>CM076982.1:5418622-5483622 GCA_039105355.1 Benthosema pterotum
CAGTGTTGTGTGCAGGTTGACACACTGACCAACAGGGGGCAGTAGATACCTGTCTTTCTATCCATACTGCCTCACCCTAAACTCTGTTCCACACAGTTTCTGATGCCTGTTCACCAGTGTTGCCAACTGCCAAAATCCAAAATGCACTAGTGGCACTTCCGAAATGCATGAGAATGCGCTAGAGCAGTTGGTTTTCAACCATTTTCATACCAGGGCCCACTATTTATTCTGCATTTTAGCCACAGAGGAGAACCACTGTTTGATGTTGAGTTTAGTCTCTCGGACTAATTTAGGAGAGATAACTGGCAGATGTTGGTCAAAACGGCAATTCTTCTACATTTTCTAAATGTGTAGATTCTTGAAAATTAGGTAATTCAGATGTTTAAATATGATTTAACTTTTCGATCTCAAGAGTTACAGATCTTCCAGAGTCCATTTGGTTACCAATGGTCCTTTCTATGAAGGAAGGAGAACTCTGTCATAGGAGGAAAAATGGTGGAAAACAAGGGTTTTATCTCCGGCGCCTGTCAACCAATTTCACCACCAACTCACCATACAGCAAAAAAATCACCAGATTTTCTGCCAGGATTTTGTCCACTAATTTCGGTGCTAAATATAGCGACAAATGTGCCAAGTTGGCAACACTGGTGCACACATAGACATCACAGAGGGGTTTCAGCCCCTGCCCTCTTACCAGTTTGTAAAACAACTGCCCTTTGCAGACCAGAAAAATGCAAAATGTAGAAATTCAAATGCCAATCCTTTCCATCATCATGAAGTAAGACAACGTTGAAGATTATTGCCTTTTTTTCTCCCCTAATTTTGTGTTGAACAAATGTGATCAGATCTGATGCTTTGGTCCCCATGTCGGACAAGGGACTTTTCCCTGGGGACTTTCCCTATGCAAAGTTTATTTTTCAATTTTGGCCTAATTTCGTTTGTTTTTGTTTTTACTTACTAACTGTTTTAGAACTCATAAAAATATGCAATTAAATTGCGATTAATCAAAGATTAACTATGGGCAATCATGCGATTATTATTTTTTAATCGATTGATAGCTCTAGTTTTTACATATTGAAACAGTTTGAACTTTGATCTTACTATCCATCCGAGCAGTTAGATGATTTGGAGAAATTAAATATGTGCATTTATTTGCCGAAGTAGCGAGTTATTTGTGCTTATAAATCCCTGTGGTCACACTGCATCTCCGCTAGCTCAAAAATAGGTGATCTAGAAACTATCAAGTGATCTTGTAGATTTGCTATTTTCACTATTTTTTTTTTATTCCAAAAGTGCCGTCTCATGGGATTTCAGCCCTTTGCCTCTCTAAAATCGTTAATTATGAATTCTCAAATGTTTTGTCTAATGTTTTCTCTCACTGTAAGTCGCTGTGGATTAAGAGTATCTGCTAAATGCCTAAATTGCGAAATTTAAATTTTATGAATTGAGTGAGCAAATCCATCACCACAAAACTTCCCCCAGTTGATTACTTACACAAAGACAATGATTTATGGTATCACTTTTTTAAAAATGCAAATGAGACATGATGAGTATTTAGTAAAATATAGGGAAAAGGTTGTGCAGCAAACGTTAGCTAATGTTCACTGCAACCACAAGCTTGTAGATGTGCTTAGATGTGCTATTGGCTTACACAGTGATGTCATGATTTTTTATTTACTAGCCACACATGCACATACCAGGACGATCATGGTTTAACAAATGCTACTGATTTGATCTGGGTGCTAGACAGGATGTGAATCTGGGGTCATCGCAGGGGCAGATCTAGGCATGGGACTTCATCGCCGCCCCCATGTTACATCCGCCCCTGGGTTATTGCGGGGGAACATCACTGGCAGTAGATAGAAACCTGTTTTTCGAGTAGATAATAGCTGGAATTTAGCATTTTGCCTGCTGGTGCACTGTTCTGGTTCTGGCCCTGTGAGTGGAGGTCAAAAAATAACTGTCATGGGCGTGGTGTGGTGCCACCATGGACCACTTGACACCACTAGGCTTATGGGTGAAAATGACAATGAAAAATGTAATTCATTCAATTCTGCTGTGTGTGTGTGTGTGTGTGTGTGTGTGTGTGTGTGTGTGTGTGTGTGTGTGTGTGTGTGTGTGTGTGTGTGTGTGTGTGTGCGTGTGCGTGCGTGCGTGTGTGTGTGTGTGTGTGTGTGTGTGTGTGTGTGTGTATACATGGTCTCAGGTCACGGTACATCCTTCAAGGTAGACTGTCATCAGTGTTCGTGTTTCGCCGGTAAGCCTGTCTGCTCCACGAGAGAGTGTCTGAGTGACCAGAGCTCTGACGAACAGCGCCGCAAGTTCACTGGTACGTCTTTGTGTGTGTGTGTGTGTGTGTGTGTGTGTGTGTGTGTGGGTGTGGGTGTGGTTGAGTGGCTAGGTTGTCTGCGCAAATGGTGCAAAATGGTGCATTCATATAGCGCAGGGGTAGGGAACCTATGGCTCTTTGGATGACTGCATCTGGCTCACAGACAAGTCTTTAGTTATATAAAAAAGTGTCATTAGACTTGTTGTGTGAAACAACGGCGGTCACCAGTGACTAGAAAGCTGCTTCACAGTAATTTCAATGGTAAAGTGGCAAACATACACTTGAGTATCCAATCTATTTATCTATCAATGGCATAGGCAGCGCATTGATAAAATAGCAGCAGCATAACAATGTTATTAATAATAACTCATAATAATGTTGAAATTACATAAAATGCACAAATTTACTTGTATTTTAGGTCTTAAAAAATGTATGGCTCTCTCAGCCAAAAACGTTCCCGACCGCTGATATAACACCTTCATCCAAGGCGCTTTACATTCACCCATTCACACACCATTGGTGGAAGAAACCATGCAAGGTACTGAGCAGCACATCAGGAGCAATTAGAGGTTCAGTGTCTTGCTCAAGGACACATCGACACTAACTCTGGGGGAGCCTGGGTTTGAACCGGTAACCTTGCAGTTACCATCTGGTGGCTTTCTACCCCAGAGCCACTGAGCCACTGCCTGTTCGGGGCATGCATTGCATTTCCAACTTGTATCGTTCCAAGTAAGGCCAGTCCAGTCCAGTTGGTTAATACAGGTTGACACCACTGTATTAATGGACAGTATTTAAGTTCCAAAAATCTAAACCAGTGGTTTTCAACCAGTGGTCCGGGGACCACCAGTGGTCGTTGAGATGGTTCCAGGTGGTCCCCAGCTAAGTTTGTGAACCAGATGAATTGAGAGTGTGAAAATGAAACCAAATGGATCCTTGCGGGTCCATTTGGTTTCATTTTTACACCCTCAAGAGTTAAAACATTAATCATCTGAATTAGCCCATGAGTCTACACAACTAGAAAATTAACTCATTTTGATCTATGTATGTTTGCCTGTTTTGTTTCCCAAATCCATATTGTGGTCAAAAGCAAAATAAATCTGTAGTTTTTGGGTTTGTGGAGCCTAAAATGTTCTCACATGGTGGTCTGTGGCTCAAATACTGAATAAATAGTGGGCCCTGGTATCAAAAAGGTTGAAAACCACTGATCTAAACTATCCCTTTAAAACACCTTTTTAATAGTATTTCATCAGTGCCTCAAAAATGCTTACTAAATAATGGACATTGATATGACAAAGGTATTTCCATTTAAATGCATATTACATATAAAACTCTCTCTCTCTCTCTGTGTCAGGTCTCCCATGCGGCTGTCAGGACCAGTTTGTTCCGGTTTGTGCCAGTAACGGGCGGACCTACCCCAGCGGCTGTGTGGCGCGATGCATGGGCTTCACGCGCTCCGTGTTCGGGAACTGTCGCGTCAGCCAGCCCTGCTCCAACAACCCCTGTCAGAGGAACCAGAGGTAAGGCCAGCCCTGCTCCAACAACCCCTGTCAGAGGAACCAGAGGTAAGGCCAGCCCTGCTCCAACAACCCCTGTCAGAGGAACCAGAGGTAAGGCTATAGCCCTGCTCCAACAACCCCTGTCAGAGGAACCAGAGGTAAGGCTATAGCCCTGCTCCAACAACCCCTGTCAGAGGAACCAGAGGTAAGGCCAGCCCTGCTCCAACAACCCCTGTCAGAGGAACCAGAGGTAAGGCTATAGCCCTGCTCCAACAACCCCTGTCAGAGGAACCAGAGGTAAGGCTATAGCCCTGCTCCAACAACCCTGTCAGAGGAACCAGAGGTAAGGCCAGCCCTGCTCCAACAACCCCTGTCAGAGGAACCAGAGGTAAGGCTATAGCCCTGCTCCAACAACCCCTGTCAGAGGAACCAGAGGTAAGGCCAGCCCTGCTCCAACAACCCCTGTCAGAGGAACCAGAGGTAAGGCCAGCCCTGCTCCAACAACCCCTGTCAGAGGAACCAGAGGTAAGGCTATAGCCCTGCTCCAACAACCCCTGTCAGAGGAACCAGAGGTAAGGCCAGCCCTGCTCCAACAACCCCTGTCAGAGGAACCAGAGGTAAGGCTATAGCCCTGCTCCAACAACCCCTGTCAGAGGAACCAGAGGTAAGGCTATAGCCCTGCTCCAACAACCCCTGTCAGAGGAACCAGAGGTAAGGCCAGAGCCCTGCTCCAACAACCCCTGTCAGAGGAACCAGAGGTAAGGCTATAGCCCTGCTCCAACAACCCCTGTCAGAGGAACCAGAGGTGAGGCCAGCCCTGCTCCAACAACCCCTGTCAGAGGAACCAGAGGTAAGGCCAGAGCCCTGCTCCAACAACCCCTGTCAGAGGAACCAGAGGTAAGGCCAGAGCCCTGCTCTAACAACCCCTGTCAGAGGAACCAGAGGTAAGGCCAGCCCTGCTCCAACAACCCCTGTCAGAGGAACCAGAGGTAAGGCCAGCCCTGCTCCAACAACCCCTGTCAGAGGAACCAGAGGTAAGGCCAGCCCTGCTCCAACAACCCCTGTCAGAGGAACCAGAGGTAAGGCCAGAGCCCTGCTCCAACAACCCCTGTCAGAGGAACCAGAGGTAAGGCTATAGCCCTGCTCCAACAACCCCTGTCAGAGGAACCAGAGGTAAGGCCAGAGCCCTGCTCCAACAACCCCTGTCAGAGGAACCAGAGGTAAGGCCAGCCCTGCTCCAACAACCCCTGTGTCAGAGGAACCAGAGGTAAGGCTAGAGCCCTGCTCCAACAACCCCTGTCAGAGGAACCAGAGGTAAGGCCAGCCCTGCTCCAACAACCCCTGTGTCAGAGGAACCAGAGGTAAGGCTAGAGCCCTGCTCCAACAACCCCTGTCAGAGGAACCAGAGGTGAGGCCGCGACCCGACACTGTCGCTAATCCACACACTGCGACCGTTATGTAGGGCAGGGGTTTTCAACAGGTGGTCCTTGAGAGGGTTGCAGGTGGTCCCCAGCTAAGTTGGTTAACCAGATGTAACTCTTGAGATCGTAAAAGAGTTAAAATATTCATCAATATTCACAAAATATTCATTCAAAATATTCATCTCTCTGAGTCAGACCTTTAGCTTCATGCATGCTGCGTGTCTGTTGCAACTATTATTCTGTAACTGAAAATGGTATGGGTGCGGCTTCATGGCCCGTGGCGCGAAGCGCCATGAAATGTTACATCCGCCCCTGGTCTGTACTACCATCGCAAACACTCGGGCATCTCAACGCGACACTGCATAGTCCGTAATGATGTGTGCCAAAAAACAGCTTCTTCATCCCACATTGGTGTATATTCACTCCATTTAATGCATTTGCATTCACATGTTTGAATGTAGTTCTTTGATGTGTATTAAGAGAGGAATTTGCATTCACATGTTTGAATGTAGTTCTTTGGTGTATATTCACTCCATTTAATGCATTTGCATTCACATGTTTGAATGTAGTTCTTTGATGTGCATTAAGAGAAGAGTTTTCACACCTGCTAAACAGGATTTGTTTCAATCTTAGAAAATCTTTCCGGTGTGAATCCGACCCAAAACATCCTGCGTATGACGGATCAATTGTGCTCCGGTAGCTGTCACTGAAGTGGCTAATGGGCCTAGTGTTGTTTACTATATATAAAAAAAGTGTTTTTACTGTCACTCGGAATAAGCGCCAAATAACCTGCAAAAAAAAAACAACTTTTCGCAGCGTGTGCATGTGCTCGTGGGAGGTGCACTCTGGCACCGACTGAGTTACAAATGAACCACTGAATGATGTTTAGGGTTCGGGTGTGAGGACCCTTGTGGTTCTCAACAGGCAATAGACCAAAACCACCGGATTAAAGCCATATTTCACTTATGGTCACTTAACTTTTGGTCATTGTATCATCTACTCTAGCTCATGTGAACAGGCATTTTTACATTACTTGATTCAGTATTCAGATCTTTGCCTCCCTGCTCCCTTCCTATACAAACCATTTGTAACTTCATACTCCATTTTAACCATGATCGATGATATTGTTCTCCTAATACACAAGGGCTGTGCTTTTCCATTTACTGTTTCCATTTATCTTTAAAATATGGTTTTGTTTGTTTGGCTGCACCAGCGTGGTGCAGACAGAGGCTGCTACAGTTTTAAAAAAATAAATGAAAACCTTAAGTTAATTTCACTCCCTCATGTATTAGGACAATATCAGTTACCAGAAATCTGATGAATCTACCAGTATCATGGTTAAAATGGAGTTATGAAGAATGAAGTTATAATGGGTTTGTATAGGAAGGGCACAGGGCAGCTAAAATGAACATCAAGGCCTAGATTTTCGTAACAGCTAAACCCCTTATCCCTTAACTTCTTTGCCTTTTTAAACTATTTAAAAAAATCATTTTCAATATTTCAAATGCCCAATCTACAAGCTCACAACGTGTTAGAAATAGATTGGCACGTTGAACTATTCCAAAAAGGTTTTCAAAATAGTAAAAAAAGGAATAAGGGGTTTGGGATAAGGGGTTTAGCATGTAACGAAAATGGAGCCCCAAATCTCTAAATACTGAATGGAGTAAATTATAAACTGTCTGGGGTGTCCACAACCTTCACGTAAGACAAGAGTAGACAATGAAATTACCATTTTGTTTGAAAGTGAATATACATTCCGCTTTAGATACAGCTACTTCTCAGGTTTCAAATTTTGGAACTTCATAGTACTTAAATTCATCACCACCACCACCACCAACATCGTCTTATATTCAACCCCCTGGTGGGGGAATCGAACCTGGTAATTTCTAGCTGTGAGGTGACAACGCCGCCATATCTTAATGTAGCACTGATGTCACAGTGTGCCACCACTCCGTCTGCGAAACAAGTCATTTCCATGCTGTAATAATAATACCTTCATCTAGCGGGTTTGTCTATAAACCCACTGACTTAAATAGAGTTCTGAGACTTTAGTTCTCTTTAGTTCAGAGTGTGAAACGGATGTTCACACTTACTTATCTGTGTCAGGATGAGTCCTGAAGTGATTTGACACTAGAGAAATGAAATACAGTGAGCCACAGTGAGCCACAGTGAGCCAAATAGCAGATCTACAAGCTCATATCGCGCCACCGAGTGGCGCGATATGAGCTTGTAGTTCTGCTATTTTTGAAAAATTGTGAAAATGTGGTGCAAATCTTTGAATACATTATTTTGGAAGCAAACATTTTTAACTCAAATCTTTGCTTCTGGGGGATCCCCTAGAACAACATGTTTTTAGATGAGGTTCTGCAGCTAAATAATAGATATTTCTGAGGGTCCTTCCTATGAAATATGTTAAGCATCACTGACACAGAAAGAGATTTTTCCAGAAAAAATACAGTAGGACCTCGCGCCCAGGACTAGAATTTAGTGTCACAAACTAGAATCATAGACTAGAATCTAGTGTCGGGAACTAGAATCTAGTGTCAGAAACTGGAATCTAGTGTCAGAAACTGGAATCTACTGAGAGGAACTAGAATCTAGCGTCGGAAAATAGAATCTAGCGCTGTGAACTACAATCTAGCATCAGAAATTAGAATCTGACACAAAGGGTTAAAGAGAGAAAAACTGAATTAATAGCAGAGAGGGTCTGAGAGCTGCATTCATGCAGTAATGATTGAACCGCTGTACTTTATCATGCTCGTTACACACACTAATTACAGACAAATGATAATAATAATAATTATTATTATTATTATTGCACATGAAATATCCATTTAACCGCTTTCACGCCGAACGTGAGGATTGCGTATGTGTGTCTATGCCACGGCCTTCGCGTGTTTGAAACCCTTATTTTGATCTCTGAAACCACAAGCATGAAGACGTCATGGTGTTTCTGGGGTCTTGACCACATCCGGGTCACGAATCCCGGATTCCCCGCGCTGTTTCCTATTGGCTGGTTTACTGTAAGCGAAAAAAAAAAAAACTGACATTGAGGGGTAGAATATGCCTTTCGAATGCATGGGATACAATGGGCATGTGGGGGGGGGGCTTTTTTCCCCAAATTTGTCCCAGATGAAATGCGACAAAATGATACGTTTGCATCAGAAGATGGATTAAAGAATGGAATCAATTAGTCTTGGAGCAGTGGAACAATAAGTACAGGCGGCTAATGTATTACTAAGACTGGAATCCATCAGGGTCACTGCGTTAAACCCCTCAAATTAAAGTGATTGTCCAACGCCATTCCACATAGTTATAAATAGAAACTGTTGCTACGGATGCTGTTGATAGGCTTTTATTGCCGTCAGCGGTGTTTTGTATGGATGTTGTTGAGTTGATCGAGTGAAATAGTTTTGGAAGTACAACTTGTAGAACTGAAGTCATTTTAAAAGAGGAAAAGGGGTTCCATGTACATAATGGGTTTGTTAGATTGAGTGAAATAGTTTTTGAAAGTACAGCTTCTAGAAGCTGACAGGGGCGGATTGGCCATCTGGAGTACAGGGAGTTTTCCCGGTGGCCTGTGCCACCTAGTGGCCTGGACAGTTTTTTTTTTTTTTTTTTTTTCCCCCAGGGCAGGCCGGGGTGCCAGGCCCAGGCCAGGCAAACTAGTGCGCTCGCGCTGCTGGAGGCAGTGTTGCCAACTGCCAAGATCCAAAATGCACTAGTGGCACTTCCAAAATGCACTAGAATGTGCTAGATGCTCGCCTGGAACATACAGATCAACTCTTAACTCTTGAGGGTGTAAAAATGAAACCAAATGGACCCGCAAGGGTTTCAAGGGTTTCATTTTGACAGTCTCAAAGAGTTACATCTGGTTAACCAGCTGCCCCCCCAAGGGTGGCCTGGCAAAGGCAAAATTGGAAAATATGTGCCAATCCGCCCCTGGAAGCTGAAGTCAATTTAAAAGTGTTGTGTCTGTAATGCTCCTGGCAGCAGCAGCCTGCTAACTGCAACCTGCATCTGCAGAAACAATTATGTGTTGTTCGATATATATCGACAGAAGACAGTTCTCGCTTCAATTGTTTTATTTTCCATCATTTCAATACCAGTAATGGTTCTGAGAAAGCCTCAACAGTAGCAGACCAAGACAGTGCAAACCAAAGTTCGTCATTAGCCTCGACGACACCCAGGCTTTCATTTTCGTCTGTGTTGCGCGAAAACGGAAAGCCTGAACTAGTTTGTTGCCCAGAGTGGCCTGGAAGTGGGAGGAGTCAACCTTTCAGGGTGGATGTGGCTCCAAATGTTGTAACGTAGCACAGCAGTGGAGGGGTGGTAGGTAGGGGTAGGGGCCGGGGATGGCGACATTTTGGTGAGATCAAATCAAATCAGCTCATCTGCCGTCTAAAAAGTGACGGCGCGAAGCGACACGGGCGATGAAGCCAACCCCCATAATATTTTTGGTTACAGGACTTTTATTAGTCAAGTAAAGCATCAATAATAACATCAGTTGTTGTTGAAGTTGCAACAGACACGCAGCATGCATAAAGCTAAAGGTCTGACTCAGAGAGTTTTCTCTTTTCAATGATGAAATGCTGTTGGTTTAGTGGTGACACAGCTGTAGTTAGTTAGTAGCAGTAGTAGTGTTTCACATCATTTTAAATATAAGCACTTTAATTTGAAGTACCTTGGGTTGTTTTGGGGGCATTGCCCCCCCATGCCTGCCCATGCGTAGATCCGCCCCTGCTCAGTTGTTCATCGTTTTTGTATGTTACCTACAGTATTTTCTTTGGATGCTTGCTGCTGTTGTTTTTTGTTGTGCTATAATAAACGTGAAGTGCAAGGTGCTGTTTAAATAAAGTGTATTGGGTTGGATGGAGCAGCAGCACTTCTGAGAGTCACAACGCTGTGAGGAAGTGCAGGCAGATTTATGGCGTTCAGGTTGTTTTTTTCATGGGAGAAATCACTTTATAACAGCAGCCACACGCACGCACACACGCGCGCGCACACACACACATAAACACACACACTTGTGACATTTGCACGCATGTAAATAAAGCAGTAAAATATTTTTGAGCAGACTTTTTAATAAGAAAGGCCTTTACCAACCCAAAAAAGGGAAAAAAATATTGACATTTTTAACCCATTTTTTGCCAGACCGCCCTTTGGTGTTATAAGTGCTATTAGCATTACTAGCATTATTACCATTATTTACGATATTTAACATTACTTAGCATTATTAAGAATACTTAGCATTAGCATTACTGCATTATTAGCATGCTTACTTAGCATTATTAGCATTATTAGCATTAATTAGCATTTCAGCATTACTAAACATCATTTAGCATTACTTAGCATTGCTGGCATTACTTGAAAAATATCAGACCTACAAGCTCATAGCGCGCCACTCTGTGGCGCGCTATGAGCTTGTAGGTCTGATATTTTTGGGAAAATGGTGAAAATGTGGCACAAATCTTTGAAGCATTTTTTTCAGGACAGAATTTCTTAAAGTACTAAAGTGACTGCAGAAAGGTGTCTTTGAAGCTGTGGCATTTTAATGTCCTTGTCTAGTGCTTGCAGAGCGTAGCCAGAGCAACAGCTGCTATGTGGAAAGTCAATTACCCAAAAAATACTGAATCGCCACTCACTGGGGAAACCAATTACAACACTGTGTGCTGTGGGAAATGGAATGCATGGCAGTACTGGTATATTAGACTAAAGAATACAACCAGCCTGTTTACCCGAAAGACGGATATATTTTACCCGCAAATAACATGGATTCCTTTTTTTTTTTTTTTTTTTTTTTTTTAGGCTCTCTCCCATTAGACTCAATAGTAATGAAATAGAAAATATTATATTATAGAAAACCCTCTGATGTGAAATTGGGCAAATGAATGATATCCAAAGACAGCTTAAGGTGTCTACTTTAAGAGAAAGTAATAAAATGAGTTGATGATGTGGCACCATTTGACCACCATTTGATGACACTTTAGCTCCACAGACCCCAAAACTAAAGATTTCTTTTGCTTTTGTCCACAATTCCAGGCTGGACTTGGGAAACCAAACCATTAATCTTCTACATTCTCTAGTTGTGTAGACTTGGGCTAATTCACATGATGAATATTTTAACTCTTGAGAGTGTAAACATGACACCAAATGGACCCGCAAGGGTCCATTTGGTTTCATTTTTACGCTCTCAAGACTAACTTAGCTGGTGACGACCTTGAACCATCTCAAGGACCATATACCTGTATGCTCTATATGATATGAAAGACTGATTGTTCAAACTAGATAATTTGTGCAGATAGAAAACACACATGGGAGCACAAAATAAAACCCAAAAAGTTGAATTTGCTGTTCCCCTGTTTCAGGTGCATCCCGCGGCGCCGCGTGTGCCTGAGCGACTCGGCGGACTACCCGTGTCAGCAGTACGAGTGCGTGGGTCGCTCCAGCTCCTGCGACAAGACCCAGCTGGACCCGGCCTGCGACACCGAGGGCACCGTGCACGCCAACCCCTGTCAGCTCTACCAGATGGGCAAAACCCTGGCCTACATGGGCCAGTGCCAGGTGGGTTTAACACTAGAAAGACTTAACGGGTCGCGCGGACCCCTTTTTGAGATTTTCTCTGCCTGTGATGGTTTGAAAAAGTTCCTCTTCCATGACTTTTCCTAAATATGCAATTCAAGTCATCTCAGTTTTTATTTTCGTCTGTAATAATTTCTAAATTTGAATTTAGAAGCGATTCTACCTTCCATGACTGGTCATTGCGGGTCCTGTGGACCCGTCGTCACCCTCCTCCCCCACTAATCCTCAAAGCACTAAAAACCTGTTTTCCACCCTTTGTCCTTCCTGGTTGGAAATTCAATTGGAATGTAAATGAGCCATTACCTGAAACAATAGAGCTGCTCTGGGCATGGAGGTGTGAAACTCTTATGGGGAGAGAATGGGTGAGGTTTTTACAGGTCTCAGAGACCCAAGAGTTACAGTGTTAATAGGAGTATTTGCATTCCCAGTCCTTGTGTTAAGACCCTGGCCTACATGGGCCAGTGCCATGTCAGTTAGTGAAACCCTGGCCTACATATAAGCAAATAAGCGACCACATCAAGTCATTTTGAGGCAGAGTAGAATACTTTAATTCATTCATTCTTATTCACAGTATAAAAGGTGTTATGGTCATGATTCACCGGCTTCCCGATTGGCTTGATTGATTAGACAAGATTAAAATATGTTGTATATTATTTTGTACACCATTCTAGGTGTACAAAGGTGTTTTCATATTTCAATGAAATTGCACTTTTTTTTTAGTTTAAATTGGTTCAATGAAAGAATCCAAGTTCCTGTTTTTGTATATATTTTAGTTTCTTTATTGAGTCACATTGCCTGATATGATTAAAAGTCCTTGAGTCATTTAGAATCGGGGCTCGGTGTGAGAAGGTGTTGTCGGGGTACAAGACCATCATAAGGTTTTTGCTGGTAGACATCAGTATCATCGGTCTTGGGCTAACCTCTAAACCCGTTTGTCGTAGTCATCGTCGTAGTAATCTCCGGCATCGTCGCTGCGTTGTTTACTTTCTCCTCCTCCTATTCTTTTTCTTGGGCCCAGAGGTTTTAGTATCTGAGGCAGCCGCCACGCCTCTATCCTGCTCCTCCTCCTCCTCCTTGGTGGTCTCCTTCTCCTCTTCCGGTTTCGCGACCGGCTTTTCTGACAGCCGTCCGTCACAGAACTCCAGGTCAAGGGAGGGCACATCATGTGGCATCGCCTCCCTGCCGGGTCGGACGTTCTTCGAGGATACAGTCAGCTTGGACTTGGAGACATTCTTCTTGCTCTTCACCAGACCCATCTGGGCTCTGGCCTTTTGAAGGCCCCTCACAGCGCCCATCTCGGCTCTGGCCTTAAATCGAGCGAGGACCACCTTCTTAGGCCGGCAGATTTTCCCGCTGACAGTAGAGGTCCCTCGCTCCTCGTCTCCAATGAGGGTTGCGTTTGCCCCAGTCTCACTGGGTTCATCTGTAACCGCAGGAGTAGCCACGTCCCTCATGTCCTCCTGCACCTCCTCCTTGTCTTCCACCTCTGGTGACACGGCCTCCTCCATCTCATCGGCCTCCTCCATCTCGGGGCCTGGCGACACGGCCTTCTCCATCTCATCGGCCTCCTCCATCTCGTGGCCTGGCGACGCGTCCTTCTCCATCTCATCGGCCTCCTCCATCTCGGGGCCTGGCGACACGGCCTCCTCCATCTCGGGGCCTGGCGACACGGCCTCCTCCATCTCGGGGCCTGGCGACACGGCCTCCTCCATCTCGGGGCCTGGCGACACGGCCTCCTCCATCTCGGGGCCTGGCGACACGGCCTCCTCCATCTCATCGGCCTCCTCCATCTCGGGGCCTGGCGACACGGCCTCCTCCATCTCATCGGCCTCCTCCGTCTCGGGGCCTGGCGACACGGCCTCCTCCATCTCATCGGCCTCCTCCATCTCGGGGCCTGGCGACACGGCCTCCTCCATCTCATCGGCCTCCTCCATCTCGTCGGCCTCCTCCATCTCGTCGGCCTCCTCCATCTCGTCGGCCTCCTCCATCTCGTCGGCCTCCTCCATCTCGTCGGCCTCCTCCATCTCATCGGCCTCCTCCATCTCGGAGCGTGGCGACACGGCCTCCTCCATCTCATCGGCCTCCTCCATCTCATCGGCCTCCTCCATCTCGGAGCGTGGCGACACGGCCTCCTCCATCTCATCGGCCTCCTCCATCTCGGAGCGTGGCGACACGGCCTCCTCCATCTCATCGGCCTCCTCCATCTCATCGGCCTCCTCCATCTCATCGGCCTCCTCCATCTCATCGGCCTCCTCCATCTCAACGGCCTCCTCCATCTCATCGGCCTCCTCCATCTCATCGGCCTCCTCCATCTCATCGGCCTCCTCCATCTCGGAGCGTGGCGACACGGCCTCCTCCATCTCATCGGCCTCCTCCATCTCATCGGCCTCCTCCATCTCGTCGGCCTCCTCCATCTCATCGGCCTCCTCCATCTCATCGGCCTCCTCCATCTCGGGGACTGGCGACACGGGTGGTGTCGTCAGCAGCGGATCACCTCCATCGCTGCCGGTGCTGGGAGGCGGTGTGGCCGGCCTCGGTGTGGTGCCTTCATTGTTTCCGTTGGTGGAACCCGATGCTCTTCTCCTCCTCCTCCTCATCTTTTTCAAGATGTAATAGGCGAGCGCGCAACCTCCAGTGGTCAGTGCGGCCACGCCCAGCACCTTCCACTTATTGGCCATGATTGAAGCTAAATTAACTTGACCGAACATCTTGTGCTTGATTCACGTTGGGCGTTGAAGTTGAAATGCTTGTCGATTTACGTTGGAATGGTTGTTGATTTACGTTGAGCGTTGAAGTTGGAATGATTGTCGGTGTCAGTCTGTGTCAAGTGGTCCGCTTATATATGTTTATCGGTTGTGTGTGACGTCACACTCTGACGTCATGCACTGTTAACACCACAGACAGACTCTGTGATCTCAGAGCCTGTGCAACAATATCTGAGAATCTCTATACATGGAGATTCTGAGAATCCCCATATTTAGAGATTTTGAGAATCTCCCTATTTAGAGATTCTCATGGCATTGGTCCGATCATAGATCTCCTTTAGGGAACGTACTGCATGCATATAGATCAGGGGTTTTCAGCCTTTTTCATACCAGGGACCTCTTTTTATTTAACATTTGAGCCATTATTCTCTCGGACCCAAAACTAAGGAAGTTTTTGTCCACAATTAGAGAGACAAACTGGTAAAATGTCAGTTTGACACTAACCAGTGTCTATTACAACTGCTGTTCTAAATCCCCTTGACCCTTTATTTGACCTCATACCAACCTGGAAACCTTCCTTAAAGGGGAATTCCACCCATTTTCAACATTTTTTTCTGAGAAATAATCTTGATAATGGGTGGAAAAAAAGAAGAAAAAAGAAGTGTCTAAAGAAATCCATTGACATGGTGAAAATACATCTTGATGATGTCATCAAGATGTTGATTTTCTTCAGACCTCCATTTCTTGGGAACACAGAATGGGGAAACATTTTTATCATTATGTCCACTCAGCACCTCTAGGGTATACTAATGATATTAGCAGGGGCGGATTGGCCATCTGGAGTACAGGGAGTTTTCCCGGTAGCCTGCGCCACCTAGTGGCCTGGACAAGATCCAAAATGCACTAGTGGCACTTCCAAAATGCACTAGAATGTGCTAGATGCTCGCCTGGAACATACAGATCAAAATGAACCTTAATCTTCTACATTCTCTAGTTGTGTAGACTAAGTTGGGCTAATTCACATGATGAATATTATAACTCTTGAGGGCGTAAAAATGAAACCAAATGGACCCGCAAGGGTCCATTTGGTTTCATTTTTACGCTCTCAAAGAGTTACATCTGGTTAACCACTTGCCCCCACCAGGGTGGCCTGGCAAAGGAAAAATTCTCCCGGTGGGAAAATATGTGCCAATCCGCCCCTGTATATTAGAATGTTGAAAATGAGTGGAGTTCCCCTTTAGGGCGTTACAGACGGTGAGTCTGAAATGCACACACTATCGCGGTGATTCCACCGTGTCACTCAGTGCTGACAGAGCAGAATCACGCAGCGAGGGGAAAAAAAAGCTCACAGGATTGAAGTCTAAAATAAATCGCTGGTGTGTGCACGAAACGAGCACGCACGCAATAAACAACACTGGACACCGTGCGATAACGCCCAGCGTCACACGCTCTATTTATGGTACGTCGTTTTATGAGCACAAAACGCCGGTCCCAGTGAAAATGAACTAAAATGCGCAAAGTTATCGGGTTTTTTTTCTGCATCCACTAGCGAGCTCCATCCCTAGCTATAGGGCAAAGAAGTATGAAGAGGCAGTTTACTTGTCTTTGTGGTCTCCGTCTCTGGCTCAAATGTTGAATAAATCGTAGGCCCTGCTCTAGCATGAAGCTTATTGCCTGGTGCGGCTTATACAAGGAAAAGTCAGTATTTTGCCCCAAATTTAGCTGGTGCGGCTTATATTCAGGTGCGGCTTATAATCCGGAAATTACGGTACTTAGCATCATTGGCATTACTAAGTAATGCCATTGTATTACTAAAGTAATGGCACGCTCATAGCTTGTAGCCGTCCTTTATAAATCCTATTCCTCCACCACCTCCACATGTAACTCCACCAGTCCTCCTTTTTTTCCTTAATCAGAGGCAGCTCAGCCAGGCTCTTCCTGATTGGCTAACAAATAATCCCGTCGGAACTATTTCTTTGCCAATGACAGATTTCTTTGGAGGCCTCCTGCAGCCCTTAGAGGCGTCAAAAAGACTAATTTGTTGTGGTGGTGATCTAATTAAAGAAGACTTTTCATGAAATCTTCCTTTAACTAGATCATCTTCACAACAAATCTAGTCTTTTTGACGTTACAGGTGGCAGGTTTAAGTTAGCAGTGAGTTTTAACTCAATAACTGCCAATGACGTAGTTGATATAAAAGTCAAATCCAAACCTCCCTGTGACATAGATGATATAATTAGATCACTGCACTTGGTAGAGTGCAAACTTAGGTGTTGCGTGAGCGTAGCAAGCTAATACTCATGACATACGCTATTAAGGTCTTTTACTTACATCACTGGTGTCAAACATACGGCCCGCGGGCCGGATGCGGCCCGCGCAATGATTTAATCCGGCCCCAGGATTGTAGAGCAAAAATGTCTGAGTCTATCAAAAAAAAAGTAAGTCTCTAGCACGTTCCTATCAAAAGTTATGGTCGTTTAAAGAAATGCTTCTGAGTTCTCTTCTCTGAGCACTAGTCCGGTAGCTTCACAGCTGAGAGTACTTAATTGATTGGAATGTTGACTCGCAGAGAGTGGAGAAGGGGAGGGGGGGGGCTGTACTGGTGCTGCAAAGTGAGAACTATACTTCAGCAGTAACCTGACTCCGCCAGATGGGGCAGCAGAGAGAGGAGTATTCCCTCCTACTCTCTCTGCTGCCCCATCTGGCGGAGTCAGGTTACTTCACCAGTATGAGGGTCTATAACTGAGGGATTATTCAGATCACAGCTTGGATATTTAAATATAAATACGGGTAATACTGTAATAATAATCCAATTCAGAGTTCAAAAAATATACTGTATTTTAGAAGCATTACTTATTGTTATTCATCATTATTTTTTAATGTTCGATGATCCATCACTTCATTAAAAAGCAGGAATGCATAATTCCATGGGTTGTGTAGCCATTTCCAAATTTCAGCTAAGACACTATTTGAAATTTATTTTTTTGTATTTTTGAATGGTTTATTGGCGCACTGTAAATAAAAATAGCATCGCCCATAGCAAATGTATTAATCTAGGCTACAAGTATAAAACCAATAATGAAAGTCATTAATAACTATTAATAGGTACTCTTAATAATAAACTTGATTGTGTGATATACTGTAGCGGAGAAATTACGGCTGTGTACGTAAACATGCGTGTGCATGCTTGCAGTCTGTGACTGGTCTGTGACTGGCACCGCGGCGCGACTGGCACCGCGGCGTGACTGGCACCGCGGTGCTCCAGCCCCCATGAAGTCACATTAAGTCCAATGCGGCCCCCACCCCAAAATGAGTTTGACACCCCTGACTTACATCATCACCTGAACCAGAGTTCCCAGAGAGTCTGACAGCGGACCAACCGCACACCAATCACTTAACTTGAACTAATGGTTTTCTAGAGATTGATTTAGAAATCAATGAGTAGATCTGTTTATTTATAACAGTTTAAATATAACAACGATTAAATCAAGTAATTCTGAGGCAGAGTAAAATACTTTTATTCATTCATTCTTTTTCACAGTATAAAAGCTTGAACTTTTTTTTATTTTAAATTGGTTCAATGAAAGAATCCAAGTTCCTATTTTTGTATATACAGTATGTTAGTTTCTTTATTGAGCCACATTGCCTGATTTGAGTCCTTGAGTCTTTTAGAATCGAGGCTCGGTGTGAGAAGGTGTTGCTGGTAGACATCAGTATCATCGGTCTTGGGCTAACCTCTAAACCCGTTTGTCGTAGTCATCGTCGTAGTAATCTCCGGCATCGTCGCCGCGTTGTTTACTTTCTCCTCCTCCTATTCTTTTTCTTGGGCCCAGAGGTTTTAGTATCTGAGGCAGCTGCCGTGCCTCTATCCTGCTCCTCCTCCTCCTCCTTGGTGGTCTCCTTCTCCTCTTCCGGTTTCGCGACCGGCTTTTCTGACAGCCGTCCGTCACAGAACTCCAGGTCAAGGGAGGGCACATCATGTGGCATCGCCTCCGTGCCGGGTCGGAGGTTCTTCGAGGATACAGTCGGCTTGGACTTGGAGACATTCTTTTTGCTCTTCACCAGACCCATCTGGGCTCTGGCCTTTTGAAGGCCCCTCACAGCGCCCATCTCCGCTCTGGCCTTAAATCGAGCGAGGACCACCTTCTTAGGCCGGCGGATTTTCCCGCTGACGGTAGAGGTCCCTCGCTCCTCGTCTCCAATGAGGGTTGCGTTTGCCCCAGTCTCACTGGGTTCATCTGTAACCGCAGGAGTAGCCACGTCCCTCATGTCCTCCTGCACCTCCTCCTTGTCTTCCACCTCTGGTGACACGGCCTCCTCCATCTCGGGGCCTGGCGACACGGCCTTCTCCATCTCGTCGGCCTCCTCCATCTCGGGGCCTGGCGACACGGCCTCCTCCATCTCGTCGGCCTCCTCCATCTCGGGGCCTGGCGACACGGCCTCCTCCATCTCATCGGCCTCCTCCATCTCGGGGCCTGGCGACACGGCCTCCTCCATCTCGTCGGCCTTCTCCATCTCGGGGCCTGGAGACACGGCCTCCTCCATCTCATCGGCCTCCTCCATCTCATCGGCCTCCTCCATCTCATCGGCCTCCTCCGTCTCATCGGCCTCCTCCGTCACATCGGCCTCCTCGGTCTCATCGGCCTCCTCGGTCTCATCGGCCTCCTCCATCTCATCGGCCTCCTCCATCTCATCGGCCTTCTCCATCTCGGGGCCTGGCGACACGGCCTCCTCCATCTCGTCGGCCTCCTCCATCTCGGAGCGTGGCGACACGGCCTCCTCCATCTCATCGGCCTCCTCCATCTCGGAGCGTGGCGACACGGCCTCCTCCATCTCATCGGCCTCCTCCATTTCGGAGCGTGGCGACACGGCCTCCTCCATCTCGGAGCGTGGCGACACGGCCTCCTCCATCTCATCGGCCTCCTCCATTTCGGAGCGTGGCGACACGGCCTCCTCCATCTCATCGGCCTCCTCCATCTCGTCGGCCTCCTCTATCTCGGGGACTGGCGACACGGGTGGTGTCGTCAGCAGCGGATCAACTCCGTCGCTGCCGGTGCTGGGAGGCGGTGTGGCCGGCCTCGGCGTGGTCCCTTCATTGTTTCCGTTGGTGGAACCCGATGCTCTTCTCCTTCTCCTCCTCATCTTTTTCAAGATGTAATAGGCGAGTGCACAACCTCCAGTGGTCAGTGCGGCCACGCCCAGCACCTTCCACTTATTGGCCATGATTGACGCTAAAGTAACTTGACCGAACATCTTGTGGTTGATTCACGTTGGGCGTTGAAGTTGAAATGCTTGTCGATTTACGTTGGAATGATTGTTGATTTACGTTGAGCGTTGAAGTTGGAGTGATTGTCGGTGTCAGTCTGTCAAGTGGTCCGCTTATATATGTTTATCGGTTGTGTGTGTGACGTCATACTCTGACGTCATACACTGTTAACACCACAGACAGACACAGGGATCTCAGAGCCTGTGCAACATTATCTGAGAATCTCTATACATGGAGATTCTGAGAATCTCCCTATTTAGAGATTTTGAGAATCTCCCTATTTAGAGATTCTCATGGCATTGGTCCGATCATAGATCTCCTTTAGGGAACGTATCGCTTGCATAGATCAGGGGTTTTCAGCCTTTTTCATACCAGGGACCTCTTTTTATTTAACATTTGAGCCATTATTCTCTCGGACCCAAAACTAAGGAAGTTTTTGTCCACAATTAGAGGGAGAAACTGGCAAAATGTCAGTTTGACACTAACCAGTGTCTATTACAACTGCTGTTCTAAATCCCCTTGACCCTTTATTTGACCTCATACCAACCTGGAAACCTTCCTTAAAGGGGAATTCCACCCATTTTCAACATTTTTTCTGAGAAATAATCTTGAAAATGGGTGGAAAAAAGAAGCGTCTAAAGAAATCCATTGACATGGTGAAAATACATCTTGATGATGTCATCAAGATGTTGGTTTTCTTCAGACCTCCATTTCTTGGGAACACAGAATGGGGAAACATTTTTATCATCATGTCCACCCAGCACCTCTAGGGTATACTAATGACAGATTAGAACAGGGGTTTTCAACAGGTGGTCCGGGGACCACCAGTGGTCCCTGAGAAGGTTCCAGGTGGTCCCCAGGCTAAATGACGGAAAGTTGGTTAACCAGATGTAACTCTTGAGAGTGTAAAAGAAACCAAATGGACCCTTGCGGGTCCATTTGGTTTCATTTTTACACTCTCAAGAGTTAAAATATTCATCATCTGAATTAGCACCACTCAAGAAGTTTACGCTGTTTTGTGGGCAAAATACAGCCTGGATTTGTGGACAAAATCAAAATAATTCTTTCAGGTCTTTAATAATTTCAGGTCTTTGGTGTGATAATGTAATCAAATGGTGGTCCGTGGCTCAAATGTTGAATAAATGGTGATCCCTGGAGTCAAAAAGGTTGAAAACCCCTGGATTAGAATGTTGAAAATGAGTGGAGTTCCCCTTTAAGGGCGTTACAGACGGTGAGTCTGAAACGCACACACTATGGCGGTGATTCCACCGTGTCACTCAGTGCTGACAGAGCAGAATCACGCAGCGAGGGAAAAAAAAGCTCACAGGATTGAAGTCTAAAATAAATCGCTGATGTGTGCATGAAACGAGCACGCACGCAATAAACAACACTGGACACCGTGCGATATCGCCCAGTGTCACACACTCTCTTTATCGCACGCCGTTTTATGAGCACAAAACGCCGGTCCAGTTGAAAATGAACTAAAATGCGCAATGTTATCAGGTTTTATTGGGTATCCAGTAGCGACTTCCATCCCTAGCTATAGGGCAAAGAAGTATGAAGAGGCAGTTTACTTGTCTTTTCTCTTTTACTTAACCTATTTTCTCCTGACCCTCGATTGGAGTTTCTGACACCAGATTATTCAGTAGATTTTTACACCAGATTACAGCTGCAGCAACATTCTAGCTTTTGACACTAGATTCTACAGTAGTTTCTGACACTAGATTCTAGTTATTGACACTAAATGATAGTTTCTGATGCTAGGAGCTACTTTTTGACACTAGAATCTAGTTTCTGACACTAGAATCGAGTTTTTTTTTTTCCTGAAAAATCTGTGTTCCTGTGTCAGTGATGCTAACATATTTCAAGCCAAGGACCACCAGAATTATCCATATTTGGCTGCAGACCCCCCATCTGAAAACATCTTGTTCTAGGGATCCCCCAGAAGCAAAAAAAAGAGTTAAAAATGTTTGCTTCCAAAATAATGTATTCAGAGATGTGCAACACATTTTCATAATTGTTCAAAAATAGCAGAACTACAAGCTCATATCGCGCCACTCGGTGGCGCGATATGAGCTTGTAGATCTGCTATTTTTCAACATATAAAACACCAAAACGCGTTCAATGCACAAAGGGTTAATTCATTATTATTGCAGCCATAATGTTATTCTCACATTCACCTTATTCTAGAACAGGAAAAAAGTGTCGCCTACACACCGGATAAAAATAAGACACACATCAACCATGGAAAAATAATAAAAATGTCTTTAACAGCTGTGTTTGTTTGGCTTTTACCACCAACGCCGTTGGCGGCTTATAATACTGTACTTTGCAGATATTAGTAATAAGAAAAGTACATTTGAAAGAACTGAAAAAAAGCAAATAATATAAAGTGAACTTATTTTCACTGCAGCTCCAGACAGATTTGTAATACATTTTTGGGGACAAAGAATTGCTCCTTTGATATTAATGCTCTAGCTCCAATGCTCCTGCTGGGGGGGCAGGAGAAAATGGTATGGGTGCACCCATACCATTTTCAGTTACAGGACTTTTATTAGTCAAGTAAAGCATCAATAATAACATCAGTTGTTGTTGAAGTTGCAACAGACACGCAGCATGCATAAAGCTAAAGGTCTGACTCAAAGAGTTTTCTGTTTTCAATGATGAAATGCTGTTGGTTTAGTGGTGACACAGCTGTAGTTAGTAGCAGTAGGAGTGTATCAAATCATTTTAAATACTGTATGAGCACTGTAATTTGAAATATCTTTAAAATTTGGGTTGTTTTGCATGCCATCATGTTTGGTGGGGCAGTCATGCCCCCCCCCCCCCCCCCCTGCCTATGCCTACATCCACCCCTGGATAGGAGGCGCTTGATATCCTCTGATATACCCTGGAGTGCCAAATACTCCATGTATGGGCATAAAAGGCACACAGATAGACGTGATATCTGGGTGGGCCGTGCATCCTTTTTGCAACCTTTTTGACACCAGGGACTGCCATTTATTCAGCATTTGAGCCACGGACGACCATTTGATGGCATTTTAGCCACAAAGACCTAAAACTAAAGAATTCTTTTGGTTTTGTTCACAATTCCAGGCTGGATTTTGCAAACAAAACAGTGTAGACTTCTTAATTAAATAGTACTAATTCAGGGGGTCCATTTGGTTTCATTTTCACACTCTCAAGAGTTACATCTGGTTAACCAACTTTCCATCATTTAGCCTGGGGACCACCTGGAACCCTCTCAAGGACCACTGGTGGTCCCCGGACCACCTGTTGAAAACCCCTGCTTTAGAATCTTTCAGCGGTATTTACAGTCCCCAGATAAACAACCCTGTTCAGTCCTCACTAGGTTTCAAAGAACAAAGCAGTTGTAGTTCAGTGTGCAAAGTGCACAAGATTCCGTGTTTTAAACCTGCTTTGCGAGCATAAAGGGAGGAATAAAATGCTTCCGCAGGGTATACATTTTTTTTGGGGAACACCGCTCCGTGTTGGGTTCCTTCTTTCCCCAGGCTTTGTCCCCATAGGCAGGCTTTCATTTCTCAGTGCAGATGTAAGCCTGGAGAGACTGAGGCTAAATGGACGCTGGAACATCTAACCCAGAAATATATCACACTTTTACACAGAAATGTTACTGCTCTCATTATTTTATTACTCTTCTACATATCAGATTAATAATTAGGCTACTTAACCATTAATTTCCAACTCTTTCTGGAGCAGTTCAGTTTTCATTTTTCTCATCTCAGTTATCTTTAGATAAATAGATTTAGATTCAGGAGTTTTTCCACTAATTTTGGCGTTAGGGGGGTTGGAAAAGAGGTAAATATATATCGACAATTTTGCCAAGTTGGCAACACTGGTACGTACAGGCACGTTACAATTTAATAGGACTATCATACTGATCTGAGACTGTGAGTGTCTCAGAGTGTGAGGGTCTCTAGTTTTGGCCATGTAAAAAAAAATACTTTTGACCATGTATAAAATCTGGGACATTCAAGTGTCCAGGATTTATTTTATTTTTTCCTGGACAGACCATGAAAATCCGGGACAATCAGGAAAATCTGGGATATTTGGCAACACTACGTGTTTGTGTGTCAAAGGGGAATTCCACCCATTTTCAACATTTTACAATGTCGTTGATGTACACCTTCGAGGTGTTTTGTTGACATGATAAAAATGTTCCCCCATTCTGTGTTCCCAGGAAATGGAGGTCTGAAGAAAACCATTCACATGGTGAAACATGTTGATGACATCATCAAGATGTATTTTCAACATGTTAATGGATTTTAGATGCTTCTTTTTTCTGAGAGCATACAAATGGAACCATTTGTATGCTGCATTTGTACGCTCTCAGAAAAAAGGTTGAAAATGGTTGGAATTCCCCTTTAAGTTGTATGAAATGCTGTCAATTAAAGGTAGGGTAAGTGATTTGAAATTCACGGTGTAGTACCAGCCTGGTCCCCTAGGGGCGCCCAAGAGTGGCTACACTATGTGAACCTGCTGCTCGATCCTGATTGGAGGAGAATCCACCCTCCACCTGGGGAACTTTTATTAGCTCCTCTGCTAACGTGGGGGAGGGGGAAACTCCATATATGGTCTGCACACCTTATAATAGAGCATTTTAACAGATGTTTTTGGGGTGGTATCTGACAAAAGTGAAATCACTTCCCCTACCTTTAATATAGTGGTTTCAACTGTATTAATTGATGTCCAGAGTCCTGTGGTGTGAGTTCTGCTCTGGTTTTGGTCAATATTAACTCATTGACCGCGATCGGATCTTCTTTGTTTCCTCTCCACTGCCGCGGCTCAAACCAGTTCGATCGGTAAAAAAGCCCTTATTTTGAAGCTCAGATCTCCTAAACAGGATGTGCTGTTTCTGTTATGCTGTGTCTGTTGTCTTGCCTAATCGATCATCTGGCGATCTACCCAAAAACATCCGGTTCACAAGTCAGGAAGAGCTGTGTAGCCCTGGCTGCTTAACCCATGCGCCAGCGACATTGAGGGGGCAAACCGGAGGAGAGCCGTTTGAATGCATTGGATTGAATGAATGTCAATGGGACGGAAAAAAAAAGTTGTCCCCAATTCTGTCCCAAATGAAAGTCAGCAACGGGATGATCATCAGACGATGCGCACGGACTAATAGTTGGATTAAAGAATGAAATCTACATTTCCGCGTGATACGAGCCGTCCGCGTTTTCGGCAGTGGGGTTCTAACGGGAAATCCACGAGCACGCGTGGACGGCAGTTCTGGTCATTTTGTGGAGGTCCCTATGGGGCCACGCAGTAAATATCTCACCATAACCAGAGCAGAACTCCCACCATGGAACTCTGGAAATCAGTTAAAACAGTTGACACCACTATACTAATGGCAAGTATTTCATACAACTTAACACACTCACTTGTGTACACACAACTACCTCATACACACACACGCACATGCATACACTCATATGCACAACACACACATAACCAGAAAGACTGTACCGAACTGCTGCTATCCTCTTTTGCACATGTACAGTAATACCCCTACTCTGTCACAGTTGTCATAGCTTAGCCGTTAGTATAGTAGTGCTTAGTTGTAGTATGTTATAGTATGTTAGATGTATAGATGTTTAGAATTGATTTTAAAATTCTTTTACTTGTCTATAAAGTGCTTAATGGTCTTGCACCTTCCTACCTACATGACTGCCTGCCTAAGTATGTCCCAGGCCGTCCCCTCAGGTCTTCCACTGCAGGCCTGCTTGCGGTGCCCAAAACGGCAACTAAAAACACGGTGAAGCAGCCTTTTGCTTCTATGGACCGACCGACGGCGTGGAACAAACTCCCATTATACATTCGACAGGCAGCCTCTGTAGACATTTTTAAAGCACAACTCAAGACGTACTTCTATGCACTTGCTTTTAACTGATTCTCTGTGATTCTATATTTTATGATTTTATATTTTATGCCTTATTTCAGGTCCTCACTGTACTGCTTCTTTGATGTATTTTAATGATCTCTTTAATTTATACCCACTATTTTTTGTCTTCTTCTCTATTGCAATGTAAAGCACTTTGAGCTGCATTTTATGTCATGAAAGGTGCTATACAAATAAAGATTATTATTATTATTTATTATCATAGTTTTAGTTGTAGTATTCCATAGTTGTAGTATATTTATGTGTATTTAGCTGCTTAGTTGTAGTATGTTTAGTATGTTTTAGTCTTAGCTGTATAGTTTAGTTGTAGCATACTGTATATGTATGTGTCCTGTCTAGTTCCTGTCTAGCTGTCTGTTTAACTTTCACTACTTGCCACTTTATAATTATACCTGGCTGTAGCTTAGCACCTTCACCTCACTTTATACTGTTACATTTGCACTTTACTGCCCTAGTCTGTTGCACTACGTCACTTACTGTTTCTTGTATTGTTTGTATTTGTCCTTTTTCTTATTGCACTGGGGTACAATGGAAATGTTATTTCATCCCTGTATATGTCCCGCCATACACTGGAATGACAAATAAAGAACCTTGAACCTTGAACTTCAAAAAATCTGGACTATCCCTTTAACCTGAACATTACCACTAACTGCAGCATGTTGTATTTCCCTCTGTGTCCACCAGGAGGCGTGCAGGCGGCCCAGTCCAGTGTGTGGTCATAACGGTGAGACCTACTCTACGGTGTGTGAGGCGTTCTCTGACCGCGTTGCCGTCGACTACCAGGGGCCCTGCCTGGCCGTGGGCGTGGCCTCGCTGCCGCCCGGCGAATCAGGATGCAGCATCATCCGCTGCCCGCCGCTCTCCGCCGCGGGATGCGTCGCCGTCACTCCCCCCGGTGAGGACTAGATGTTGGTTGGTTGGTTTATTTATTTTAGGCAATTCTGTTACCCGTTTTTCACCTAGGGCAGTGGTTTTCAAACAGTGGTCTGGGGACCACCAGTGGTCCCTTAGAGGGTTCCAGGTGGTCCCCAGGGTAAATGAGGAAAAGTTAGTTAACCAGGTGTAACTCTTTGAGAGCGTAAACATGAAACCAAATGGACCCTTGCGGGTCCATTTGGATTTATTTAGTGTACTGACTTGCTGTACTGTGTGTGTCCACTAGGGGCGTGCTGTCCTATGTGTTGTGTAGTGACATGCTGTACTGTGTGTGTCCACTAGGGGCGTGCTGTCCTATGTGTTGTGTAGTGACATGCTGTACTGTGTGTGTCCACTAGGGGCGTGCTGTCCTATGTGTTGTGTAGTGACATGCTGTACTCTGTGTGTCCACTAGGGGCGTGCTGTCCTATGTGTTGTGTAGTGACTTGCTATGCTCTGTGTGTCCACTAGGGGCGTGCTGTCCTATGTGTTGTGTAGTGACTTGCTATGCTCTGTGTGTCCACTAGGGGCGTGCTGTCCTATGTGTGCAGGCATGCTGCAGATCCTCTGGAATCAGGAGCAGATGAACACCTTCGCCAAGGTAACACACACCCTCACACACACACACACACACACACACACACACACACACACACACACACACACACACACACACACACACACCCTCACTAAAAACATCACATCTCAACGCAAAATGTATTCATAAAGCACACAACTACAACCACCAACGCCCAACAAAACGGCCGACCAAACGGCCGACCAAGCGGCCGACCAAAATGCCGTACAGCTGTTAAAAGCCAAAGACCGACAGATCAACACGAACACAATCCGAATGTACGGCAAACATTGAAGGAAAAAACATGAACACTTCTCCCCCTGCTGGTTAAAAAAATGTCAGGAAAGTCAGGAGAGTCAATGAAATCAATTCCCGACCAGGGCAGGTATAACAGTTGTCGTGACAGTTTACCAACTGTTGTGACAAACTATGCTGCGGTCACAAAATGATGCGGGCAGAAAAAAAATACAAAAATCTGTCGTGGCAGATTCATAACTGTCGCGACCATTTTGGCCCACGGTCGAGACGGATTTATGGCTGCCGTTTGGTGCCGTGCCGCCTGCCGCAGTGACAACCAGGAATTGGAAGACATTACCCTACGGTGCCCATGGACACAGGGCTAGGGAAGAGGGTCAATGTCCAAATTCATGAAATGTTGAGGTGGAGGTTCCTTGACACGATTTTTCGGTTGCCACCCGAAATAAAGCAGCAGGGTTGGGAAGGAGCGCTTGTTTTACCCTGCCAGCTACTACTAGTAGGGCGGGGCATAGTTTTTGTTTAGGGTTAGTAACCGCATAAAGCACCGTCTAACCCTAACCTTAGCCCATACCAACCCTAAACATAACATCAGTAAAACTAGGCTATGCCTAAACCTAACCCTAAACATAACCCCAGTAAAACTTCCTTCGCCCCGCCCTACTACTAGTAGCCGGCAGGGTAAAACAAGCGCTCCTTCCCAACCCTGCTGCTTTATTTCGGGTGACAACCGAAAAATCACTTCCTTGACATGTAAAGGTTTGAGCATGCACCACTGACGTACTGTATAAAACAAGACATTTCTCTGTAATGGCCTTCACTAACGCAGGACAAATCTATTATATACAGTAGCTTTATACTCCAGAGCTGTCACTCAACTTAAAGACCTGCGTGCAGTACGTTAAGTAGAGCTATTTACTGCTGCTGGAATGACCTTCAGCCCACCAAGGTCAACCATGAATTAAAAAGCATTTACCTCAAGCTGCACTTATATAAGACACATAATATAACTTATAATGTGTGTGAACTCGTCTACCTCAGACCAGTGGTTTTCAACAGGTGGTCCGAGGACCACCCGTGGTCCCCGGCTAAGTGATGGACAGTTGGGTAACCAAATGGACGCTTATATCTCTGACTCCTGAGATCGTAAAATGAAACCACATGATCGTAAAATGAAGCCAAATGGACCCCTAAGGGTCCATTTGGCTTCATTTTACACTGTCAAGAGTTAAAGGGGAATTCCATCCATTTTCAAAATTTTCCTGAGAGGATACAAATGTGAACCAAATGGACCCTAGCGGGTCCATTTGGTTCCATTTGTACCCTCTCAGGAAAAAGCGGTCTGAAAGAAAAATCATTAACATGGTGAAATACATCTTGATGATGTCACCAGATGTATTCCACCATGTTAATGATTTTTTCAGACCTCCATTTTTAGGAAATACAGAATTCTAAGGTATATTAATGACATATTAAAATGTTGAAAATGGGTAGAGTTCCCCTTTAAGTCATATTTAAACATCTGAATTGCTTACTTTTATACAAGGTTCTACAGTTCTACACATTTAGACAATATAGAATAATTGGATATGGATAAATATCCAATTATAATTAAATAATGTCCAATTATCATGTATGCAATTGGATATTATATCAGTTGCTCCTTTTCACCCACAAAATAGAGCGAAATTGACCAAAATACCTCCCTACTTTGGCAAATAAATGCACACATTTAATTTCTATAAATCATCAAATTGTTCGGATTAAAACCTTAATATGGAAGAAAACGAAAAAAGTTTAATCACTCTCCAGAGAAAAGAGCCTCCTGCAACATGAGGCCAGGGGCGGATTGGCACATATTTTCCCACCGGGACAATTTTGTCTTTGCCAGGCCACCCTGGGGGGGGGGGGGGGGGGGGGGGGGGGCAGCTGGTTAACCAGATGTAACTCTTTGAGAGCGTAAAAATGAAACCAAATGGACCCTTGCGGGTCCATTTGGTTTCATTTTTACACCCTCAAGAGTTAAAATATTCATCATGTGAATTAGTCCAACTTAGTCTACACAACTAGAGAATGTAGAAGATTAATGGTCATTTTGATCTGTATGTTCCAGGCGAGCATCTAGCACATTCTAGTGCATTTTGGAAGTGCCACTAGTGCATTTTGGATCTTGTCCAGGCCACTAGGTGGCGCTGCAGGCCACCGGGAAAACTCCCTGTACTCCAGATGGCCAATCCGCCCCTGTATGAGGCACTTTCTACAAGACCCAGGCACAAATGTTAACATTTATTATTTTCCAGAAAGCAACACATAACCACACATCACCCTGAGTTCTTCCCAGGAAATATACAATAACACTATTTGTTAGAGTTAGTCTGCTGGCATTTGGGCCTGTGAGCTACAGTATATCATCTTGTCTTTGTGATGGGATTCATAATACAGACGTACAGATTGTATTCTTTGAATACTGACACTGTCTCTGACAGATGAGACAAACTGCAGGTTTAAATTCACTACATTCTGAATACATTTGTCTCTTACCTAACCTCTTTGCCATTATTCCGTTCTGAGATTGTATCGCCTAGTTTTGCTATATATTTATTTAAAGTGAAATCCTGAATTGTTTTTTGAATATTGACGTCAAGACGTCAATAATTTTCTAACAATATTTGTCCCGTTGCCCCCTGCACCAGGGGCGTTTTTGCCATTAGGCAGACTATGCAGTTGCCTGGGGCGCCATGAGGGGAGGGAGATGACATGAGGGGCCGGGGTTGAGAGGAGGGGGGCGACTACCAGACATGCTTTAAAACAGGGGTGGCCAACCGGTCACAGACTAAGAGCCACGTTTTTCACTGTGTTACTGCAAAGAGCCACATCAAACGGTCACAACGGTTATAAAACCGCTGCGACGGCCGCCACGGTCCCAAATAGATTCCCCCTCTCCTGCCATAAGACACGTGCATTTGTGTGCAGGTGCGCAATGCAAAGATACACTATTAAAACAGACATATATTTAGGAACAGGGTTTACAATCCAAAAAAGTATATGACAAGTCAAAAAACATACACCTACACCTCCACGGTCGACTAGGAATCAGTCCTTGGTCGAGTGTTAGGCACCACTGTATAGGGCAGGAGTCCGGACAGGTGGTCCGGAGACCATCAGTGGTCCCTGAGAGGATTCCAGGTGGTCCCCAGGTTAAATTATGGAAAGTTGGTTTGCCAGATGTAACTCTTTGAGAGCGTAAACATGAAACCAAATGGACCCTTGCGGGTCCATTTGGTTTCATGTTTACACTCTCAAGAGTTAAAATATGCATCACGTGAATTAGCCCAAGTCTACACAACTAGAGAAGATTAATGGTCATCTTGATCTGTATGTTTGACTGTTTTGTTTTCTCTGAAATCCAGCCTGGAATTGTTGACAAAAGTAAACAAAATGTGGAAACCCCTTAAGAGCCGCATGTAACCAGCTGAAGAGCCGCATGCGGCTCTCGAGCCACAGGTTGGCCACCCCTGCTTTAAAAGGATCCCAGGCTAATAAGCCAAATAATGGATAAATAGGCATGATATGTTATTTAGTGTGGATATAATAATTTTATCCCTTGGCGTGTGCCATTTTCCAGGGAATTTTTTGCCTAGGGCTCCAAATTGCTTAGAAACGCCACTGCCCTGCACTCGACGACTTGTCCCACACGTCAGGGTATTGCCCCCCATGCCCATGCCTAGATCCGCCCCTGCCGATAAGGACCTAGTGGAGAGTGATTTGGTGTTCAGCCTCACGCTCAGGACCACTTCCACCAGAACTCTGATAGAGAGTTAAAGCTGTACCCAACATAATTCCCCACATGAACATCATTTCAGAGCCTCCAGGCCAGGGGCGGATCTAGGCATGGGCATGGGGGGCAATGCCCCCCTAAATGCCCAGACTGCCTCACCAAACACGATGGCATGCAAAACAACCCAAGATATTTCAAATTAAAGTGCTTATATTTAAAATGATTTGAAACACTACTACTGCTACTAACTAACTACAGCTGTGTCACCACTAAACCAACAGCATTTCATCATTGAAAACAGAAAACTCTCTGAGTCAGACCTTTAGCTTTATGCATGCTGCGTGTCTGTTGCAACTTCAACAACAACTGATGTTATTAGTGATGCTTTACTTGACTAATAAAAGTCCTGTAACCAAAAATGGTATGGGAGCTGTTTGTCAGGTATATCCACATATGGAGCTGTTTAAATGAAAATGGTATGGGTGCGGCTTTGTTGCCCGTGGCGCGAAGCGTCACGGACGACGAAGCCGCACCCATACCATTTTCTCCTGCCCCCCCCCCCCCCCCCACCCCCATTGGAAAATGTTACATCCGCCCCTGCTCCAGTGTTTCTGCTGTTTACACCACAGGAGAGTTAGCAGATAAGACAGAGTAGATTGCCTGTTTGTTTACTCAGCCAAAGCCCAATAAATCAAGCGTTTAGACAACTTAGCCATAAATCAGCTCTTTAGACAACTCCGTGTTACCTCTGCTCTGCCGAGAATATAGAATCATTTTTATTCTCTGATTAGGTGTACCGCCACGTTCGCTTTGAGAACGATGCCTAGTTTAACCAATCAGATTGCTCGGTTGGGAACTCGGCGTGTTTGTATAATGCGGCATCATTCACAACGTCGTCTACAAAGCAGGGGCGGATGTAATATTTCCCAATGGGGGGGGGGGGTGGCATGGGGGCAGCTTCATCGCTGAAGCCACACCCATACCACACCCATACCATTTTCAGTTACAGGACTTTTATTAGTCAAGTAAATAATAATAACAATAATAACATCAGTTGTTGTTGAAGTTGCAACAGACACGCAGCATGCATAAAGCTAAAGGTCTGACTCAGAGAGTTTTCTGTTTTCAATGATGAAATGCTGTTGGTTTAGTGGTGCCAAAATTGTAGTTAGTGGCAGTAGTAGTGTTTCAAATCATTTTAAATATAAGCACTTTAATTTGAAATATCTTGGGTTATTTTGCATGCCATCATGTTTGGTGGGGCAGTCAGGGTATTTAGGGGGGTATTGCCCCCCCCATGCCCATGCCTAGATCCGCCCCTGCTACAAAGGGGAAAAGAACAACAACATGTTGGTAAACAGACGGGAGACATTCAGGAAAGATTTACAAGATGACAGAACACATGAATCAGTCATCAAAGTTTACAGAGAAAAGTGTTTTTTGTATGCCTGGGTCTCATTTGTAGTCCTTTAGCGGCCATATTAACTCATTGACTGCTAGGCTTTCCATAGGCACTGAGAACCAGGGTGCTAAGAGATCCCAATGTTAATTGCAATTTCTTTGAAGCCCCAGAGCTAATGTTGTGTTGTAGCTGAAGTTAGCCCGCATACCTCAAAAGAAATATGTGGTTGTCTTCTTCAATGTAAAAAAAAAATCAAGTTTTTACCATCCTCCATTCTGGAGATATTGACCTGTATATAACACCTGCCGGCCAGCTGGGGGTGCTGTTTCTGACCAAAAACCCAAAATACAGGGCGTTTTATATGAGAGATATTTTGAGAAGCAAATATAAATTTGAACCAAATGAACATCCTATATGGAATATACACCAAATTAAACCTCCATTTGTCTGCTTTTGGGGAGGAAAAAAAACACATTCATCCCACCTCCCGTTCTTCAGTAATTGCCATTTAAAATAATGCTATAAAGATGTGCCTACTAGAGCACTTATGGCACAAATGCACAAATGCTTCCGTAAAGAAAAACATGACCTATGGCAGCATACACATATTATATACCGTATGAAAGAGCACACTCTCGGCTCTCAAGAAAAAAATAAATAAAAAAATATGCCATCTACGGTTGACCAGTTATTGAATTTTAAATGTTCATGAGATACTAGCAGTTTTAAGTCAAGAGACATTGAAGGACAAATATCAAAATTAACCTAACGGAAATCCTGAACATGTTATACAGTAAATGAAGCGTCTATTTGTCTGCTCTTAAGGAGAAAAGACCCTGCATGAATCCCATTTTCCATTTGTCTGTAATTGCTGTTTGAAATATAGTTGTGCCTGCCAGAGAGATTACATAGTTTATGGCACTGGTTGTTTGGCTCCATAAACATAAAAATAAACTCTATAGCAACATATACATACTATATACAGTATGAAAGAACACACTCTCCACTTTTACTAGAAAAAATAATCACGCTTATATCACCTATCATTCACCAGTTATTGTTATTTGAAAGTGATGTAAGTAAGATGGAGTTGTAGCTGACCTACAGATTGATAAACGACTGAGGCAAAAAATCATGTATAGCTTATACATTTATTGGATTTTTTTTTTCCCAATCAGTTTCCGGCAACATTAGTGGTGTTTGCAAGCATGACCTAAAAAAACAAACAAGCAAAAAAAAAAACAACAACAACAGGTCTCGGGCCATGGTCTGGGGGAAGAATGGTGTAGCAACAACCTCATTGGTGTCCCAATATAGTTCCAACTTGGGCTTGACGATAACTCCAGTCAAGAAGTACAGGGCTAAAAAGTTCTTTAGCTCCATCAATGTCACTTGTTTCCACGCCCACACTCTGGAGTGCACAATGTCTTTAGGGACCTATAGATATGGACAGAAGAGAAGAAACTAAATGTGGTGCTAGGGGCTGACCAAAGGCCCGCAAAATTTTGGGTGCTAGATTGATCGGACCAAAGGCCCACATAATCTTACCTTGACTACACACTGTAAGGCGTACAGGTTGGTTTGGGTCACTATGTCCATGAGCATCTCGTCTGTCAAGAACAACTGGAAAAAATGCACAGGCCTACTGGTAGCAGTCAACCCGCCAACATGAGGACCCGGGGAGCCGGTGAAGGGGATGTCCTCAGGTTCCCAGCCAATGTCACACCACTCTTCATCTGCATTATAGAATACATAATAATTACCATAAAATACATTGTTTTCACTCTGTCGTTTTTGGAGATAGTGCCCATGCACAAATTCTCAAGTGCTGTAAGGAGAAAATATGGTTCTGCAGAGGAGGTTGTTGGCTCTCCAGCATCAAGCATGCCTGAAATGTAAACAAATGTATCCATTCAGTTTAAAACACACACACACACACACACACACACACACACACACACACACACACACACACACACACACACACACACACACACACACACACACAGTTAGCCTGCATTTACTGTCACAGTTGCATTTACTGTCATACTGGCAATGCATACTGTCATAGTACATTTACATTATTATAGAACGTAGTGCCTCAGTAAACTAGATCACATGCAAACTCGCCCATCTCTGTTGCAACAGATGCTTCAGCAGCAATCATTGATGGTTGGTCAGAATTAGACAGCATGAAATGAAATCCCACTGGGATTTCATTTCATGCTGTCTAATTCTGACCAACCATCAATGATTGCTGCTGAAGCATCTGTTGCAACAGAGATGGGCGAGTTTGCATGTGATCTAGTTTACTGAGGCACTACGTTCTATAATAATGTAAATGTACTATGACAGTATGCATTGCCAGTATGACAGTAAATGCAACTGTGACAGTAAATGCAGGCTAACTATGTGTGAATGCCTAAATGACAGTAAAACATCAAATAGTGATTGGCATCCATATTTTAACTATAGTGTTAAATATAAAATACATTTTGCTGTTACCTCCTAAATTTAGATGGGATGCATTAGAAGGCTCATCCAGGAGATGTGATGAATTAGAACAGTCATCCAGATCATCACCAGGCTCTTCGTTGTCTGAAGGACCTGCAAACATCATAATCAGTATAATAATCTATTTATAAAACTAGCAAACTGTACAGTCAACGGTACAGTTAGTGAACTCCAAGTGAATAACATACAGTAGAACTACAGCTGGGCCAAACATTTAGTGAATAATACATGTTATAAAATGAATGCACTTACAACTGCATGTATCTGTATCTGATCCGTAGCGATCACAGTCCTCACGAGTAGGGATCCATTCCTCGGGCTCTGGGGTCGAGTCTTCGGGCTCAGAGTCCACAGGTGCCGCCGGTCGGGGACGCGACGAAAGCCGAGAGCTGCGTCGAGGTGCCGCGGTGACGGGTGGTAGAACCACAGCTGTCTGGGGCCTGGTGATCGCGGCGGCCTGCTGCCTCTCCATTGCTGCGGGCTGATGCATGGTCATCGCGGCGATCTGCTGCGTGTCTATCGCGGTGGGCTCCATCTTGTCCCCCGCGGTAGGCTGCTGCTGGTCGGGCTTCGCCGCCGCGGTGACGGGCGGTGCACCCACAGCAGTCTGGGGCCTGGTGATCGAGGCGGCCTGCTGCCTCTCCATTGCTGCGGGCTGATGCATCGTCATCGCGGCGAGCTGCTGCGGGTCGAGCTTCGCCGCCGCAGGCTTCTTTTCTTCATGATCGGAGTCTGAGAAAAACTCCTCGGAGGCGGTCTCATTAGCGATCTTGTTGTCATCTTTGAGTAGTCAGTCCCCGATTGTTAGTTGGCCAGGCCCGGGCTTTGGCCGTTTGCGTGGCGGCATGCCCCGACACGATCCGGGGCTAGGCTAGGCCAAGCTATTAGCTGAACCAGGACGTAGACGCAGCCAGCAGCCACTGAGCCCCACTTTACTCCGATAGCCTGGTGGCTTATACTAAGGACAAAAATAACACTAAATATACTACCTAACGCACAATATGACCTACAATAAATCCCAACAGTAATATGAAATAGACTGGTAAAGAAATAAACACTGATCGCTGGTAAAAGGCACTATAACGCTCTCTCCACAACGGCTTGTGATCACCGACGCTCTCCAACTCCCATAAAAACAATCCGCCGGCTGGGGCTTTTTGACATTTTTTTGGTTAATCACGTGGTAGTATGGTTAAAATGTGCATCAGTGTTAAAGGATCAAACGTCCGCCTGCCCAGGTAGTGGATGAATGTGAATCAATAAAAACACGCGAAAGTAGTTAATTAACTACTATCGCACCAGACGATTGGCTTATTAAAGTAGTTAATTAACTACTTTCGCAGTTGATGTGTTAAGGACCAACAGTATGGACCACCATACTGCTCTGCCCAGCCATGGGAGATACAGAGAGCCAACACACTGCTCTGCCCAGCCATGGGAGACACAGAGAGCCAACACACTGCTCTGCCCAGCCATGGGAGACACAGAGAGCCACCATACTGCTCTGCCCAGCCATGGGAGACACAGAGAGCCAACACACTGCTCTGCCCAGCCATGGGAGACACAGAGAGCCAACACACTGCTCTGCCCAGCCATGGGAGACACAGAGAGCCACCATACTGCTCTGCCCAGCCATGGGAGACACAGAGAGCCACCATACTGCTCTCTCCAGCCATGGGAGATACAGAGAGCCAACACACTGCTCTGCCCAGCCATGGGAGACACAGAGAGCCAACACACTGCTCTGCCCAGCCATGGGAGACACAGAGAGCCACCATACTGCTCTGCCCAGCCATGGGAGACACAGAGAGCCACCATACTGCTCTCTCCAGCCATGGGAGATACAGAGAGCCAACACACTGCTCTGCCCAGCCATGGGAGACACAGAGAGCCAACACACTGCTCTGCCCAGCCATGGGAGACACAGAGAGCCACCATACTGCTCTGCCCAGCCATGGGAGACACAGAGAGCCACCATACTGCTCTCTCCAGCCATGGGAGATACAGAGAGCCAACACACTGCTCTGCCCAGCCATGGGAGACACAGAGAGCCAACACACTGCTCTGCCCAGCCATGGGAGATACAGAGAGCCAACACACTGCTCTGCCCAGCCATGGGAGACACAGAGAGCCACCATACTGCTCTGCCCAGCCATGGGAGACACAGAGAGCCACCATACTGCTCTCTCCAGCCATGGGAGATACAGAGAGCCAACACACTGCTCTGCCCAGCCATGGGAGACACAGAGAGCCAACACACTGCTCTGCCCAGCCATGGGAGATACAGAGAGCCACCATACTGCTCTGCCCAGCCATGGGAGACACAGAGAGCCAACACACTGCTCTGCCCAGCCATGGGAGATACAGAGAGCCAACACACTGCTCTGCCCAGCCATGGGAGACACAGAGAGCCACCATACTGCTCTCTCCAGCCATGGGAGACACAGAGAGCCAACACACTGCTCTGCCCAGCCATGGCAGACACAGAGAGCCAACACACTGCTCTGCCCAGCCATGGGAGATACAGAGAGCCAACACACTGCTCTGCCCAGCCATGGGAGACACAGAGAGCCACCATACTGCTCTCTCCAGCCATGGGAGACACAGAGAGCCAACATACTGCTCTGTACAGCCATGGGAGACACAGAGCCAACATACTGCTCTGCCCAGCCATGGGAAGGCTGAGACGTTACAAATTGCTTCCTGAACAGCACTAACGAGACTGATTGAAACGAATGAGCAAATCAGTGAAATCAGTGAATCGTTCCTCTATGGCTGAAATCTATTTTCTCCTCAACACTTACACACACACATGCGCGTGCACACACACGCACACATGCACGCACACACACACACGCACACATGCACGCACGCACACACACACACATGCACGCGCGTGCGCGCACACACACACACATGCACGCGCGTGCGCGCACACACACACGCACGCACGCACGCACACACACACACACACACACACACACACACACACACACACACTGATGGAGAGTAACAAAGTGTGTATTGTTGCTGACGAACTGAATCTTCTGATCTTTGATTTTTTTTAATGTGTGTTATTTTTTTCTCTTTCATAATTAATTTACAATTTAATAATAATAATAATAATTGAACATCTCCACGATTATAGCTTGGGAAATAACTGTAATCTCTCTTATGGTACCAACATCCATACAGGTGTAGGCACAGTCGTATCCAATGACAACAGCAGTTTATTTGCTTTTATGTACTGTACTACCTGTATCGGATTGGCCCTTTTGGCCATATCAGTTCATATTGTTATCGGCAATACTATATCAGTTGAGAGAAGTATCAATATCTGCCCTTATTACATGGCTTGAATGAATGCTCCAATCAGAAGCCAGCGTTCTGGTCATGTGAGCGGTCACATAATACACTATAATCACCGCTCCGCTCTATATTGGACCGCTGCATAAACAAGTTCCCCAAAGTGCAAACAGCTGTGTTCATATCAATCCGCGCTGCGCTCCCGCATTTAGTTCCAGCACGCCGTTAGCGGGTCCATTTGGTTAGCTACGTATTTGGTTGTTTACATGCCGTTGCCGTCACCCTCTCAAGGACCACTGGTGGTCCTCGGACCACTGGTTGAAAACCACTGACGTAAGCCATGTAATAAGCGGGATAACACCCTTCGAGGCGGTGATTTGTTTCCTCACTAACTGACCTCGGCTGCACCTCGGTCAGTTAATAGGAAACAAATCACTGCCTCGTCAGGTGTTATCCCTGACTTATTTGTCATTATCGGGTCATATTGGTAAATACTGTATCCCAGTCTGACCACTGATCAGACACAGGTAAGGGGTTGACACTGTGACAGGTAAATAAAATAAAAAAAAATAAGATGTGGATCTTGCTTGGAGTTGCCCAAGTGCACATTTGAGTGAGTCTGTTATTCCTGGTTTTTGGACTTCATATGAGATCTTTTTTCTTTTTTTATTATACATTATATTATTCTCTGGTATCAGTATTTGGTATTTGGTATTCTGTATTAGCTAACACATAAATTGTGTTATCGGGATTGAATCGGACCAGGACATTCAATAGTTTTAGACAAAATATAACTAAATGCTGGACCAAAAAGGGCAAACTCGGCGCCCAGTGAGTTAAAGCTCAAATAGCATGTGTCTGATAAGGAGGATATTTTATAGTAGTCATTATAATACTAGGGCATTAACTAAATATTCGACTAGTCGATTATTCGACTAGCAAAACACTATTCGACACTATTAATTCATTAGTCGTTATTCGGTAATAATAATTTTTGATATATATTTTTCAATTTTCTGCAGCAGGCATTGTGGATGTGTGCTGGGGTGTTAGTAGTAATTGTTGGTTGATTGCTCATTTTTCATGTCATAATGTAACTGAGTTACAGTAGTGTAACAGGCATGCACTGTTTCAATGGGAAGTCCAGAATCACACATTTTATTAGCTAAAAAACAAATATATATCACTATAGACTAGTCGACAATTATTCGACTACCAAAGTAGTCGATTCGACTAGCAAAAAACGTGTTTGGTTAATGCCCTATATAATACTGATGCTAGATAAAACCAAGGCTTGTTTAAATTCCATGTCAACTTGGAAAATCAACAATGGTGGACATTATAAACAAAGTGGAAATGAAAATGTGGAACTGAAGGAGAGGATGAATTCTACAAAGCAGGATGCATTGATGACATCATTATGAGGACAAAATCAAACCAGCTGTTCCTGAGAGCAATTTACATTAAAGATCCTCTATGACAGGGGTTTTCAACCAGTAGTCCTTAAGAGGGTCCCAGGTGGTCCTCAGCTAAGTTGGTTAACCAGATGTAACTCTTGAGGATGTAAAAATGAAACCAAATGGACCCTTGCGGGTCCATTTGGTTTCATTTTTACACTCTCAAGAGTTTGGAATGTATGTTTTGCTTGTTTTTTTTCCCCAAAATCCAGCCTGGAATTGTGGACAAAAGCAACATAAATCTTTAGATTTGGCGTCTGAGGGGCTAACATATCCTCAAGTGGTGGTCCGTGGCTCAAATCCTGAATAAATGGTGGTCCCTGAGATGAAAAAGGTTGAAAACCCCTTGCTCTATGATATGAAAGACTGATTCAACTGTTCAAACTGGATCATTTGTGGGGATAGAAAACACACATGGGAGCACCACACACACACACACACACACACACACACACACACACACACACACACACACACACACACACACACACACACACACACACACACACACACACACACACACACACACAAAAGTTGAATTTCATCTTATTCCTCCTTAATGTGAAAGGTTCTAACTAGTAATTCCAGCACTACAAACACCTTACTACTGTAAAAGAAAGAGGGGAAAAAAACAGGTGCGTTTCCTATTAGAGTCACTTTTCAGAGTGCTCTGAAGAAGCTAAACTGCTGGAAAAGTGCCATCAGCTCTCTCTAATAAACATGACAAATTGCATCTGAGCAAAGTGTAACCCTCGCATCTTTTGTTTAAGAGTGCCGCTTCTTCCATTTATCTGGTTTATTAGATACCCTACAAACCACAGAGCTGCCAAAGCACCGCCGTCAAACACGGAACACTCTCAGTCTCTAATAATAATCCGGTAGATCCCTGGCTTCACATCCAATCAACACCACCTCCCCTCGCCGCGTTAGCGAGGTATTAGCCGGGGTCTTAGCGCGCGGTGCTTTTTTTCTCAGAGACGTGCTTGTGTAAAAGATTACAGAGTCACACAGGCGACAACGCTGGGCTCTGCCAAAGCAATTAAGAGGATTAGAATGAGATGCCAACGGCGGGGCCCACTGAGCCAGAGAAATGTGTAGGGAGCGTATACTCATGTTGGACTTGGCCCCGCCTTGGCCCCGGGGCGTGAGGCTGCAAACGCGCGGGCGCTAATAAACAAGGCTAAATGCAAGTCACTGTGTTGGATGGCTGGCATGTTGACGATCTGACAACTAGGGGTATTAAAAGCATCCCTGACTAATAAGACAAACATTGTTTAAAACATTTTACTTTCCCTATAAAACTATAATAAACAAATAAAAACACCATTGGCATCTTATTTCGTTCATAAATAGAGAATATTTCACTCAACAGGAACTGCTCCTGTCGCAGCATGATGATGTCACATGAGCATGTGTGGTCTAGCTCTATTGAATATACAGAATGCATATGCTCAGGTGACATCATCATCCTGCGACCGGAGCACCTCCTATTGAGTGAAAGATTCTCTATTTATGAAAGAAATAAAGTATTGAAGATGTTTTTATCTGCATGTTTTAGTTATAGAAGGCAAGTATAGTGTTTTAAGGCATATTTTGTCTTATTTTGTGCAGGTTGGTACCTTGCTGTCTGTGTGAGTGTAATCAATGCACACATTGATGGATCTCCATCCAAGGCCCATTGGATAAAGGGCAAGGCGTTATGGAATATGTAAATGATGCTCCATGTAGCCAATTAATTCTCACAGCGGTTTGTTGATTTCCTGCCTGATGACTACAAGTCCGTTCTGAATATAATTAGCCCTTCACTAATATCCTCCCAACAACCGGTCCTCATCTAATAGGGACGTTTAGCAGCCATGATGAGACGGGGACAAGCTGTCGCTTCTCCCATTAAATGACGGGATTCCTCCATATAAATAATCATTTTGGTAAGAGCTAGGGCATCCAAATGTCTTTCTAACTATCCAATCGGTGCTGCATGCAGTAGGATATGCACTGGACACATTTGCATGGCAATTCATGTGTCAGTGAAACGCATGTTTAAATGAACTAGAGGTGTGAGGGAATGTCAGAATGAGGATTCAAGATGTTTATTAGGCTGCCACATTTTAGAACGGCACCCCTTACAGGAAGTACGGCTGCTATGACGCAACCACAGTAGCTGTCAAAATCATTAAGCAAACAGCCATCCGCAACAGGTTACCATGGTGACACGTCTATGCAGCGTGTGTCAAACAGGCGTTGTGGACACTATGTTAGAGTGTAGGTTCTGCCGTAGTAGGAACGGCTGCTACGGCAAGCAGGTGTAAAAAACGCAGCCAAACAGCTTGCAAGATTCTGGGCATATGGGATCTGTTGACTGTATTCTGTACCGCACCTTGTAAATATTTGTGTCCTTGTATTGTATCTCCTATGTGGAGTTACAGTAAATTAATGATGAAAATGTGTGTGTGTGCGTGTGTGTGCGTGCGCGCACGTGCGTGTGTGCCTCTCTCTCTCTCTCTCTCTCCAGTTGAACAGGAACCAGCCAGTAACGGTACACGATGTGTTGGGCATCCTGCGTCTCCATGTGTCGGTGCCTCAGTGTGACGTCTTCGGTTACCTCAGCATCGACCATGAGCTGGTGGTCCTTATAGCACCCGTGGACCACTCCCCAACACCACTGCAGGTACACACACACACACACACACACACACACACGTGCAACAGCTGCATGGCGTATATGCAAACATGAGGCCAAGCTTCCGCGTTGTGAGAACAGAAACCCCTAAACAGAGAAACCCTAAATACAACACAGTAGTGTTGTAGTTCTCGAGACATTGTCTCGTCTCAATACAATTTTTTGTTGTCTTGGTCTTGTTTTTTGTCTCGCCCTCAATTGTCTAAGTCTTGTCTAGGTCTTGTCTAGGTCTTGTCTCGGTCTCACTGCTCTGCACTTCAATTTGTCTTGGTCTTGTCACGGTCTTGGAGCAAATGTCTCGGGTTACCACTCTAGACGAGACTATGCAAAGGAAATGTTCTATATCCATATCTCTAGCAGTCCACAATCCCTATTGTACAGTAACAACTAAAATCTCTGTAATGTGTTGAAGTGGTACTATTACTGCAGAACAATCACAAATGTCTTTTTTGGCCTCTACCGCTCTAGGTCTTGGCCTTGATCTCGACCCCTCTAGGTCTTGGTCTTGGTCTTGACCCCTCTAGGTGTTAGTCTCGTCTTGATCTCGTCTTGACCAAGTCCGTGATTGTCTCAGTCTCGTTTTGGTCTCAACCACCCTAGGTCTTGGTCTTGTATTGGTCTCGATTTAGGTGGTCTTGACTGCAACTCTACAACACTACAACACAGGGACGACAAGCAAGGGGTTTAACTTTTTCATCGCTAGATGGCGCTAATGATAGTTTAGCTCAGGCCAGCATTCACTCACCATTTTATTGGGGTTTTCAACCCTTTTCATCCCAGGGCCCACCATTTATATAGCACTTGAGCCACGGACCACCAATTGAGGATATTTTTAGAGCCACAGACCCCAAAACTAAAGATTTCTTTTGCTTCTGTCCATGACCATTAATCTTCTTGTGTAGACTTGGACTAATTCACATGATGGATATTTTTTAACTCTTGAGAGTGTAAAATAAAACCAAATGGACCCGCCAGGGTCCATTTGGTTTTATTTTTACGTTCTCAAGAGTTATACTTGGTTAAAACACTTAGCTGGGGACCACCTGGAACCCTCTCAAAGACCCCTGGTGGTCCCCGGACCACCTGTTGAAAACCCCTGTAGTAGAAGAGAAGAGTAGAAAAGAAGAATCCCTGTCTCTGATAGACCAAAACAGCAGACCTGCTGCTGATCACAGATCAGATCATCATCATCAGAGTGTTCATAAACATTCATATTTTACAGTGTGGTCACAGTCAGTTGTTATTGGGACTCTAAGCACGGTGTCTTTGTTCATCTGCTGCTATGTGAAGTGGATTAACCCCAAAACGGAGTAGAAATGCCTCGATAACAGCTTTCCTTTTCTTCAATGCACTGTGGCTGAAGGGAAAGACTAACAGAACGTGGCTACTAATAGGTTGTGTGGAATGCCACCTGGCTGTTATTTGAGCTCAAAATCACGCGAAGTCCGCGTTCTGTTGGTGACGGCGGGCATCGCATATTTACCAAACTAGAGGCACTTATCAAATTACAACCGTTAGCATTTTAAGCTAATTTAAGCTAACAGCCCGGAGGAATGAGGTAATAATGGTCAGAATTGTCATTACAGTTCACATTAATTCAAATATAACATGTTTACACAGCATTTTAAGGTCTAACATTCATCTCATGTATGCTTTAGTGTGAAACAACTAATAAAGTTGCTTCAGGTCATTTTTCACAGATAATAAAAAATCAGAGAAAATCAAGTTTAGACCCTTGTACTGACAACTTCATTTCCCCGAGATGACTCAACGTGGGTGGAGTTTAGTCACAAACGCGGTGCTGTGGATGAACGTCAACATTAAAGGTGCAGTGACTCAACGCTGTGTGTATATGATTAGAGGTGCTCTAAAAAGATGTTTCAGACATCCTTGCCGAGGATGCACTTTGCACAGGCATATAATCAGTCAAAAGCAACCTTTAACGAAGACTGAGTTAGTGTGGTGCTGTCACCTCATAAACATGTGAAAAACTGGACAAAAATACCAAAAATATGGCACTCCATCTCTAATATATCTGCATGAGAGAGAGAAAGAAGTGGCACCACATTAGTAGTGTGGTCCCATTCAAGTCCTGCTGCATTCTGCAGCATCAGAACTACAGCCAGTGAAAAGACCATTTGAAACATAATGATAGGGGGGAAAATACGGTCCAAAATATGCTCCATGCTTCCAGCATTGCAAAGTGCTGGCTGGGGAGAAAAGGGCAAACTTCCAAACAAAGTCACTGATTATTGGATAACTGTCACCCAGAATATAGACACAGTGACGGAACTTCAAGGGATATTTGGGAATATTTTAACGTCTACTCTGCATATTTTTTCAACCCTGATACTGGTTTGAAGTGATTTTGTTTGGTCTCATTTGCTGTGTTGCAGTTGCAGCAGGTTTTAGTCTGCCTTTGACACCAGAAATATTTACTGCAATTAAAACGAATCCTGCTGTGTGTTGTCGGAACGTTGTTGTCGCTGCGGTTTGGCAGGTGTGGAAGTCTCATTTCGATTTCTAATGCGCATCAAATTAACCGCCTTCTACTCCTCCTCCAAAAAACGGTGGTTTGGCTTGGCTTCAAAACGCAGCAGAATGTGCAGATCACTGCAGTTGTGAATGCAGTCGCATTAAACATAGGGAGTGAATATACCATTGGTTCAAGGTTCAAGGTTCTTTATTGTCACTAGTGTATGTCAGGACATATACAGGGATGAAATAACGTTTCCATTGTTCCCCAGAGCAATAAGACAATAGACAGTGCAGAAAAAGGACAAAATACAAGAAACAGTAAGTGTAACGTAGTGCAACAGACTAGAGCAGTAAAGTGCTACTGTGATAGCATAAAGTGGTGTGAAGGTGCTAAGCTACAACCACGTATTATAAAGTGGCAAGTCGTGAAAGTTAAACAGACAGCTAGACAGGAACTAGACTTGACATATATGCTATACAGCTAAGACTAACACATACTACAACTAAGCAGCTAAACAGTCATATAAATATATACTACAACTATTGTGGGATGAAGAAGCTGTTTTTAGCACATGAGAAGGAAGTAGAAGGCATCGTTATACACTAGAGATGCCAGATATTATCGGCCCTCCGATATTATCGGCCGATAAAAGCTTTCAAATTTCATATCGGAAAATATCGGTATCGGTATTTACAAACTGGAAATTATGACTATTTACGGAGATGTAGACTCAGTGCTACGGTCATGTTTATACCATTACTTTTGTACTTTACTCAAGTAGGCTACATGTTTAATTTATAGTTGTATGGAGTATTTCTAGGCTATAACATGAATTCGTATTTATACTAAATGTTTATTTATATTAAATATTTGTACTGTAATAGTTTCTGTTATTTTTCCACCACTGGAGGCCGCATATATCAGTATCGGTTGATATCGGCATCGGGAATTAGAAGTTGGATAATATCGGGATATCGGATATCGGTAAAAAAGTCAATATCGGGCATCTCTATTATACACTATGCAGCGACACGTAAAGATACACTTTACACACCTGACCCAGAGGCTCAATATGGCAGTTTGTCACATTCAGTAGATCATTTGTGGCCAGATGTAATTTCCTGGCGTTTATTAGAAATGTTGTAGATAATAAAAGAGAAATCGCTTTAAATTCGTTCACGACCGTTGGCCCAACCGTTCCCTAATGAACGTAACCCTAAACATAACCTCAGTAAAAACTATGCCTAAACCTATACCTATAACCCCCGACTGTTATGCCAACGTTCGTGACTGTTGGGCAACTCGTTGCGACGTGTGCCGCGTGCACAAAATGATTTCGCATGCATGCGTGTGTGCATGTCTCCAAGGGTTTTACAGATGGGGAGTAATAATAAATTCCGCCTTCTAGTTCATTTTCAACAGGACCGGCGTTTTTGTGCTTAGAAAACGCCACGCGATAAAGGAAGTGTGTCCAGTGTTCTTTGTTGCACGGGCAAATCGCCGCCAGTGGTGGACTGGGCGAAAAAAAAGGCCCGGACATTTTTAGTGTGATTTGGCCTAGACCGGTCCAACCACAACCAGTGCGTGATGGACCTGTTCTACCTGGTATAGTTGGTTAACAAAGATGTAACTCTTTGAGAGCTCTCAAGAGTTAAAACATTCATCTAAATTGGCCCTAGTCTAGTTAGAAAATGTAGAAGATTAAAATGCTCATTTGATCTGTATGTTTGACTGTTCTGTTTCCCAAATCCAGCCTGGAATTGTGGACCAAAAAGCAAAATAAATCTTTAGTTTTGGGGTCTGTTGGCACTAAAATGTCACTAAATGATGGTCCTCCGTGGCTCAAAATTCTGAATGAATAATGGGCCCTGGGATCAAAAAGGTTTAAAACCAGTGCTTTTAATCATACCGTGATACCAGCGGCCCCCTACGGGTCGTGGCCCACCGGGAGACCTCCCTGTACGCCCAATGGTCAATCCGACCCTGGTTGCCGCTATGGTGTGTGCATTTACCGTTCTCCGTGTGGAAAGACCTTAATCCTGATTGAGTCGAGACAAAGTTATTTGTCCTGCGGATGGATCTCAGGTCAAATCAGGACATGTTTTGTCCACATAACCCTGAAGAGAGAAAACGATGTGCACCGCCATCACTGGCAGCCGAAGTGCTAATATTTTATCTGGACTCGTCAGGGACTTATCCAGAAACGCTCCACTCACCCTGACACTGACCGCTCTCTCTGTTCACAATAAGTAGTGAATTCATTATCAAAGGAACCCTGCATATGAGACAAATATGAATAAATCTATTATACTTGCCCTCTGTAACTACAATTGAACATTTAAAATACAGAATAAGCTCTTTAGTTTAAAAATAGTTAATGGTTTTATCCCATGGCGGCCGCCATTTTACTGTGCCTGTCACATGGTCTCTATTCTAGTTCATCCCCTCTGTTTTACAGTCCACACACACACACACGCACACACACACACACACACACACACACACACACACACACACTAATGATTGAAGGGAACAGACACATACTTCATATAGGACTAAAGTCTTGCTTCAAGAGGCTTTTTTTTACTTTCTTTGAGAGGAAAAAAGTGAAATATTGGGTAAATATTGTGTCTATAAAAGGCATTAACAAAGAGCTTACATCATCTGTTATCCGCTGGAACAAAGGTTCATGTTTTCTGTTTGCTCCAAAGCATTGACTTTCTTTTGGACATTGACAAGTCGGAGGGGAGTTGGGTAGCGAAAGTTAGACTGCAGCTAGAGCATGTCATCACAGATAATATCGATCCGTCTCTTCAATTTTAAACTTTGTAAGAAGTATAAAGCAGAAGGCTCTTCGCTACACTGCCATTGGGAGTTATACGCCTGGAAGTTTCCATCAATTTCTCTCATTCAATTCCTCCCCAGAGTTTGATTTGAGCAGCCGCACATTTAGGAACGATCTATCACAGAGCTTGTTATGTATTGGAACACGATGCTGCTGCAGCAGGACTCCCTGCAGAGCTGCTACTGATGATAGCAGACAGACAGATTACTGAGTATACGCTATAGCTGCAGTCACTTCACTATCACAGACAGACAGACAGACAGATTACTGAGTATACGCTATAGCTGCAGTCACTTCACTATCACAGACAGACAGACAGACAGACAGACAGACAGACAGACAGACAGACAGACAGACAGATTACTGAGTATATACGCTATAGCTGCAGTCACTTCACTATCACAGACAGACAGACAGACAGACAGACAGACAGACAGACAGACAGACAGACAGACAGACAGACAGACAGACAGATTACTGAGTATACGCTATAGCTGCAGTCACTTCACTATCACAGACAGACAGACAGACAGACAGACAGACAGACAGACAGACAGACAGACAGATTACTGAGTATACGCTATAGCTGCAGTCACTTCACTATCACAGACAGACAGACAGACAGACAGACAGATTACTGAGTATACGCTATAGCTGCAGTCACTTCACTATCACAGACAGACAGACAGACAGACAGACAGATTACTGAGTATATACGCTATAGCTGCAGTCACTTCACTATCACAGACAGACAGACAGACAGACAGACAGACAGACAGACAGATTACTGAGTATACGCTATAGCTGCAGTCACTTCACTATCACAGACAGACAGACAGACAGACAGACAGACAGACAGATTACTGAGTATACGCTATAGCTGCAGTCACTTCACTATCACAGACAGACAGACAGACAGACAGACAGACAGACAGATTACTGAGTATACGCTATAGCTGCAGTCACTTCACTATCACAGACAGACAGACAGACAGACAGACAGATTACTGAGTATATACGCTATAGCTGCAGTCACTTCACTATCACAGACAGACAGACAGACAGATTACTGAGTATATACGCTATAGCTGCAGTCACTTCACTATCACAGACAGACAGACAGACAGACAGACAGACAGACAGACAGATTACTGAGTATATACGCTATAGCTGCAGTCACTTCACTATCACAGACAGACAGACAGACAGACAGACAGACAGACAGACAGATTACTGAGTATATACGCTATAGCTGCAGTCACTTCACTATCACAGACAGACAGACAGACAGATTACTGAGTATACGCTATAGCTGCAGTCACTTCACTATCACAGACAGACAGACAGACAGATTACTGAGTATATACGCTATAGCTGCAGTCACTTCACTATCACAGACAGACAGACAGACAGACAGACAGACAGACAGACAGACAGACAGACAGACAGACAGACAGACAGATTACAGACAGACAGACAGACAGACAGACAGACAGACAGACAGATTACTGAGTAGAAGCTATAGCCGCAGTCACTTCACTATCACAATCACTAGGCATTCACTAGAAACATCGACCAGCCGCTATGTTCATTTTGTAATTCTTTCTCCATGGAAAAGGTTATTAATTAATTAATTGGTTATTAAATGATAATCTAGCTGTTTACGTGTATATTTACAGTATATATTAGGACTGAACAATTTTGAGAAAAAAAATAAAATTTCCAGACCAATATTGTGACTACAGCTGGTTAGAAGTGTATAGTTTTGTTTCAACCACATTGTGTGTGCAGTGCATGCATAGTCTGTCTTCAATCTGTATCTGCTCAACGTTTTCCTAAATTTTGTGTCTTTTACTGTGCTCAGGTATTTGGCCAATGTACAATATTCTCTTTCTAGTGATGCATAGCATTTCATGTTGCTTTGGTTTTGGGTATAGTCTCTGTCCAGTGTGCCAGGTAGCCTTCATGTTGTTTTCTTATAATCTGGTTTGGTCCAATGGGCCTTGGGTATATCAATCATTAGCACACTGTGAAAATATGAAAAATAATTTGTGCGTGCGTTATTTAGAGTGTATAAAAAGGTATTGAATGGCAAAATTTATATGATATATTTGATTCTAAATTCATGGTGGAAGACCATTAACCTTTTAATTAATATCAGGCTTAGTAAAACTTTGAGAATAAAGAGAAGCAGAGGCAGATCAGGGCGTGTGCGTCCTCCACATGCTGACATCTGTCCCTGTGTCCCTGTTGGTAGTTCTGCTGATTTCATTTCATCAGTGTGAACAGAAGACGCTCACTTAGCTCCTTGTATGTTATGATGAGCGCAGGGACGGATGTAGTGTGTCCCATTTGGGGGGGGGGGGGGCAAGGGAACATGTTGGAGGGGCAAGAGAAAATGGGATGGGTGCGGCCTCATCGCTTCATCGATGAAGCCGCACCCATACCATTTTCGGTTACAGGACTTTTATTAGGCAAGTAAAGCGTCAGTAATAACATCAGTTGTTGTTGAAGTTGCAACAGACACGCAGCATGCATAAAGCTAAAGGTCTGACTCAGAGAGTTTTCTGTTTTCAATGATGAAATGCTGTTGGTTTAGTGGCGACACAGCTGTAGTTAGTTAGTAGCAGTAGTAGTGGTTCACATCATTTTAAATATAAGCACTTTAATTTGAAATATCTTGGGTTGTTTTGCATGGCATCATGTTTTTGTATTTAGGGGGGCATTGCCCCCCCATGCCCATGCCTAGATCCGCCCCTGGATGAGCGACATTCACAGCTGCTGGAATAACGACCCACGCAATGCCACGCATCCATCTACAATGAGCAATTTAGAACGCCGCACACACACACACACACACACACACACACACACACACACACACACACACACACACACACACACACACACACACACACACACACACTGCACACACACACACACACACACACAAACACACACACACACACACACACACACACACACACACACACACACACACACACACTACACACACACACACACACACACACACACACACACACACACACACACACACACACACACACACACACACACACACACACACACACAATGATTATAGACTCAGATCACAAATAGTTTTTTGTTGTTAGCAATGATTTCAGAATCACCATGGGTGTGTGCGCACGCACGCGCGCACAGTGTTGTACTTTTAGAAGTGGGGGGACGCCTCTGAAAGGGGAATTCCCCCCATTTTATTTTTATTTTTTTTCTGAGAGTGTACAAATGTGAACCAAATGGACCCTAGCGGGTTCACATTTGTACACTCTCAGAAAAAAGGAAACTCATTAACATGGTGGAACACATCTTGATGATGTCATCAAGATGTATTTCACCATGTTAATGTTTTTTTTTTCAGACCCAAAAATATTTCAGATGTGAGAAGTGGGGGGACACCGTCCCCCCGCGTCCCCCCTACACTACACCCCTGCGCGCACGCGTACACACACACACACACACACACACACACACACACACACACACACACACACACACACAGTTCTGTTGGGAGATCGGATCCTCAGGTAGTCTCTGTTTAAATAGTACAGTTACAATTGGACAGTTAGCAGCTGATCCAAATCAGGAAGTGTTTTGGGTTTACACGGTGAAGCAGCCTTTTGCTTCTATGGACCGACGGCGTGGAACAAACTCCCATTATACATTCGACAGGCAGCCTCTGTAGACATTTTTAAAGCACAACTCAAGACGTACTTCTATGCACTTGCTTTTAACTGATTCTCTGTGATTCTATATTTTATGATTTTATATTTTATGCCTTATTTCAGGTCCTCACTGTACTGCTTCTTTGATGTATTTTAATGATCTCTTTAATTTATACCCACTATTTTTTGTCTTCTTCTCTATTGCAATGTAAAGCACTTTGAGCTGCATTTTATGTCATGAAAGGTGCTATACAAATAAAGATTATTATTATTATTTTTATTACTGTGGGTTTATGTTTTCATCATCAAGGACAAGGCTGCGTTGTGAGAATGGAGAACAATAGAACCTGAGAGGGCGTGGTGACTGGAGTTTTACAGTCACCACTGTACTGTATAACAGGGGTTTTCAACCTTTTTGACACCAGGGACCACCATTTATTCAGTATTTTAGCCACGGACCACCACTTGATGACATTTTCACCCCAAAGACCTAAAACTAAAGGATTCTTTTGGTTTTGTCCACAATTCCAGGCTGGATTTTGCAATCAAAACGGTGAAAACTTCTTAATTAAGTAGTACTGATTCAGATGGTGAATATTTTAACTCTTGAGAGTGTAAAAATGAAACCAAATGGTTTGGTTTCATTTTTACATTCTCAAGAGTTACATCTGGTTAACCAACTTTCCGTCATTTAGCCTGCATGAGGACCACCTGGAAACATCTCAGGGACCACTGGTGGTCCCCGGACCACCTGTTGAAAACCCCTGCTGTATAAAACAAGTTGCATCAGTACACCTACTGATGCAACTTTGTTTTGACCGTTCGACCCTCGACAACCATGCAGCAACAACATCTCCTTGTACTGACATCCCTTCACAATAAAGTGTCTCCTCCCCTGTACCTCCCAATGCTGCCCATTTGGCACAGATTATTAACAGGAAATAGGTGCAACTTAAAGGGATAGTTTGGATTTTTTTTTTAAGTTAAGTTGTATGAAATACTTGCCATTAATATAGTGGTGTCAACTGTATTAATTGAGTCCCGTGGTGGGAGTTCTGCTCTGGTGAAATACCACTAACTAGTTCCAGTCATTTTGTGGAAGTCACTGGAGACCACACAGTAAAATTAAATGAATCCAAAAAACAAACGTCATTTGTATTGTTGACCTACTTCTGAAATATTAGCAGGTCCTTTGTTAATTTTTGACCTCTGAGTCACAGGTAACTATGTTTTCTGTGTCCATATCACTATGCCCAGAAATGAACAAAGAAGGTCTTAATATTTTGTTTATATATAATATAAACAAAGGCTGTTGAAAATAGTTAATTAATGGGATTAAATTAATTTTGTTGATTATTCTGATTAAAAATTTTAACGCAATTAACTCATGTGCACACTGACTCAACCCACTGAGCATTTTCTCATTGAAAGAAATGGGTAGAGCACGGTTTTACGGAGACATATAGCTGTGTGTCTCCCTGTAACCAGAGCCATAGAGTATAGCTGGAGGATCTACAAGCATTGAGGGCTTGTAGATCACCTATTTTGATAAATATTTGAAAGATAAATAGTTATTTTTTTCACAGATTCTGTTTCTTTTTTAAATGTTGAAATCCTGTCCAGGAAAACATGCATATTTTAGACATAGTTCGAGTGGTGATTAATCATGATTAAATTAATTTTGAAGCTGTGATTAATTTGATTAAAAATTTTAATCATTCAACAGCCCTAATATAAACAAAATCTCTCTCTCTCTCTCTCTCTCTCTCTCTCTCTCTCTCTCTCTCTCTCTCTCTCTCTCTCTCTCTCTGTCTCTCTCTCTGTCTCTCTCTCTGTCTCTCTCTCTCTCTCTCTCTCTCTCTCTCTCTCTCTCTCTCTCTCTCTCTCTCTCTCTCTCTACCATTATTTCCTGAGGCTGTCAGATCATTGATTTCACAGGTCAGTACAAACATAGACATTTGTTGAACTTTGAGTGTCTGCTGAGAAAATTGGTCTGGACTTTAGCTCTGTACCAAATTATTTAACCTGGGCAGGCTTGTGTGTGTGTGTGTGTGTGTGTGTGTGTGTGTGTGTGTGTGTGTGTGTGTGTGTGTGTGTGTGTGTGTGTGTGTGGGTGTGTGGGTGTGTGGGTGTGGTGTGTGTGTTGCTGTATATTAAGGATGTTCCGATACTGCATCAGTATCGGGAAAAGTATTGGATCAGTTAATATTGGTATCGTCGATACTGTATCGGCTTCGAGAAAGTATCAGTATCGACTCTTATTTGTCATTATCGGGTCATGTTGGTATTGGTAGCTATATGTCAGTCTAACCAGCGATCAGACACAGGGGTAAGGGGTTGACACTATGGTGAATATACCAGTCTAACCAGTGATCAGACACAGGGGTAAGGGGTTGACACTATAGTGAATATACCAGTCTAACCAGTGATCAGACACAGGGGTAAGGGGTTGACACTATGGTGAATATACCAGTCTAACCAGCGATCAGACACAGGGGTAAGGGGTTGACACTATGGTGAATATACCAGTCTAACCAGCGATCAGACACAGGGGTAAGGGGTTGACACTATGGTGAATATACCAGTCTAACCAGTGATCAGACACAGGGGTAAGGGGTTGGCACTATGGTGAATATACCAGTCTAACCAGTGATCAGACACAGGGGTAAGGGGTTGACACTATGGTGAATATACCAGTCTAACCAGTGATCAGACACAGGGGTAAGGGGTTGACACTATGGTGAATATACCAGTCTAACCAGTGATCAGACATGTAAACTTTTGGGCAACCTCTCAGACACTGGGACCAGGCCCGGATCTAACATTTCCTGATTGGGGGGGACAGGCGAAACTGTCAAAAGCCGCACCCATGCCATTTTCAGTTAAATTCTTTACAAGATTCCGGGTGAAAGGTGAAAATGTTATGGGTTTCATCGCCCGAGACGCAAAGCGACACGGGCGCCTAACATTTTCCATACCATTTTCAGTTACAGGACTTTTATTTATTTATTAGTCAAGTAAAGCATCAATAATAACATCAGTTGTTGTTGAAGTTGCAACAGACACGCAGCATGCATAAAGCTAAAGGTCTGACTCAAGAGAGTTTTCTGTTTTCAATGATGAAATGCTGTTGGTTTAGTGGTGACACAGCTGTAGTTAGTTAGTAGCAGTAGTAGTGTTTCAAATCACTTTAAATGTATACACAGTTTAATTTGAAATATCTTTGAAATGTGGGTTGTTTTGCATGCCATCATGTTTGGTGGGGCAGTCAGGGCATTTAGGGCATTTAGGGGGTATTGGTGGTGCAATTTGCCCCCCTCATGCCCACGCCTGGTGCTCTGCTCTCAGAACTAGTCAGATATGTGTATAACTTGGTGGGAAACATGGACAGTGCGCTGGCACTTAATGCTTATGTTAATGCTTATTGGAAGACTTCCAATATTTACCAGTGAATATTCCTCTGCTGCAGCCGGGAGTCAGAATATGGATTGACTTTTATAGAGCTGAAATTAAGTCCGGTCAGGTTGGGGGATCCGTCCCGATAAGACTTAATTCAGCACTATAAATGTCAATTCATATTCTCCTCTCCTTTTCATGGTCAATGAACATTCTCCTCTCCTCGGAGGAAGTAACTAACACAGGGGTTTTCAACCTTTTCATCCCAGGGTCTACCACTTATTCAGCATTTGAGCCACGGACCACCATTTGAGGGCATTTTAGCCCCACAGACCCCCCCAAACTAGAGATTTCCTTTGCTTCTGTCCATGACCATTAATCTTCTAGTTGTGTAGATTTAGGACTAATTCGCATGATGAATATTTTAACTCTTGAGAGTGTAAAAATGAAACCAAATGGACCCGCCAGGGTCCATTTGGTTTCATTTTTACGTTCTCAAGAGTTACATCTGGTTAAACAACTTAGCTGGGGACCACCTGGAACCCTCTCAAGGACCACGTGTTGAAAACCACTGAACTAACAGACTGCAAGGCTTTACTGGCACATGTAAAACTATGCCTAAACCTAACCTTGATGTTAAACGTATAGGAAAACTTCACTTAAACCTAAAATTGCTCTAGTAACCACATATTCAACATTAAGCAAAATAGCTAGCATGAGGATAAAAAGAAACTTTACAAGAAAGGCAGAAGATTCACTAGAGGGATACAAATTCATACCTGCCTACAGAAAAATTATTGATGCTTTACTTCACTAATAAAAGTCCTGTAACTGAAAATGGTATGGGGGTGGCTTCATTGCCCGTGGCGACCGTCCCCATACCATTTTCCCCCCCCCCCCCCCAATTGGGAAATGTTACATCCGGCCATCTGTCATCTGCGATATGTTTTTTTTTATAAAAAAAAATAAAAGTGTGATCTTTCCATTGCACACTTGCACGCACCCACACACGCACACACACACACCCAGACATACTGTACACACACACACACACACACACACACACACACACACACACACACACACACACACACACACACACACACACACACACACACACACACGCACACACACACACGCACACACACAGAGCGTGCAATTACAGATGGATGACGATGAATAAATTTGACATGTGACATTTCGTACACTTTTGACGGCAGCAGATGTCAAACATATATGAAATGTCACATGTCACAACAACATCATTTATTTATTTAGTCACAAAGTTCTGTATCTCTGAGGTGTAGTCAGCCTATGCATAGTGTATAACTGTACCATGTAATTAGCTTGTCTGGAACATTATTAATTATCACCCACTGGTTCACTCTTGTAATTAATAACTTGAAGCATATTGATTTATGGGTTTTAAACAAGAAAGTAAACAAGTTACCATTAGCAGAGAAAAGTAAGTAGGAATGTTATCTCTGTTTCAGACTGTAGATGACCTCAGTCTGAATTGGCCTTTTTGTTTCACTTCATGAATTGGTTGTTGTCATACCAATTTTTTTCTTTTCAGCGTTTAGGCCACGGACCACCATTTATGAGTTTTAGTCTTGCTGGCGCAAAACTATTGAGCGTAAAATGAAACGAAATTGATCCGTATGGTTCCTGCATTTTTCATTTATTTTTTTGATAGTGTGTTGAAATCGAGGGCCGACAACGCAAGCATATTTAAGTGGGCGTAACGGCCCTGTGAAATTGTCACGCGCGTGCTTGTTTCTTGCACACACCTGCGACCTGGATATATACGGTTTATCTTTTTTTATATGTACTGTAGTTTATGCTGTATAGTAAGTGATTTCACTTAACCTTCCTTGACGCATTTTTGACGCTTTATTTAATCCCCATTGATTGTGACATTAATTTCAGGCGATTAGCATTTTTTTTTTTTTTTGCATGATCGGCTAACGGCAGATAGTACTCACATAGAAATGGCCAAAATCGTTGGGTGCGCGCTTGCGCGTGCACGTGAGCGGTCTGTATGTCCACAGCTGATCATAATCCAACCATTGGTGCGTCATTACAGCTTGATTTGACTTATATATGATAGAAAACACGATCGCTCCGATCGAGGCCTTCACGATGATCACAACACCAGACTGTTTGCATAGCAGCAGTGAAATGAACAAACATGACCGGAAATGCGCTTCATTTCCGACCATCGTCCGCATTACTGCCACCTACTGGGTGTTATCATATAGTATATGATCAACTCTACAAATGATGAGTATTTGGGAATTATATGCTTTATTTGACTGGCATTAATTTGATAAATAAAAAATATGAAAATTGGGGAAAACTCTTGGCATTATGAGGAATAGTGGAAAGGCCAATAAGAGAGTTAATTCTTCTTTTTTGGCTAATCCTCACTACTACTAGAATGTGGTGACCATATAAGGAGTTCCTCCCTGTCCCCAGTGAGACCCTGGAGTAAAAAGAAAAACATTTCCTCCAATCAGGATGAGAGGAGGCCGTCCTCCAATCAGGTTTAAGTGGGGGTTGGCCTTGCTGCATGTGTTGATAAGATGTTGCACCCCCCACCCCTGTAGAGTGTGTGCATGTGCACATCTTGTTACCGGGACAACGTTGTGTGTTAATCCATGCCCATCCTTCCAGAAAAAGCATCCTTAAAGATGGAGTGCCATGATTTTTTTCCAACTTAAATCGTGATCCTCAGGTATTATTGATATATGAGGAGAAAGAATTTTCTCAAAAAGGTGTACAGTATTTGTTAAAATGTTGTTTTTTTGAGGTGGACTCCCCCACCCGCTCATTAAGCATGCCTGGTTTGCCTGGTGGGTGGTGATGGGTGGAGATCCAGCTGAACTGAAGCCACACCCACAGCTTTAGTTGCATGACAGAGGGGTAGGAGTTAGGGGAGGGGCTAAGCATGTGATGTCACTACATTACTGCCATTGGCACATTTGACTGGAAAGGTTTTAGCCTCCAGGAAGAAACCCTAAATACAAAGGGAAGACATCATTACTCATAAAAAACAGACCAAGGGTTCTAATGAAGTACCATCACCTCTTAAACATGTACAAAATTGGGAAAAAAATACAAAAATCATGGCACCCCTCTTTAACAAATATGCCTTAAAATACTATAACTAAATAACTAATAGGCTTACATAGTAATCTCACTCACTACGTTCACACAAAGATACATGCAGATGGTATTTTCACATTGTGAAGAGCAGTCCTCCCTATTGAGTGAGAAATTCTCCAGTTATGAAAGAAATAAAATATTGATGGTGTTTTTTTTTTATTTCTAGCTTTTATTTATAGAGGGCAAGTGTGACGCTATCAGGCATATTTGTCTTATTAGCCAGGGATGCTTTTAACACTGTTAAGCGTAAGCAACCTCACGACCTCTCCAGCGCATATGTTTATTCTGTAAATTACTTTGTGTACTAAAGAATAGATGTTTAAAGAGAAAATTATCCTATGCCGTGGCCTATAGTCCCGCTGGGAACACTGACATTACACCATCACACGTCAACAATCCGTTTAAACTGTGTCAAAGATCATTGGTTTAAACCATTAGAAAGCGTACATGCATTTTCATTGTGTTTGAGTTGAATCTGTGAGCGAACACAACAACCAGCATCTGGGTTGAAAGTCTCTGTGTGTTGTGGTGAATCATCAGGCCATAATATAGTCAGACTGACAGAGAGAGAGGGAGAAAAGCCATAATATAGTCAGGTTGACAGAGAGAGAGGGAGAAAAGCAGTGTCTTTTTGAAGGCTTTCTGCCTGAGGACGGTGCTGCTATGTGGAGGAGGACCGAGGACGGCAGCCATGCACAGAAATCATTCTTAACATTCATCTATATTTCATTGAAGGACTGAGGTCTTTCAGCAAAAACAAAGCAGTGATGTTTTTCTCTCTCTGCCTGTCAGATTCCTTCATCGTCTTCCTCTGGTGCGTTGTGTGTTTTTTTCTTCTCTCTGGACGTTCAGATCTCTGTGGGTTCAAGTATGACCTCATTAGAGAGACAGAGAGTAGCCAGACCACAGTGAGAGGACCGGAATCCTCCATTCTGCCTGGCAGTAGACTCTTTCTTTTTTATTTTTTGACTGCTGCAGTAAAAAAATAATAACAAAAGTAAGACGCTGCGCGTGCACAAAGCGTGTGAATGTGTGTCATTTTTATGCCCATATGTGTCCCAGCACCAACCAGGTTTTATCTGGATATTTATTCATGTGAAAGCAGAGAATCATAGCTACAATTTGACATATTGGTTGTGCAGTTTGACCCACCAGTTTTTTGAAATATGGATTGTAGAGTAATGTCTTGCAGAGAAACAGGAATTTGAGAATTTCGCTTATGTGGAATGCAACTTGGCTGTTATTTAAAGTCAAATTGACGTGAAGTGCCGTGATATATGTTAATGGCGACGGGCATCGCGCGCGCGCGTGCGTGCGTGCGTGCCTGTGTGTGTGTGTGTGTGTGTGTGTGTGTGTGTGTGTGTGTGTGTGTGTGTGTGTGTGTGTGTGTGTGTGTGTGTGTGTGTGTGCGTGCGCGCGTGCGTGCAGGGTGTGTGTGTATTGCATTTCTGGCTTAACTGGGCTGGTTGGTTTTTCGTGAAACTTGATAGAGGGTTCTGCCAAATGGTATACCAAACGCAAAGCCCACAACCCTTGGTCAAAGGGTGGCGCTACAACAATTAACTGAAAATGTGAACTTTGAACAGGCATAGCTCATGAACCGTTTGATCAGCCATACCCAGAGGAAAAAATGCTTCTCAGTTTAAGCTCAGAAGCGTCTCTTGAGATACATGTTTATTTCTCATTTTCAGATCACCTAAAGATCACCTATGTCTCTTTATGGCTCCTAGATGAATAATGGCTGTTACAGATGTATATGAGAGATAAATGAGACAAAGCTGAAATCTTGCTATATCCGTGTATATATAGCAAGATTTCAGCGATTTCAGTCAATTAGCTTTTTTTTTAATAAAACCTGATATACAAGCTTTGATGTGTCTTGTAGAGCTTGTAGATCTGCTATTTTTCGCTAGTTTTGTCCAAAACTGCCCTGTTAAGGGATTTCATGCCCCTGCCCCTCTGTAACTGTCTCTGTGTCCCTGATCTGATGGAGATGAGATGCAGACACCTCTGAATGGCGCTGCTTTGTATTAAAGTCTGGATCATCTCACCAAAGCAGGAGGTGAAAAGCTGTGAAAGTCAGACAGAACAAACCAGGGCTCTGATAATCCATTATTCAGGAAGGACTGCTGATCTACCAAACAGAGAGAGACGGCCAAACACAGCAGAGAATAAAGGGAAGGAGAAACCTGAGGACAGGTGAACTAAAGGAATGACTGGCCTGAAGGAGACATTGGACAGAACCTGCACAGGAATATAATGCCACAGAAAGAAAAGAGTTTGCTGAATACGTTTTTCTACTGATGAAAATTCACGAAAAACTAAAGAAACTTGGTGCAAGTGACTAGTGTAGAAGAGATCCAGTAGAGTAGAACTAAAAGACAAGTCGTTTTATGTCCAGTCGTGCTGCATGTTTGGGTGTAGTTGCGAGTGCAGCAAGCCAGACAACTATGTAAGCCAGGCAGAAATCTGTCTGTGTGCGTGTATCTGTGCACACACTCCATATGGAGTGTACAGGTTTGTAGTGTTGTAGTCGAGACCACCTAAATCGAGACCAAGAAAAGACCAAGACACCCACGGACTTGATCGAGACGAGATCGAGACGAGACTAGCACATAGAGGGTCGAGACCAAGACAAGACCAAGACTGCTTTTCGATTCATTATCTCATCCATGCCTGCATTCTCTCTGTAGTTGTGTTCTGCTAGTGAGCAGCAGCAACACGTAGGCTTCTCCAAAGCCATCTAGAAGAGTTGCGACATTGAGTGGGACAGAAAACAGAGCACTTGGAAGTTGGAAATACTTTGTTTTCAACGAGGGCAGCCGCCATTAGACCTTTCCATGAGGGTGGACGGAGATGTCGTAACTCTGTCTATACTCTAAGGCTCTGAGCTCTGCGCAGCAGCTGTCTTTATGAATGCGTCCTCGCTTCCACACAATTAACTTTTCCTTCGCATTGTCTCGTCTCGGGAGGTCTCGGGAGGTCTCTCGTTGGCGAAGGAGACCCGAGACATAGACTCCGAGGTCGGGACAAGATCGAGACAAAATTATTCGAGACCAACACGAGACCACGAGACAAATGAAGTGGAGAGCCACGAGGTCGAGGCAAGATCAAGACAATTGATTGGCGAGAATGAGACAAGACGAAAAAGACGAAAAACGTCCTCGAGATCGGTCTCAAGACGAGACAATGTCTCGAGAACTACAACACTACAGGTTTGTGCCAGTAAGAAGCGCAGCGTCTTAGTGGTGCTCTGAAAATAGGAGGTCCACAAGACTGTTGTAGGTGAAGTTTCACCATTCAGCAGTGTAAAAAAAACAATCAATAAATTGCCAAAAACAGAAAACTTTAAGGGCATCATTTCAGTTAGTTTTAGTTTTGTAAACACCCGCATTGCAGTCAAAAATCACAATAATCTAAATGGAAGGTGCTTTTCACAAAAGAAAGGGTTTTTGAGAAAACACCTCTCCTATAATAGAATTTCCCGATTTTCTTTTTTTGTTTTGTTTTTTTTTGCAATTTGCTCCATAGCGTTTCGTAGACTTGGGCTAAATGGACGCCCCATACAGCAAAAAAACATTCATATTTGCTGATCATATACTGTAGCACTTTGAATGGTAAGAAAAGAGTTTTGGCACAGCTGTTTGCACTTTGGGGACCTTGATTATGCAGAGGTCTGTTGTAGTGACATATGCAGGGGTTAATTTCTGCCGGAGCAAGGCGGAGCGCCGCTCCCCCTTGCTCCACATGCGCTCCCCCACCTGCAGGTGGCGCTCCCCCACCTGCAGGTGGCGCTCCCCCACCTGCAGAGACCTATCCGGGAGAAATGAGTGGCAATGGTGGCAATCCAGCCAATACATCCCCGTTCATTTCAGTCGTTGCTATAGGATACCACTCTGAGGCTGAGCCTTCCCAGCTATGGGATGTTTATCGAGAGTCGGGGAGGGATTTGGTCGCTCGCAGCTCAGTCTCAGGCAGCAGGCTCACACAGTTCACAGTTCTCACACGTTGCCCGGCTGACCGTCTCCCCCTCCCTCGCGAGACACGGTGGAATATGATCGCTATAATGATTAAAAGGTACCCAGGAAGCAGCCGGACCCCTACATTTTGTGGTCACAAGCACACTGCGCGACGCATTTGAGCTTGTGGATCGGCTCTTTACAAAGTGTGTGTGCCATAGTGCGTCTCTCTCTCTCTCTCTCTCTCTCTCTCTCTCTCTCTCTCTCTCTCTCTCTCTCTCTCTCTCTCTCTCTCAGACACACACGCTGCGTGTGTGTCTGAGAGAGAGAGAGACGCATGCGTGCACGCACGCACACACACAATAATCTTCCGCAAAAAATCGACTTTTCTGCGCATGTTTTTCGGTGCGCGGGTGCGCGCGCGTGCATGTGCGTGAGGTGCGCTCCGGCACCTCCCGAGTTACAAATTAAGCACTGCTGACATATGTGACCGCTCACGTGACCAGAACACTGGCTTCTGATTGGAGCATTCATTCAAGCCATGTAATAAATGAAACTTAACTAACCTGCGGTGTGTTCTGTGTGTTGTTCCCCAGGTGGAGGCGTGCAGTAAGGAGGCAGAGAAGATCGACTCCCTCATCAACTACGCCAGCCCCCCTGGTGTCGCACGTCCTCTGTCCGCCATGTTGGCCTCCGAAGTCACACTGTCCACCGTGCCTTCTGCTGGCGCCGCTATGGCCACGCCCCCCTCACCGGCCTCCCTGATTGGCCTGTGTCTGCTGCTGGTGGGAGGCGTCCTCCTGGCCCGGGTCTAAACGCACAGCCCCGTGGCCCACCCACCCACCGATAGATCCGCCCCTGCGTGCGACGCGGAAAACACGTTGAAGACCGCCCCCTGTTTGCTCTATGGCAGGGGTTTTCAACCTCTTTCATCCCAGGGCCCACCATTCATTCAGCATTTGAGCTACGGACCACCATTTGAGGACATTTTAGCCCCACAGACCAACCACAGATTGATTCACTTGATGTTTAACTCTTGAGAGCGAAACCAAATGGACCCTGGCGGGTCCATTTGGTTTCGTTTTTACGTTCTCAAGAGTTACATCTGGTTAAACAACTTAACTGGGGACCACCTGGAACCCTCTCAAGGACCACTGGTGGTCCCCGGACCACCTGTTGAAAACCCCTGCTCTATAGGGCAGGTTCACACTGAGAGGCGGCCAAGATTCACATTGGCTTTGATTCTTCTGCAACCCCAGTATCATCCATCCATCCATCCATCCATCCATCCATCCAATCCATCCATACATCCATCCATCTTCAAGCACTTATCCGTAGTCAGGTTACGGGGGCAAAACAGCTCCATCAGAGAGCTCCAGATATTTTCCTCTCCTGGGGCATCCCGAGACAATCCAGGTCAACGTATTCTCTTCCGTCTGTGCCTTGGTCTCCCAGTGGGAGGTAGACGCCCAAGAGGCATCCTAACCAGATGAACCACCTAATAAAGCTGCCTCCTTTCCACCAGGCCCTGAAGAAGAATCGTCAGCGGCGGCTCTACTTTCAAGTGCCTCCTCTCTCTTGAACTTCTCACCAGATCTATCACTGCGTTCATCTGCTTCCATCTTTGCAACAGCGACTTGTAAATCAGAGTTCCACTTCAAACCGGTTCCCGATCGAGACTCTACCTCCATGCACTTGCAAAAAAAAAGCGGTACGCAAGCGATCCCATGATAAGCATGTCATCTGGCAGGTGGTCTGAGTGAGTGAGTGAGAGAGTGAGGGAGTGAGTGAGTGAGTGAGTGAGTGAGTGAGTGAGTGAGTGAGTGAGTGAGTGAGTGAGTGAGTGAGTGAGTGAGTGAGTCATTGAGTCAGTGAGTGAGTGAGTGAGTGAGTGAGTGAGTGAGTCATTGAGTGAGTGAGTGAGTGAGTGAGTGAGTGAGTGAGTGAGTCAGTGAGTGAGTGAGTGAGTGAGTGAGTGAGTCAGTGAGTGAGTGAGTGAGTGAGTGAGTCAGTGAGTGAGTGAGTGAGTGAGTGAGTGAGTGAGTGAGTGAGTGAGTGAGTGAGTGAGTGAGTGAGTGAGTGAGTGAGTGAGTGAGTGAGTGAGTGAGTGAGTGAGTGAGTGAGTCAGTGTGCAACAAACACAAACAAACATGGCCTCCGGAAATCATGTTGTGAATCTGGCCCTATGAAAGCACAGAGAGCGGTCTGCCCTGATAATCATCCCCTCCAGCAACACAAACACACGCAGCGCAGCACCGCCACAAGCACATGCACATGCACACGTACACACACACACACACACACACACACACACACACACACACACACACACACACACACACAGCTACACCCCATACTAAGGAGCAGTGTTGCCAACCGCCAAAATCCTAAATGCTTTAGTAGCACTTCCAAAATGCACTAGAATGCACTAGAGCAGTGGGTTTTCAACCATTTTCATGTACCAGGACCCACTGTTTATTCTGCATTTTAGCCACAGAGGAGGACCACTGTTTGATGTTGAGTTTAGTCTCTCAGACTAATTTAGGAGAAATAACTGGCAAAATGTTGGTCAAAATGGCATTTCTTCTACATTTTCTAAATGTGTAGATTCTTGAAAATTACATGGTTAGATATAATTTAACTCTTGAGAGCGTAAAATGAAACCAAACGGACCCGAAAGGGTCCGTTTGGTTTCATTTTCTAGGAAGGAAGGAGGAATCATGGCGCCTGTCAACCAATTTCACCACAACTCATCATACAGCAAAAAAAGCACTAGATTTTCTGCCAGGAGTTTTTTCACTAATTTTGCCGCTAGATAGGGGGGGTCTGGAAAAAAGCTAAATATAGCG
>CM076982.1:5486122-5506335 GCA_039105355.1 Benthosema pterotum
ATCTAATGACATTTAGGTATTTTAGATTTTAGCAGTGAGTCCATTGTCTCTAAATGTATGTCATGGACACTACTGTACTCCCTGGACTACAAGACACTGGACTCACTGGACTCATTAAAATCCTTCCCCTTTTTTTCTTTCTTTTTTTCGCAAATAGGTTGAAATGTCCCTTTAAGTCAGGAAATGGGGGGTTTGAGAAATGGAACAGATATCCTTTAATTTGTTTTTAATACTTTCCATTGGGTTCGTATATAAAAAACCCAAGAATATGCAACCACATTCCCGCCTCTTATTCTGTGCCTCTATTCTGGCAGCCATGATGCCAACGTTATGAACAGTGTTGGAAAATGTTACTCAGAAACATTGGTAGTATGTTTACCTTTTTACTAGTGAGTTTAAAGTAAAGCTGGACCTGTAGCCTAAACACACACAGCCTGGCTTTGGCTTTAGGACCTTCACACGACAATGTGTAAAATAGATGCTTGTTAGCATCTGCTTTATTAAGAAAAACGTCTTAAAAGTGGACATGTGTTTTTTACGTTCTCTGGGTGGCGCTATAGTCGCTGCTTCCATATCTCTACTTACTGGCCAGTAGCTCATCCTGCAGATCACCATTATTTATGGAGTCCCAAACAGCACTATAGGGATGGTTATCGTTCTTTTTAAAGGAGAATTCCACACCAAAACACATCGGGCATCAATCTACCTTCATCCCTGTGAGATGATATATACTGTACTTGATTTTTGTCATAGCTGCCTCCTGCTCTACATTTCACCCTGAGGTCCCCCTCCCCTCCCCTCCCCTCCCCTCCCCTCCCCTCCCCTCCCCTCCCCTCCCCTCCCCTCCCACAGTTTGCATTGCTGCAGGTTGTCTTTATTCTAACGCAGGGGTCGGCAACCCAAGATGTTGAAAGAGCCATTTTCCTCCCAAAATTAAATTCAAAATCTGTCTGGAGCCGCATTTTATTTTATTTTTTTTCCTGAGAGTGTGCAAATGTGAACCAAATGGACCCTGGCGGGTCCATTTGGTTCCATTTGCACACTCTCAGAAAAAAGGTCCCCAAAGAAAAATCATTAACATGGTGAAACACAACCTTTCTTCAGAAATGGAGTTTCTAAAAAAAATAAAAATAAAGGAGTTTTACAGAACTCCATTTCTAGTCCACACAACATCTCTAAGGTATATTAATGACATGGTAAACAGAGTAAATCTTGAAAAATGGGTGGTTCAGATTGAAAGCTCCACCTCTGATAACTGCTGGGCTTTTTTGACATGGCCAAGTGCTACTTTAACTGGCAACTGTCAGACAGCGCAACGCGTTTTGGGTGACTGAAATGTTTATATTATTTTGGTGTGGATCACCCCAGTGTGTGTATGTAATAATGCTACATCCAGGGAGCCACTAGGGCTGTGTTCTGGAGCTGCATGCGGCTCCTGAGCCGCAGGTTGCTGACCCCTGTTCTAATGCATGTATTTTAGTAGCTTTCCACGTCATCATAATAGTATACTGATACTCATGCGTGTGTCATTCTGAGGCAGATTTCACCTTTAATCCAGAAGTAATCTGTTCCCACCAACTCAGTGGCCTTGTGGTTATAGTGACTGCTCAGAGACTGGGAGGTTGGGCTTCCATTCCTGACTGGGGGGTCATACCAAAAACTCTAAAATGGCCACAATGTCGCCTTTTTGGAAGGGTTACAACTCGAGGGAGGAAGGGGGAAGCTATGCCCCTGACCTCCTGGGCTCCAGGCACTCTGGAGCTGGGCTTATAAGCCGAGGGCTTATGTCCAATGTGTTTTGGTGTGGAATTCTCCTTCAATATCTCTCTCTCTCCCTCTCTGTACATACTGACCTATTAGAAGCTAAAGCAGGAAACTACAGCCATTTTAATAACAAACAAAATGACAATCAGCTAATCAACTAGCCAGCGTCACCCTGAACCTCATGGTGGGTGTTTTTAAAGAGAAGTATAATGTCCACAGTTTGTGTTTATTGTTATGTAAGCCTTTCTTTATCTTGCCTTATCCGGCGGCTTTATATGAAGTAATTATGGAGAAGAAAAAAAAATGCAATAAGTATATTTGTTGATAAGAAATAATTGTTTTTTGAAGTGTGTGTCTATATTTGATATGTTATCGGATGAAAGATAATCACCACCTATGTGCCATAATAATTATGTCTTATTTTGTAAACAAAACAGTTGTTTATTCTGTACGTATTTGCATGATGACTGACAATTATGAAGTGTTTTATTTTGCTTTTTTTAAGAATGTACTATAATGATGATGTGTGAGTGTTTTGATGAACCCCGCATCCCTCCCCCCTGCAGTGGTGGAAGACAATACTTAACCGTTTTACTTGCATAAAAATCTATGAATACTGAAACATGGTGTACTACTCCGTTAAAAGTAAAAGGCCGTGTATTGAAACGGTTGCCTACTTGAATGGCTAATCCTCCCTACGACAGAGTGTGGACCCCAGTGAGACCCTGGGGTCAATAAACCCTAGTTTCAGTTTGGGGCTTTGGGAGAAAAGCCTTTCGTCCAATCAGGATGAGAGGAGGCATTCTTCCTCCAATCAGGATCAAGTGGGGGTGGGCCTTGGTCTATGTGTTGTTGGCACTTCCCTCCAATGTAGAGTGCGTGCATGGTTTTCCATAGCACGCTATGAGCTTGTAGATCTGCTATTTTTCAATAGCTAAAGTATAGCAATGCCCCCCCCCCCCCTGCCTACACAGCACAGTCCTTCCACAACAGTATTATTATCGTGCTAGGCAGCTAGCGTAGCATCCATGCTCATTAAGGGTGTGCCAAGTATTACTATTATTATTATTATTATTATTATTATTATTATTGGTATTAGGAATGCACCGATTTATCGGTCCACATATCCATATTGGCCACGGTTTTCCTCTAATCGGTCAATGATAATAAAAATGATTATGTTTAGCTGTTGTTGACAAACGTACGTCGCGTTGCGTTCGGCTGCGTGAGTCGTTGGTCACCTGCAGCCGTTGGTCAAGCTGTAGAACATTCTGAACATTTTAATTGTCTTGTTTTGAAGATGTATTGTTCTCCCTGTTGGCACAAAAGTTGAAAGAAAAAAAACATAAATTAAATAAACAGTTAATAATCGGTGTCAGTATCGGCTATTATTGGCTAAATTGTTATTTCAAACAGATTTTCTTTGGGTCAAAGAAAGAAAGAAATAATGTCTCAATCAACTTCTCTCAGACATAGGTTAACAACTCTGAACAGCAACACTGAAACTCAGCCTCAATTTCAGACATGAATGCAACAATGTCTGTTGTAGGCTATTGAAAAAGGTTAACAATTGTCTTCTGGAAAAATGAAAATAAAATGTCTAACAAAAAATATTAACTTGTGTTTTTATATTTATATAGCCTCGACACCCAGGCTTTCATTTTCGTTTGCCTTGCGCGAAAACGGAAAGCCTGGACTAACGCCCGTTGGAAAGTGGCCTTGAGGGGGGAGTGAACCTTCCGGGGTGGGCGTCGCTCTAAATGATGTGACATAGAACAGCAGTGGACGGGCGTGGGAGGGGCCGGGGATGACGACACGTTAGTGAGATCAAATCAGAGCACAGCACTTCCGCCGTGTGGATCCCACGACACCCCGTCCCCCCAAGGCGGCAAGGCCAAAATCATTGAGGGCTAGACCAGGCTAAACGACACTGACGGTGATGTTGGTGTATAGCGGTTCTCTTGTTGTATTCACCACCTTGTAGGACAGGGAGTTGATCCCATCTGTCCTCATGGTCCATCTGGTTTGAGTGATGCGCCAATATCTCTCCGGATTTTCCTCGTTGCCTTTGTCTCTCCTGTGAGGGATGTTTCTAAATCTCGCCACCTCATCGGCAGGATGCGAGATGCGCATGCCGCTGATCACGATTCTGTTGCGCATGTCATCGTCCTCTCCTCCCCATCCCCAGTAGCTATTTGAGAAACCGTTGACTTTCTCAAACTGCTCTTTGCTCATCGACCCCACGCCTCCAAAGAATTCGTAATATGGTAGCTGGAAGCCAAACTTTTCGATGCGGGTGGACAGGAGCCTGGGCTGACTGAAGCAACTGTAAATGTTTCGGTCGTCCATGGGAATCAGGTCCACGTCGCTGAACACAAAGCAGTCGTAGTCGTAGTCCTTCAGGGCCTCTGCGTAACCGATGTTCAGCAGCTTGGCTCTGTTAAATGCCGCCTCTCCGTCCTGGTTGATGACATAGACCCCATAGTCTAGCTGCTGTCTCTGAAGGATGGGGTGGAGGTAGTGGAGCCAATAGTTGAGGTGCTCTTCTCTGTTCCTGAAGGGGATGATCACGGCCACTTTTCTGGAAGATACGTTGACCCCGGGAAAATGGCGGCCACCAGGCTCGACGTTAGGGTTCGCCTTAGCCGTTAGCTCAAGACTCACTTTGGAAAAGAAGTCCACGTTCAGAGGTCCGAGCAAGGTTGAAGCAACTTGAGGTGACCGGTAGGGAGTCTCACCGGGAACTGAAACATCTTTAGGTGACGGGTGGGGAGTCTCACCAGGAACTGAAACATCTCCAGGTGACGGGTGGGGAGTCTCACCGGGAACTGAAACATCTCCAGGTGATGGGTGGGGAGTCTCACCGGGAACTGAAACATCTTTAGGTGACGGGTGGGGAGTCTCACCGGGAACTGAAACATCTTCAGGTGACGGGTGGGGAGTCTCGCCTGGAGCTGAGACGTCTTCACACCGACCAGCGAGACAAAACAGCTTTGGCAGACCAATGACACAAAACAGCATCAGCAGACCAGTGAGACCAAACAGCATGGGCAGCCATTTCAGCATTGTTCGCTTAGATGACATTTTGGGAACTAGTTTAAATGACATCTGGGAGGGCCCTCCTCCCTCCCCGAATCATATGCCATTACGAGTGACGTGTATGACGTGGACCATTTCAACATCATGTTTGTTTAATTAACACCCTTGGAGCCACGCTGTTGGACAGATCAGGGTAATACAGAGCCAGCCTAGGAGGCCATTTTTTGGTTCATCATGGGATTTTCCATAGAATGGAAGGGGGGAGGTAAACAAGACCAGTCCAGCAGCAGCACTGGACTGTGTGCTCTCGTTCCAACTGGTAATATTGTCTATGTGTATTTATGTGTTATGGAGATGAGGGGGATTGGAACTACTATGCAAGTAGTACTATGGAACTGTATGGAGTACAGTACCCTTACCTGCTGCTTGTTACTCTAGTTGAAGATGGTGTGTTTTATTAGTCTTCCAAGAAGTTGAAGATGGTGTTCCTAAAAAGTGCAAACAAAAAAACCCAACAGAAAACAAAGTTTGAAGTTGAATAGCAGTATGTTATTACAGTAATAGCCTTGAATACACCACAAAGAAAGAAAGAAATAATGTCTCAATCAACTTCTCTCAGACATAAGTTAACAACTCTGAACAGCAACACTGAAACTCAGCCTCAATTTCAGACATGAATGCAACAATGTCTGTTGTAGGCTATTGAAAAAGGTTAACAATTGTCTTCTGGAAAAATGAAAATAAAATGTCTAACAAAAAATCCTCTTGTATATTAACAACTTAGAAAGTAACTAAAAATGTACCAAAAACTAACCAAAATATAAATGGATCTTCCTTACTTTCCTGGTTTATCCTGGTCTTCGTCTTCATCTGAATCATTGAACGTTTTTTTGATCAAAGAACTAGAACAGTCCATCGAGCGATAACTGTGGTGGTGTTTCACTGTATGAAAAGACCAGGCAGCCTCCGCTGCATTCACTGCATCATCTTTCCCTGGTTTCACGAAATATTCAGGTATCGAACAGGCGCTACTATCGCCTCGAACAGCTTTTTTGTGTTTTTCTGTGTCAATGTGGGATTTTAGGTCCCTTGCACCACCATTGCAGAGCGAGACATACGTGCCTGCTTTGCAAACAATGCACAGTGCTTCACTTTTGTCTCACCCCGGTCTGAATACAGGGAATTTTTTCTGTAACTCGTCTGTAAACGTGCACTTGCGCTTGGGCATGGTGGTGGAGACTGACAACCACGCTGTCTAGTGTCTACTAACTGATTGACGAAGGCTGCCTGCACTGACTCTGCTCAGGGCTGAGGTCATCGTGCGCAGTGTCCTAGTGCCTGTCGATTTACTGGTCCGATGTAAGCAAAGACGTGTCAGAAAGGAACTGAATGAAAGTAATTTTACAAAAACCGGGACATTTCCTCATTTTCTAAAAAATAAACCAGGACACCCAGGACAGGACGTGAAATACGGACATGTCCTGGGAAATACGGACGTATGGTCAGCCTACCCAAATCTAAAGATTTATTTTGCTTTTGTCCACAATTCAAGGCTGGATTTGTGGAAACAAAACAGTCAAACATACAGATCAACATGATGATGGACCCGCCAGGGTCCATTTGGTTTCATTTTTACGTTCTCAAGAGTTACATCTGGTTAACCAACTTAGCTGGGGACCACCTGGAACCCTCTCAGGGACCACTGGTGGTCCCCGGACGGACCACCTGTTGAAAAGCCCTGGTTCAGTGCACAGACCTGTAGCCACAGCCACCAACCCGGTGAGAGTCCCGCAGCAACACGTGGAAACATAGAGCACTGTTGTACGGGCGCGGCAGGCGGCGCGGCAGCCATGCACCACCACCGGTGTCCATTGGATTTTCATCACCGCTAAACTCCTTATCCCTGAACTTCTTTGCCTTTTTAAACTATTAAAAAAGAAGATTTTTTTTAATAGTTTAGATCAGGGGTTTTCAACAGGTGGTCCGGGGACCACCAGTGATCCATGAGAAGGTTCCAGGTGGTCCCCAGGCTAAATGAAGGAAAGTTAGTTAACCAGATGTAACTCTTGAGAGCGTCAAAATGAAACCAAATGGACCCTTGCGGGTCCATTTGGTTTCGTTTTTACGCTCTCAAGAGTTAAAATAGTTAAAATCATCTGAATTAGCACCAATTAATTAAGAATTCTACATGGTTTTGTTTCCCAGATACAGCCTGGAATTGTGGACAAAACCAAAATAATTCTTTAGTTTCAGGTCTTTAGGGTGAAAATGTCATCAAATGGTGGTCCGTGGCTCAAATGCTGAATAAATGCTGGTCCCTGGTGTCAAAAAGGTTGAAAAACCCTGGCTATTGGTCACTCTAGTCTACAGGCTCCCAATGTGTTGATATATTGGCACGTTGAACTATTCCAAAAAGTTTTTCAAAATAGTAAAAAAAAAAAAAAATGATAAGGGGTTTAGATGGTAACAAAAATGGAGCCTCTGATGGTGTACATACAGTAGCTTGTTTGTTGTAGAGTTCTCAAACTCTGCCCGAACCCAACCAGGACCAAACCCGAACAGGCCCGACCCGACATTTAGGGCCGGGTAGGGCCAAAAATCTATCCTAATCAATAGGGCCGGGTAGGGCCTCGGGCCCCATGAAAAAATAATATATATTGGATTATTTTAATATAGTAAGAATAATAGTTATTTTCTGTATTTACCTATTATGAAGATGGTGCTGATTGCCATTTCAATTTTAATCTGTGGCGAATTCTCAAATTTTGCCCAATCCCGACAGTTTAGGGCCGGGTAGGGCCTAAAATCTATTCCATTTAGTAGGGCCGGGTAGGGCCTAGGGCCTGAACTGTTAGGGCCGGTTAGGGTCTAGGGCCTGAACTGTTAGGGCCGGTTAGGGTCTAGGGCCTGAACTGTAAGGGCCGGGTAGGGCCGGGCCTTAATTTTCAGGCCCGTTGAGATCTTTAGTTTGTTGGTGCAGCAGCAGTAGTAGTAGTGGTGAAACCAAACAATAATCCTGAATACAAGCCCGCAGAGACCCCCCCCCCCCCCACACACACACACACACACACACATGCACACATGCACACACACACGCACACACACACACACGCACACACACACGCGCACACACACGCGCACACACACACACACACACACACACACACACACACGCACACACGCACATGCACACACACACACACGCACACGTGCGCACACACACACACACACACACACACACACACGCCCGCCCCAAAACCATCCTGACAGATTTGAAAAAGATTTGAAAAAAACATTGGCTTTGGACGAATATGCATTCATTCAGATTTGCACCATTTACAAGATTCTTCAATGACAAACGGCAGACCTACAGTTACAATCTTCTAGATCTGCTTGTTTTTTTTTCAATAGCTATAGTCTAAATATAATGCTTAAAATCCATCCTACAACCTGCCAAGAGCCCATGATTTGTTGTTGGGTTTTGGGTTGTTATTTTTTTGTTTATCTAGAAGAAAGAATAAATTGGGCTGCAGGTCACATCACTCTCAATAGAGTGGAGGTGAGGTGGAGTTAGATTCTGTTTTCAAACAAATCTGTTTACAAACACAGTGTTTGTACACACTGAAGTTGACTCCATTACCTTTAAATTGTGATATCAGGCAGTCAACAGCATTGACGTTACTCAGTATAGCTTTGCACATATTTTTCCAGTGCATACAACAGGAATTAGAAGACCTGGTTCCAAAAACATGAAATAAACAGTATTTACTGTGTACAATCCATGAATATTTACCCTGGAATTGAATGAGCCTGGATGCAGGGGGGTGAAGGAGTGTCTGGGAGTGTCTAAGTGGGACTCAGACCCACGAGGTGAATCGAGTTGACATACAGGAGGTGACACTCATTTATTATCTGGGATTGCTTTCTGTGTAACAGCAGCAGCGACAACAGAGTAGTGTAAACTGAGCAGTCAGTGCATCCAATCTCTACTAAATCCACTCCAGAGTTTATTACTGCCGCAGCCTGTTGTATTCTATGTTTCTCCTCTCCGGGGGGAAGTTTCGAGGGTTCAAGTGCCACCGTGCAGAGAGAGGAGAGAGCCTGCTATACTTCAGATATGGAGTGACTGTGGGGCGACTACTAATGAAGAGATTGCAGTCCACAGTCCTGCTGGCTGCAGCACACCTTTATTGAGTCAGACAGTCAGGCTGAAGTCAGGGCGGATTGGCACATATTTTCCCACCGGGACAATTTGGCCTTTGCCAGGCCACCCTGGGGGGTGACAGCTGGATATGTAACTCTTTAAGAGCGTAAAAATGAAACCAAATGGACCCTTGCGGGTCCATTTGGTTTCATTTTTACACCCTCAAGAGTTAAAATATTCGTCATGTGAATTAGCCCAACTTAGTCTACACAACCAGAGAGTGTAGAAGATTCATGGTCATTTTGATCTGTATGTTCCAGGTGAGCATCATCTAGCACATTCTAGTGCATTTTGGAAGTGCCACTATAGTGCATTTTGGATCTTGTCCAGCAGGCCACTAGGTGGCGCCGCAGGCCACCGGGAAAACTCCCTGTACTCCAGATGGCCAATCCGCCCCTGGGCTGAAGCAGCAGCAACGGCATAGAGCCCTGGAGGAGACTCACCACCTGGCAGATCACTGTGGCAGAATGCCAGGGACTTAGTTTTTATTCTGGATTCTTTTCCTTTCTGTATTGTCCATCTTCCTCACCACCCCCCCATCCCCCAACCCCCTCATACATTTTATTTTTGTCCAGCTTGGATAAGACTTCTTTATTTGCTATACCTTTTTTCCAACGGCAAGTTCTGTTTGATATTGAGCATCAGGAATTGCATTGTATAGAGGGGCGTCTTGGCCATTAGGTATAGACTAGGCAGTTGCCTAGGGCGCCATGAGGGGAGAGGGGTGACCACCAGACATGCTTTAAAAGGATCCCAGGCTAATAAGACTAATATGGATAAACACATTATACTTGTCCTCTATAACTATAGAATTGAACATTTAAAACACATATAATATGTTATTTAGTTATTTAGTTTAAAAATAATTCATAGTTTTATCCCTTGGAGTGCCATTTTACAGAAGATTTTCCCTGGAGCCCCCCCTTACCAAATGGACCCTTACGGGTCCATTTGGTAAGGGGGGGGCTCCAGGGAGAATCTTGCGTAGGGCTCCAAATTTCTTAGAAATGCCACTGATTGTATACATTATATAATAGGGGCTAGAGATCACCAGAAAAGCTTTTTTCCCCACCTGAAACCCATCCATTCATATTGATGATCTGCTGCATTAATTAGTTATCCAAATGTCCGCTTTAATTAAATGTATGTATTCACAATTTCACATTCATTCACAACTCGCTGCATGCAAGCAAAGTGTATACTGCAGTGGTTTTCAACCTTTTTGATACCAATTACCACTATTTATTAAGCATTTGAGCCATTTGATGACATTTTCACCCCAAATACCTAAAGCTAAAGATTTATTTTTGTTTTGTCCACAATTCCAGGCTGTATTTTGCAAACCACACAGTCAAACATAGATCAGATCAAAATGACCATCAATCTTCTACATTCTCTAGTTGTGTAGACTTGGGATAATTCACATGATGAATATTTTTAACTCTTGAGAGTTCTCTGAAAGAGTTACACATGGTTAACCAACTCTCCATCATTTAGATTTAGCCTGGGGACCACCTGGAACTCTCTCAAGGTCCACAGATGGTCCCTGGACCACTGGTTGAAAACCACCGCATTATACACTCAACAAAAATATAAACGCAACACTTTTGTTTTTGCTCCCATTTTTCAGGGGATGGACTTAAAGCCCTAAAATTCATTCCAGATATACAATATAACCATTTCTCTCAAACACTGTTCACAAATCTGCCTAAATGTGTGATATTGAGCACTTCTGCTTTGTTAAGATAATCCATCCCACCTCACAGGTGTGCCACATCAAGATGCAGATTTGATATCATGATTAGTGCACAGGTGTACCTCAGACTCTCCACAATAAAAAGACACCCTGAAATGTGCAATTTTCTTTTGCCTTGTTGGGTGTATGGGCCTCCGAACCAGTCAGTATCTGGTATGACCACCATTTGCCTCATGCAGTGCAACACATCTTCTTCGCATAGAGTTTATCAGATTGTCAATTGTGGCCTGTGGAATGTTGGTCCACTCCTCTTCAATGGCTATGTGAAGTTGTTGGATGTTAGTGGGAACTGGTATGCACTGTCGAAATGGTAATAACACAATATTACCACATTATTACCATTTCGACAGTGCATACCAGTTCCCACTAATATCCAGCAACTTCACATAGCCATTGAAGAGGAGTGGACCAACATTCCACAGGCCACAATTGACAATCTGATAAACTCTATGCGAAGAAGATGTATTGCACTGCATGAGGCAAATGGTGGTCATACCAGATACTGACTGGTTCGGAGGCCCATACACCCAACAAGGCAAAAGAAAATTGCACATTTCAGGGTGTCTTTTTATTGTGGAGAGTCTGAGGTACACCTGTGCACTAATCATGATGTTACATCTGCATCTTAATGTGGCACACCTGTGAGGTGGGATGGATTATCTTAACAAAGCAGAAGTGGTCAATATCACACATTTAGGCAGATTTGTGAACAGTGTTTGAGAGAAATGGTTATATTGTATATCTGGAATGAATTTTAGGGCTTTAAGTCCATCCCCTGAAAAATGGGAGCAAAAACAAAAGTGTTGCGTTTATATTTTTGTTGAGTGTATAATAGGGGCTAGAGATCAGCAGATAAGCTTTTCTCGTCCAATCCGAAACCCATATTGATGATCCGCCTGCATTAATTAAACATCCAAATGTATGTACAGTATTTGCATCCATCCACAACTCACTGCATGTAAGCAAAGTGTATACTGTGTACATGTGTTTATAAACGGGGTGGTGATGGCTCAGGGGTAGAGTCACTGGATGATAACCGTAAGGGTGCTGGTTCAACCCCCAGGCTCCCCCAGACACTGAACCCCTAATTGCTCCTGATGTGCTAGTAGGTACCTTGCATGGTTTCCACTGCCATCAGTGTATGAATGTGTGTGTGAATGTGGTGAATGTGATGCACAAGCTATGTAAAGCGCCTTGGATAAATGCGCTATACTATAATATATACAGTAAATGCACCATTTCCCAATTGGGGGGGAGGGGCGATGAAGCCTCACCCATACCATTTTCGGTTACAGGACTTTTATTAGCCAAGTAAAGCATCAATAATAACATCAGTTGTTGTTGAAGTTGCAACAGACACGCAGCATGCATGAAGCTAAAGGTCTGACTCAGAGAGTTTTCTGTTTTCAATGATGAAATGCTGTTGGTTTAGTGGTGACACAGCTGTAGTTAGTTAGTAGCAGTAGTAGTGTTTCACATCATTTTAAATATAAGCACTTTAATTTGAAATATCTTGGGTTGTTTTGCATGGCATCGTGTTTGGTGGGCAGACTGGGCATTTAGGGGGGCATTGCCCCCCCCCCATGCCCATGCCTAGATCCGCCCCTGCGTGGAAGGAACATGTTATTCCATCCATCAGGCTGGTGCAGTGTAGAGTCCAGGATCACTGCATGGGTTTTAGTGAGGTTTATATTATATATATACAGTATATATACTGTGAGACTCAATACTGTCTCCTCTCAGCCTTAGGAAACTGTCAAAACCATCAGTTCACATTTTGCTCTGTCAGATCTTCAGTTTCTTTATACGCTGTTGTTTTTCTTATGGTTTAACACCTTTCCGACAGCAACACGTACTGCATGTATTCTTTTTTGGATGGTTTTCCTTTGTCTACATTTTCCTTCTCAAACATTTCACTTTTCAGAGAATGTTTTGACAGCAGAAAGCGACAGGTTGAAGGACAAGGTGATGCTGCAGCAGTGAAGTCAATCCTCCTCAGGCACAATTAAACATGATTTTGGTACGTTTTTTTTTTTCCCTGTGTTGTACGTGTCTGTGGAGTTAAAGGGGAAGTCCACCCATTTTCAACATTCTAATATGTCATTAGCATACCTTAGAGGTGCTGGGTGGACATGATAAAAAAAAGTTCCCCCATGCTGTGTTTCCTAGAAATGGAGGTCTGAAGAAAGCCACTAACATGGTGAAACATCTTGATGACATCATCAACATGTATTTTCACCATGTTCATGGATTTCTATAGACACTTCTTTTTTCTGAGAAAAAATGTTGAAAATGGGTGGAGTTCCCCTTTAACACTCTCAGAGTTACATCTGGTAATGGGCGGCTTCTTCGCCCGTGTCGCCACGGCGCAAAGAAGCCGCACCCATACCATTTTCGTTACAGGACCTTTATTAGACAAGTCAAGCATCAATAATAACATCAGTTGTTGTTGAAGTTGCAACAGACACGCAGCATGCATAAAGCTAAAGGTCTGATTCAGAGAGTTTTCTGTTTTCAATGATGAAATGCTGTTGGTTTAGTGGTGACACAGCTGTAGTTAGTTAGTAGCAGTAGTAGTGTTTCAAATCATTTTAAATATAAGCACTTTAATTTGAAATATCTTGGGTTGTTTTGGGTTGTTTTGCATGCCATCGTGTTTGTGGGGCAGACTGGGCATTTAAGGGGCATTGCTCCCCCCTAGATCCGCCCCATGGTCGACCAACATCACTTTTCCATCGCCCGCTGTTAAAGCGTACTGTTAGTGAACAGTGGGTCAGCAGCAGTGCTAGCAGAGCTCCCACAGCAGCAGTGAGTTTGCCACCATAAATCATTTCATCTCAACCTCTACATCACTGCAGATCAATAAGATCATGTTCCTTTTGGAACTGGAGTAAGACTCCATCCTCTGTGGCACAAAGAACCACTGCAACCACATCTTCAACTTGAACCACACTTCAAAACACATCAAGATACAACAGCTCAGTGTAGAAACTGATACTGTATACCTGTATATTTTATGGTCTACTCCAATGTTTTTTTTGATACCAGGGCCCACTATTTATTCAGAATTTGACCCACGGGCCACCGTTTGAGGACATTTTAGCCCCACAGACCCCAAAACTAATTTTATTATTTTGCTTTTGTCCACAATTCCAGGCTGGATTTGGGAAACAAAACAGTCAAACAAAATCAAAATGACCATTAATCTTCTACATTCTCTAGTTGTGTAGACTTGGGCTAATTCACATGATGAATATTTTAACTCTTGAGAGTGTAAACGTGAAACCAAATGGACCTGCAAGGGTACAATGCCCCGCCCCGTCAAAAACAGCTAAATTCCCTAATATGGGTCCATTTGGACACTCTCAGAAAAACAGTTCCTAAAAGAAAAAATATTACTCATTGTTTTTTTTTTCCCCCCAGACCTCTGTTTCTAGAAACACAGAATGGGGGAACTTTTTCATAATGTCCACACAACATCTCTAAGGTATATTAATAACATAGAAAAAAGGTTGAAAATGGGTGGAGTTCCCCTTTAAGGCAGCTGTGAAGTAAAGACTTGTGGGTGTGACCACCAATCAAAGTCCTGCACCTGGGTGGGCGGAGCCACCAATTAAAGAGTCTTATAAAAGGATGCTGGTGTAGACAGAGAGGAATAAGGAGGAAGAGGAGAGGAGAGGAGATGGTTAGGGAAGGGAGAGAGAAAGGAGAAAGGAGATATTTATTATTATCTCCTGCAGGGAAGTTGATATATTGATGATGTTGCAACAGTATAATGTGAAATAAACAAACAAACCATAATAAAATGAGACAGATCAGACACAAATGGGCATAATCAGACAAGGCACCGCATTGGAGGAGAACGATCTTGTTTGTATAATAGTCTAACGCAGGGGTTTTCAACAGGTGGTCCGGGGACCACCAGTGGTCCCTGAGAAAGTTCCAGGTGGTCCCCAGGCTAAATGATGAAAGTTGGTTAACCAGGTGTAACTCTTGAGAATGTAAAAATGAAACCAAATGGACCCTTGCGGTCCATTTGGTTTCATTTTTACACTCCCAAGAGTTAAAATATTCATCATCTGAATTAGCACCACTTAATTAAGACGTTTACACTGTACAAAACCAAAAGAATTCTTTAATTGTACGTCTTTGGTGTGAGAATGTATCGAATCAAATGGTGGTCCGTGGCTCAAATGCTGAATAAATGGTGGTCCCTGGGATGAAAAAGGTTGAAAACCCCTGGTCTAACGGTTGGTAAGGAGACTCTAAACCGCTCTGTTTTCGTTCCCAGAGGGAAAGTGAGCGTTCTAAAAGCAATTTGCAGCTAGATGTGTTTTATAATGGGATGAAAATGAACTTACAACTCCCTCTCCATTGACAACAAACAGTGTTGAACTCTCCAACACTGCATTGCAGTTCTATGGGAAGGTTGAATTATCTTCTTTCTATCTGCAAAGTGGTTGTTTGATAGAAATCCACCGTAGATATCTTAAGAGCTACTTTCTCTCAATAAATTCTCATGTGATTCTTTCAGTGTTGCCAACTTGGTGCATTTATCACTATATTTAGCTTTTTTTTTTCAGACTCCCCTGGCGCCGAAATCAGTGCGCCAGGGAGATACATGGTTCAGATAGTAGCAGGGGTTGACACTAAGGTCTCTGAGGCACTTGCCATCGGGCAAGTGCAAGTCAGGTTCTACTTGCCCTCAGGTCATGGTCACTTGCCCCCCATTTAAGTTTACTTCCTACTTGGGTGCTTTAAACGAGGGTTTTCAACAGGCGGTCCGGGACCACCAGTGGTCCCTGAGAGGCTTCCAGGTGGTCCCCAGGCTAAGTTGGTTAACCAGATGTAACTCTTGAGAACGTAAAAATGAAACCAAATGGACCCTTGCGGGTCCATTTGGTTTCATTTTTACACTCTCAAGAGTTAAAATTCATCATCTTAATTAGCCCATAGTGGTCACAGACCCAGTGGTCCCTGACCCCCAGCAAAATGATAGTTTGGAACCAAATGGACCTGGGAGAGCGATGGGTAGATATCTATATATCTACCCATATCTATATATCTATATCTAGAAAGCAGGAAAGACACAGAGGCAGAGTGCAATGACCGCCTTCAAGACAATTTATCTTGTGTTGTGTTATAGTGCACTAAGTTGCACACTTGCCCGATCGGGCAACCAGGTAGCAGTCTTCACTTGCCCCACCATTTTTTTTTTTACTTGCCCCGGGCAAGCGGGCAAGTGTTAGTGTCAAGCCCTGGTAGGCTACAGATAGTCCTTAGAGTGGTTGTATTCCACTAGCCAATCTTCTTTTGTCACAACAGTAAACAGATGGCACAGCAGAATACATATGAGGGTTTCCAGACAAACACAGAATCACCTGCACACCTCAGTAGCTCATAACAGCTTCTATGGTGTTTTTTTTTTTTGTTTTGTTTTATGACAGGGGTTTTCAACAGGTGGTCCGGGGACCACCAGTGGTCCCTGAGAAGGTTCCAGGTGACCCTAACATTTGGTTCCATTCCATTTGTACACTCTCAGGAAAAAAAAGAAAATCTTGAATATGGGTTCAATTCCCCTTTAATAAAACTTTCAATCAATGCTGCGTTTTTTTCCTGTCTCTCTCCACACTGTAGCTCTAATATAATATCCATTAGTATAAACTATACAGTATATCTGCAGTCGGCAACACAGCCTGAGGTTTTATTGAAAATGAAATCTCATGAAAAGCTTCCATGGGGTTTTCTGTTCAAGGACCAATAACATCAGTGACCTTATCAACTGCTGTGTCTGTGGCGTTTCATACTGTACTCTACTGTACTGTACTGTATCCTGGCTGATATTGCATCAGCCTTTTCTCATCAGTGTTGCCAACTTGGCGCTTTTCTCACTATCTTTAGCTTTTCCCCCAGACCCCCCTCTAGCGCCAAAATGAGTGAAAAACTCCTGGCGGAAAATCTAGTGTTTTTTTTTGCTGGTGAGTTGGTGTGAAATTGGTTGACAGGCGCCAGAGATAAAACCCTCGTTTTTCACCATTTTTCCTCCTATGATAGAGTCCTCCTTCCTTCATAGAAAGGACCATTGGTAACCAAATGGACCCTTAGGCCTATAGATCTGTAACTCTTGAGATTGTAAAATGAAACCAAATGGACCCTTACGGGTCCATTTGGTTTCATTTTACGCTCTCAAGAGTTAAATTATATTTAAACATCTGAATTACCTGATTTTTAAGAATCTACACATTTAGAAAATGTAGAAGAATTGCTATTTTGACCCACAGTTTTCCAGTTATTTCTCCTAAATTAGTCAGAGACTAAACTCAACATCAAACAGTGGTCCTCCTCCGTGGCTAAAATGCAGAATAAACAGTGGGCTCTGGTATGAAAATGGTTGAAAACCCACTGCTCTAGCGCATTCTAGTGCATTTCGGAAGTGCCACTAGTGCATTTTGGTATTTTGACAGTTGGCAACACTGGTTCTCATTCATTTGCCCATCTCTTCCCCCTTCCAAGTTGCCACGACAACCAACTGTAGAAAATATGAAAAGGGACAGCGGCAGTCATAATATCCTCCAACATACTGTAATACCGTTTATCTATTTCTGCCTCACGTGTTGCACCAGACAAACATTATCACATGGGACTAGACCAGTGGTCCTTGAGAGGGTTCCAGGTGGTCCCCAGCTAAGTTGGTTGACCAGATGTAACTCTTACACTTTCAAGAGTTATAATATTTATCATCTGAATTAGTTTACATAAGAAGAGAATGAAGAAGATTAATGGTCATTTTGATCTACTCTATGTTTCCCTGTGTTGTTTGCGAAAATCCAGCCTGGAATTGTGGACAAAACAAAAAGAAATCTTTAGTTTTGGGGTCTGTGGGGCTAAAATGTCAACAGGTGGTGCTCCGTGGCTAAAAATATGAAATAAATAAATAGTCGGTCCTGGTATGAAAAAGGTTGAATACTGTATTTTCCGCACTATAAGGCGCAGCGAATTATAAGGCGCACATAATAGAGCTGCGCAATGACGTCACCGCCCCTGTTCCGGTCTTTTCCCCATTCATTTTTCTCATAGACTTTTCGAAAATAATTTATATCAAGACGATTACGCCGCGGCCAAAGCCAACTCAGGTCGTGACAGATCATGACAACAAACACAATATCGTCATATAATATATAATTGGGAAGAAGTAGAAAACGGCATGATACAAGACTTTTTGTTTCGTTTTTCATCTTAGAAATTATTTTATTGTCCCAAAAGTTTGTGTGTGTCATCATGATTCGTCACGACTCGAGTTGGCTTCGTCCGCGGCGTAATCGTCTTGATATAAATTATTTTCGAAAAGTCTATGAGAAAAATGAATTGGGAAAAGACTTCCGGAACAGGGGCGGTGACGTCACTGCGCAGCTCTATAGAAGCTACTGCAGTTAACATAGAACAGAAGCTACTACAGTCAAACAATCCATATATAAGGCACACTGGATTATAAGGCGCACTGTTGTTTTTTGAGAAAATTAAATGCATTTAAGCGCGCCTTATAGTCCGGAAAATACGGTATATAGCTTTCTATATTTTTGTGTCCACCTGGTTTCATTTTACGCTCTCAAGAGTTAAATTATATTTAAACATCTGCATTACTTAATTTTCAGGAATCTACACAATTAGAAAATGTAGAAGAAAAGAGTTATTTTGACCAACATTTTGACAGTTATCCCTCATAAATTGTGGACAAAACTTCCCTCCTCCGTGACCAGGGGCGGATGTAACATGTCCCATTTGGGGGGCAAGAGAACATGTTGGAGGGGCAAGAGAAAATGGTATGGGTGCGGCTTCATTCCCGTGGCACGAAGCGACACGGGCATTGAAGCCGCACCCATACCATTTTCAGTTACAGGACTTTTATTAGAAGTAAAGCATCGATAATAACATCAGTTGTTGTTGAAGTTGCGACAGACACGCAGCATGCATAAAGCTAAAGGTCTGACTCAGAGAGTTTTCTGTTTTCAATGATGAAATGCTGTTGGTTTAGTGGTGACACAGCTGTAGTTAGTTAGTAGCAGTAGTAGTGTTTCAAATCATTTAATTATAAGCACATTCATTTGAAATACATTTGAAATTTGGGTCGTTTGCCATGCCATCATGTTTGGTGGGGCAGTCAGGGCATTTAGGGGGGCAATGCCCCCCCATGCCCATGCCTAGATCCGCCCTGTCCGTGACTAAAATGCAGATCAAATAGTGGGCCCTGGATGGTATGAAAAAGGTTGAAAACGCCTGTTTTACATAATATAGTCAACATGATCTGTGTTCTCCTGGCCTTGCCTCTGCATGGCCACCTTGTATGTTTTTTAAGCTAGAATGTATTCTGCTCCCAGGGAAGCGTTCTGACAGATTACTCATGTTCTGCATCTCAGGGAAAACGAGCAACTTTCATTTGATCCATTTTGTCCTTCAATAAATCCACAGCACAGAGCTCCACAACAGCACTGAACCGTTTGCCTCAAACGTGGAGTGAATACCATGGAAGGACCTGAAGGAGTGATGTGTCACAGGGGTTGACACTAACACTTGCCCGCTTGCCCGGGGCAAGTAAAAAAAAAATGGTTGGGCAAGTGAAGACTGTACCTGGTTGCCCGATCGGGCAAGTGTGCGACTTCTAGTTGTGTAGATTAGGTGGTCCCCGGACCACCTGTTGAAAACCCCTGTTCTAAACATCATTTTGCTGGGTCACGGACCACTGGGTCTGTGACCACTGTGGGAACCACTGATTTATAAGTTGAATATTCTGACTTAAACAAAACATTTGGGGGGGGGGGGGGGGGGGGGGGGGGGGGGGGGGGGGGGGGGGGGGGGGGGGGGGGGGGGGGGGGGGGGGGGGGGGGGGGGGGGGGGGGGGGGGGGGGGGGGGGGGGGCAAGTGACCATGACCTGAGGGCAAGTAGAATCTGACTTGCACTTGCAAGTGCCTCAGAGACCTTAGTGTCAACCCCTGTGTCAGGAGGAGGGAATAGTATACCAATAACTTTTTAAATTCAGCGGTTTTCAACCTTTTTGATACCAGGGCCCACCATTTATTCAGCATTTGAGCCACGGACCACCATTTGAGGACATTTTAGCCCCCACAGACCCCCAAAACTAAAGATTTCTTTTGCTTTTGTCTACAATAACAGGCTGAATTTGGGAAACAAAACAGGCAAAACATACAGACCAAAATGACCATTAATCTTCTAGTTGTCTAGACTTGGGCTGATTCAGAAGATGGCTATTTAACTCTGGAAAGTGTAAAAATGAAACCAAATGCTTTTGGTTTCATTTTTACGCTCTCAAGAGTTACATCTGGTTAACCAACTTAACTGAGGACCACCTGGAACCCTCTCAGGGACCACTGGTGGTCCCCGGACCACTGTTGAAACCCCTGTTTTAATTCAATAAAACTATCAATATGGCAATG
>CM076982.1:5506835-5571835 GCA_039105355.1 Benthosema pterotum
GCTCCTCCTCCTCCTTGGTGGTCTCCTTCTCCTCTTCCGGTTTCGCGACCGGCTTTTCTGACAGCCGTCCGTCACAGAACTCCAGGTCAAGGGAGGGCACATCATGTGGCATCGCCTCCCTGCCGGGTCGGACGTTCTTCGAGGATACAGTCGGCTTGGACTTGGAGACATTTTTGCTCTTCACCAGACCCATCTGGGCTCTGGCCTTTTGAAGGCCCCTCACAGCGCCCATCTCCGCTCTGGCCTTAAATCGAGCGAGGACCACCTTCTTAGGCCGGCAGATTTTCCCGCTGACGGTAGAGGTCCCTGGCTCCTCGTCTCCAATGAGGGTTGCGTTTGCCCCAGTCTCACTGGGTTCATCTGTAACCACAGGAGTAGCCGCGTCCCTCATGTCCTCCTGCACCTCCTCCTTGTCTTCCACCTCTGGTGACACGGCCTCCTCCGTCTCGGGGCCTGGCGACACGGCCTCCTCCGTCTCGTCGGCCTTCTCCATCTCAGGGCCTGGCGACACGGCCTCCTCCGTCTCGTCGGCCTTCTCCATCTCAGGGCCTGGCGACACGGCCTCCTCCGTCTCGTCGGCCTTCTCCATCTCGGGGCCTGGCGACACGGCCTCCTCCGTCTCGGAGTGTGGCGACACGGCCTCCTGGGTCTCGGACTCTGGTGCCACGGCCTCCTCCATCTCGGGGCCTGGCGACACGGCCTCCTCCATCTCGTCGGCCTTCTCCATCTCGGGGCCTGGCGACACGGCCTCCTCCATCTCATCGGCCTCCTCCATCTCGGGGCCTGGCGACACGGCCTCCTCCGTCTCGGGGCCTGGCGACACGGCCTCCTCCATCTCGGGGCCTGGCGACACGGCCTTCTCCATCTCATCGGCCTGCTCCATCTCATCGGCCTCCTCCATCTCGGGGCCTGGCGTCTCAACGGCCTCCTCCGTCTCGGGGCCTGGCGACACGGCCTCCTCCATCTCGGGGCCTGGCGACACGGCCTCCTCCATCTCATCGGCCTCCTCTGTCTCGGGGCCTGGCGACACGGCCTCCTCCATCTCATCGGCCTCCTCCGTCTCATCGGCCTTCTCCATCTCGGAGCGTGGCGACACGGCCTCCTCCATCTCGTCGGCCTCCTCCATCTCATCGGCCTCCTCCATCTCGGGGCCTGGCGACACGGGTGGTGTCGTCAGCAGCGGATCACCTCCATCGCTGCCGGTGCTGGGAGGCGGTGTGGCCGGCCTCGGTGTGGTCCCTTCATTGTTGCCGTTTGTGGAACCCGGTGCTCTTCTCCTTCTCATCTTTTTCAAGATGTAATAGGCCAGCGCACAACCTCCAGTGGTCAGTGCGGCCACGCCCAGCACCTTCCACTTATTGGCCATGATTGAAGCTAAATTAACTTGACCGAACATCTTGTGCTTGATTCACGTTGGGCGTTGAAGTTGAAATGCTCGTCGATTTACGTTGGAATGATTGTTGATTCACGTTGAGCGTTGAAGTTGATGGTCGGTGTCAGTCTGTGTCAAGTGGTCTGCTTATATATGTTTATCGGTTGTGTGTGACGTCACACTCTGACGTCATACACTGTTAACACCACAGACAGACTCTGTGATCTCAGAGCCTGTGCAACAATATCTGAGAATCTCTATACATGGAGATTGTGAGAATCTCCCTATTTAGAGATTTTGAGAATCTCCCTATTTAGAGATTCTCATGGCATTGGTCCGATCATAGATCTCCTTTAGGGAACGTATCGCTTGCATAGATCAGGGGTTTTCAGCCTTTTTCATACCAGGGACCTCTTTTTTATTTAACATTTGAGCCATTATTCTCTCGGACCCAAAACTAAGGAAGTTTTTGTCCACAATTAGAGAGAGAAACTGGCAAAATGTCAGTTTGACACTAACCAGTGTCTATTACAACTGCTGTTCTAAATCCCCTTGACCCTTTATTTGACCTCATACCAACCTGGAAACCTTCCTTAAAGGGGAATTCCACCCATTTTCAACATTTTTTCTGAGAAATAATCTTGAAAATGGGTGGAAAAAAGAAGAAAAAAGAAGTGTCTAAAGAAATCCATTGACATGGTGAAAATACATCTTGATGATGTCATCAAGATGTTGATTTTCTTCAGACCTCCATTTCTTGGGAACACAGAATGGGGAAACTTTATTTTTATCATTATGTCCACCCAGCACCTCTTGGGTATACTAATGATATTAGCAGGGGCGGATTGGCCATCTGGAGTACAGGGAGTTTTCCCGGTAGCCTGCGCCACCTAGTGGCCTGGACAAGATCCAAAATGCACTAGTGGCACTTCCAAAATGCACTAGAATGCGCTAAATGCTCGCCTGGAACATACAGATCAAAATGACCATTATTTTCTACATTCTCTAGTTGTGTAGACTAAGTTGGGCTAATTCACATGATGAATATTATAACTCTTGAGGGTGTAAAAATGAAACCAAGGGTACGTCCACACGGAGACGATCCGCAGTGAAAACGCAAAACCTTTTTAACGATTCGCCCTTTCATTCCCACTAAAACGCCCAAAACGGTAAACGAAACCGTCAAACTTTGAATCGGGCTCCCAGAGTGGATAGATTTGAAACCGTGCAACTCGCGTCTCCGTGTGGACGGCTGAATCCGACCTTTTTTGTATCTGCGCCTTAACACGCATGCTCATCCCTGAACAACAATAAACAAACATGGCGGCACCCAGCGTTTGCATTCATTGCATTAATGCTGTAGAAAATAGTTCATAGTTAGTGCATTTCCAACAAGATGTACTGCTTCTATGCACCAACAGCACCGCTGTTTGTAACAAGTGTCTGTTCGATCTGTTCATGTTTACGTTCGTCAAAGGCAGTGTTGCCAGAATGTGAGCGAGAAATAAGCGCCCGGGCCTATACTAGCCCAAACGCGACCAGGTTATTTGAGAACAGCAGATCAACAAGTTTGCGGCTCGAGTCGTGACATGATGTTGCATTTTGTGAGCTTGTTGATCTTCTCTCTAAAACAAACGTATATACCCTATTGGCCTGAATATAAGAACATCGTAAAAACAGGCTAAGTGAGGACTGGACATTTGACATCCAATGTTATTTTTCCACAAATTTGTCTAGAGAAATGAATGTTGTCTTATATTTGGTTTAAAACGGTGCATTTATGCATATAGGCTACCATGGAAAAAAGTGACAATTTTTTTATTAATGATTTTAACAACACAAATTATATATATATATATATATATATATATATATATATATATATATATATATATATATATATATATATATATATATATATATATATATATATATATATATATATAAAACTATTAATTTCAGTATTTTTGGTCTTTAATTGTTTACCGTATTTTCCGGACTATAAGCCGCTACTTTTTTCTTGTGCTTTGGACCCTGCGGCTTATTCAGCGGTGCGGCCAATGTATGGATGTTTACGGCTAACAAACACTATAGTATAGGGCGTTCTAAGTCTAAATGCACGGTATGACACCATCTTTAAGCCGGTCCGAGCAGGAAATGTAGAGGGACAGGGCACAGGCAGTTCGCTAAGACAGACGCTACTAAATGCATCATGGAAAGCAAACGAAGAAGTGCATATAACGCAGGTAAAGGCAGTCGAGCTGGTTGAAAAATAAGGAAATCTATCTGCTGCACGTAGCCTTGGGATCAATGAATCAATGGTTAGACGGCGGACCAACGCTAGGAACGCCGGCGCGGCGGAGACACCAGCTCCTCGGAACGACGGCGCGCGGTGGTGGTCCGCGTGGTGGTGGTCCGCGGTGGTGGTCCGCGCGGTGGTGGTCCGCGCGGTGGTGGTCCGCGCGGTGGTGGTCCGCGCGCTGTCGTTCCGAGGAGCTGGCGCCACCAGCGCGCGCACCACCAGAGCGAGGAACATGCTGAAAGCAACTTTTTATCAAGTCTGCCAGTGGATCCTTACTGCGTGGAAAAGTGTCAAAAAAAAAAACATCAAACATCCACGAACGGGTTTAGAAAGGCTGGCAGCAGCAGCAGCAGCAGCAGCCGCCGCCGCCGCCGCCGCCGCGCGAGGAGGAGGAGGAGGAGGAGGAGGAGGAGGGGTCCGGGGAGGCGGCAATAAAGACGCCTCGTCGAGCGTCTTAAACATTGAGAGGATTCCTGGTGGTCCACAGCTAAATGGTGGACAGTTGGTTAACCAGATGTACGCTAGGCTACCTTTTTTCATGAACCAAATGGACCCGCAAGCGCTCATTTGGTTTCATGAAGTGATCGGAGTTTGCGTATCTCCGGCTACACTCTATGGCCACTGGCCAGGCCTGGATGTAATATTTCTCAATCGGGGGTGCAGCCGAAAATGGCAGTTGGTTTAGTGGTGCCAAAATTGTAGTTAGTCAATGTCTAACTACCGCTATAAGCATTTGATTTGAAATATCTTTGAAGTTTTCATTGTTTGCATTCCGTCATGTTTGGTGGGGCAGTCAGGGCGTCTAGAGGGCATTCCCCCCCTCATGTCTATGCCTAGATCCGTCCCTGGTCTATGGCTCTAGCGTTAATTACATACAGCACGTGCAGTTCTGTAGTCGTTTAAATAATAAAAAGGATGCTTCTCAAACAGCATTTCGTTGCCGACAATCTCATCTGTGCAAGAACCCTTACATATGGTAATTAAGCATTAAAACACCCGCGGCTAATAGGCCAGTGCGTCTTGTATATGTACACAATTGATTTTTTCGCAAAATTTGGCCGGTGCGGCCTATATTCAGGTGCGCTTTATAACCCGGAAAGTACGGTAGTTTTTATAATGAGCTAAAACAAATCCAATGAAACAGGCTCAACTAATGAACTATATACACTCTGAAGAAACGGGCCCAAAGTCACTTATAATACGCAAACATGGCAACCGCTCATCTTTCCTCTTCTTGATATTTGTGCCAACAGGTTGCTACAGCGACACCTACAGGCCCGGCATATATACTGCACCCTTCTCAATGCGTTTTCGGTAGTTTAGTGGGGACGTATGGATTAATTGATTCGGTCAGTGGAGGCGGTAAACTTTTTGAGTTCGTTTTCATTTTTGCACGGGGGATCGTCTTAGTGGAGACGGGGCCCAAATGGACACAGAAGGGTCCATTTGGTTTCATTTTTACGCTCTCAAAGAGTTACATCTGGTTAACCACTTGCCCCCACCAGGGTGGCCTGGCAAAGGAAAAATTCTCCCGGTGGGAAAATATGTGCCAATCCGCCCCTGTATATTAGAATGTTGAAAATGAGTGGAGTTCCCCTTTAAGGGCGTTACAGACAGCGAGTCTGAAACGCACACACTATCGCGGTGATTCCACCGTGTCACTCAGTGCTGACAGAGCAGAATCACGCAGTGAGGGGAAAAAAAGCTCACAGGATTGAAGTCTAAAATAAATCGCTGGTGTGTGCACGAAACGAGCATGAGTGCAACAAACAACACTGGACACCGTGCGATAACGCCCAGCGTCACACGCTCTATTTATGGTACGTCGTTTTATGAGCACAAAACGCCGGTCCCAGTGAAAATGAACTAAAATGCGCAAAGTTATCGGGTTTTTTTTCTGCATCCACTAGCGAGCTCCATCCCTAGCTATAGGGCAAAGAAGTATGAAGAGGCAGTTTACTTGTCTTTGTGGTCTCCGTCTCTGGCTCAAATGTTGAATAAATCGTAGGCCCTGCTCTAGCATGAAGCTTATTGCCTGGTGTGGCTTATACAAGGAAAAGTCAGTATTTTGCCCCAAATTTAGCTGGTGCGGCTTATATTCAGGTGCGGCTTATAATCCGGAAATTACGGTACTTAGCATCATTGGCATTACTAAGTAATGCCATTGTATTACTAAAGTAATGGCACGCTCATAGCTTGTAGCCGTCCTTTATAAATCCTATTCCTCCACCACCTCCACATGTAACTCCACCAGTCCTCCTTTTTTTCCTTAATCAGAGGCAGCTCAGCCAGGCTCTTCCTGATTGGCTAACAAATAATCCCGTCGGAACTATTTCTTTGCCAATGACAGATTTCTTTGGAGGCCTCCTGCAGCCCTTAGAGGCGTCAAAAAGACTAATTTGTTGTGGTGGTGATCTAATTAAAGAAGACTTTTCATGAAATCTTCCTTTAACTAGATCATCTTCACAACAAATCTAGTCTTTTTGACGTTACAGGTGCCAGGTTTAAGTTAGCAGTGAGTTTTAACTCAATAACTGCCAATGACGTAGTTGATATAAAAGTCAAATCCAAACCTCCCTGTGACATAGATGATATAATTAGATCACTGCACTTGGTAGAGTGCAAACTTAGGTGTTGCGTGAGCGTAGCAAGCTAATACTCATGACATACGCTATTAAGGTCTTTTACTTACATCATCACCTGAACCAGAGTTCCCAGAGAGTCTGACAGCGGACCAACCGCACACCAATCACTTAACTTGAACTAATGGTTTTCTAGAGATTGATTTAGAAATCAATGAGTATAGATCTGTTTATTCATAACAGTTTAAATATAACAACGATTAAATCAAGTGATTTTGAGGCAGAGTAAAATACTTTTATTCATTCATTCTTTTTCACAGTATAAAAGCTTGAACTTTTTTATTTTAAATTGGTTCAATGAAAGAATCCAAGTTCCTATTTTTGTATATACAGTATGTTAGTTTCTTTATTGAGCCACATTGCCTGATTTGAGTCCTTGAGTCTTTTAGAATCGAGGCTCGGTGTGAGAAGGTGTTGCTGGTAGACATCAGTATCATCGGTCTTGGGCTAACCTCTAAACCCGTTTGTCGTAGTCATCGTCGTAGTAATCTCCGGCATCATCGCCGCGTTGTTTACTTTCTCCTCCTCCTATTCTTTTTCTTGGGCCCAGAGGTTTTAGTATCTGAGGCAGCTACCACGCCTCTATCCTGCTCCTCCTCCTCATCCTTGGTGGTCTCCTTCTCCTCTTCCTCCATTTTTCCTGCCACCTTCTCCTCTTCCGGTTTAGATCCTGGCAGATCTTCCGGTTTCGCGACCGGCTTTTCTGACAGCCGTCCGTCACAGAACTCCAGGTCAAGGGAGGGCACATCATGTGGCATCGCCTCCGTGCCGGGTCGGAGGTTCTTCGAGGATACAGTCGGCTTGGACTTGGAGACATTCTTCTTGCTCTTCACCAGACCCATCTGGGCTCTGGCCTTTTGAAGGCCCCTCACAGCGCCCATCTCCGCTCTGGCCTTAAATCGAGCGAGGACCACCTTCTTAGGCCGGCGGATTTTCCCGCTGACGGTAGAGGTCCCTCGCTCCTCGTCTCCAATGAGGGTTGCGTTTGCCCCAGTCTCACTGGGTTCCTCCGTAGCCGCGTCCCTCCTGTCCTCCTGCACCTCCTCCTTGTCTTCCACCTCTGGTGACACGGCCTCCTCCGTCTCGGGGCCTGGCGACACGGCCTTCTCCATCTCATCGGCCTCCTCCATCTCGGGGCCTGGCGACACGGCCTTCTCCATCTCATCGGCCTCCTCCATCTCGTGGCCTGGCGACGCGTCCTTCTCCATCTCATCGGCCTCCTCCATCTCGTGGCCTGGCGACGCGTCCTTCTCCATCTCATCGGCCTCCTCCATCTCGTGGCCTGGCGACGCGTCCTTCTCCATCTCATCGGCCTCCTCCATCTCGCTGCCTGGCGACACGGTCTCCTCCATCTCATCGGCCTCCTCCATCTCGCTGCCTGGCGACACGGTCTCCTCCATCTCGTCGGCCTTCTCCATCTCGGGGCCTGGCGACACGGCCTCCTCCGTCTCGGGGCCTGGCGACACGGCCTCCTCCATCTCATCGGCCTCCTCCATCTCATCGGCCTCCTCCATCTCATCGGCCTCCTCCATCTCATCGGCCTCCTCCATCTCGCTGCCTGGCGACACGGTCTCCTCCATCTCGCTGCCTGGCGACACGGTCTCCTCCATCTCGGGGCCTGGCGACACGGCCTCCTCCATCTCGGGGCCTGGCGACACGGCCTCCTCCATCTCGGGGCCTGGCGACACGGCCTCCTCCATCTCATCGGCCTCCTCCATCTCATCGGCCTCCTCCATCTCATCGGCCTTCTCCATCTCGGGGCCTGGCGACACGGCCTCCTCCATCTCGGGGCCTGGCGACACGGCCTCCTCCATCTCATCGGCCTCCTCCATCTCATCGGCCTCCTCCATCTCATCGGCCTCCTCCATCTCATCGGCCTCCTCCATCTCATCGGCCTCCTCCATCTCGGGGCCTGGCGACACGGGTGGTGTCGTCAGCAGCGGATCACCTCCATCGCTGCCGGTGCTGGGAGGCGGTGTGGCCGGCCTCGGCGTGGTCCCTTCATTGTTTCCGTTGGTTGAACCCGATGCTCTTCTCCTCCTCCTCCTCCTCATCTTTTTCAAGATGTAATAGGCGAGTGCACAACCTCCAGTGGTCAGTGCGGCCACGCCCAGCACCTTCCACTTATTGGCCATGATTGACGCTAAAGTAACTTGACCGAACATCTTGTGGTTGATTCACGTTGGGCGTTGAAGTTGAAATGCTTGTCGATTTACGTTGGAATGATTGTTGATTTACGTTGAGCGTTGAAGTTGGAGTGATTGTCGGTGTCAGTCTGTCAAGTGGTCCGCTTATATATGTTTATCGGTTGTGTGTGTGACGTCATACTCTGACGTCACACACTGTTAACACCACAGACAGACACAGGGATCTCAGAGCCTGTGCAACAATATCTGAGAATCTCTATACATGGAGATTCTGAGAATCTCCCTATTTAGAGATTTTGAGAATCTCCCTATTTAGAGATTCTCATGGCATTGGTCCGATCATAGATCTCCTTTAGGGAACGTATCGCTTGCATAGATCAGGGGTTTTCAGCCTTTTTCATACCAGGGACCTCTTTTTATTTAACATTTGAGCCATTATTCTCTCGGACCCAAAACTAAGGAAGTTTTTGTCCACAATTAGAGGGAGAAACTGGCAAAATGTCAGTTTGACACTAACCAGTGTCTATTACAACTGCTGTTCTAAATCCCCTTGACCCTTTATTTGACCTCATACCAACCTGGAAACCTTCCTTAAAGGGGAATTCCACCCATTTTCAACATTTTTTCTGAGAAATAATCTTGAAAATGGGTGGAAAAAAGAAGCGTCTAAAGAAATCCATTGACATGGTGAAAATACATCTTGATGATGTCATCAAGATGTTGGTTTTCTTCAGACCTCCATTTCTTGGGAACACAGAATGGGGAAACATTTTTATCATCATGTCCACCCAGCACCTCTAGGGTATACTAATGACAGATTAGAATGTTGAAAATGAGTGGAGTTCCCCTTTAGGGCGTTACAGACGGTGAGTCTGAAACGCACACACTATCGCGGTGATTCCACCGTGTCACTCAGTGCTGACAGAGCAGAATCACGCAGCGAGGGAAAAAAAGCTCACAGGATTGAAGTCTAAAATAAATCGCTGGCGTGTGCACGAAACGAGCATGAGTGCAACAAACAACACTGGACACCGTGCGATAACGCCCAGCGTCACACACTCTATTTATGGTACGTCGTTTTATGAGCACAAAACGCCGGTCCCAGTGAAAATGAACTAAAATGCGCAATGTTATCAGGTTTTTTTCTGCATCCACTAGCGAGCTTCATCCCTAGCTATAGGGCAAAGAAGTATGAAGAGGCAGTTTACTTGTCTTTGTGGTCTCCGTCTCTGGCTCAAATGTTGAATAAATCGTAGGCCCTGCTCTAGCATGAAGCTTATTGCCTGGTGTGGCTTATACAAGGAAAAGTCAGTATTTTGCCCCAAATTTAGCTGGTGCGGCTTATAATCCGGAAATTACGGTACTTAGCATCATTGGCATTACTAAGTAATGCCATTGTATTACTAAAGTAATGGCACGCTCATAGCTTGTAGCCGTCCTTTATAAATCCTATTCCTCCACCACCTCCACATGTAACTCCACCAGTCCTCCTTTTTTTCCTTAATCAGAGGCAGCTCAGCCAGGCTCTTCCTGATTGGCTAACAAATAATCCCGTCGGAACTATTTCTTTGCCAATGACAGATTTCTTTGGAGGCCTCCTGCAGCCCTTAGAGGCGTCAAAAAGACTAATTTGTTGTGGTGGTGATCTAATTAAAGAAGACTTTTCATGAAATCTTCCTTTAACTAGATCATCTTCACAACAAATCTAGTCTTTTTGACGTTACAGGTGCCAGGTTTAAGTTAGCAGTGAGTTTTAACTCAATAACTGCCAATGACGTAGTTGATATAAAAGTCAAATCCAAACCTCCCTGTGACATAGATGATATAATTAGATCACTGCACTTGGTAGAGTGCAAACTTAGGTGTTGCGTGAGCGTAGCAAGCTAATACTCATGACATACGCTATTAAGGTCTTTTACTTACATCATCACCTGAACCAGAGTTCCCAGAGAGTCTGACAGCGGACCAACCGCACACCAATCACTTAACTTGAACTAATGGTTTTCTAGAGATTGATTTAGAAATCAATGAGTAGATCTGTTTATTTATAACAGTTTAAATATAACAACGATTAAATCAAGTAATTTTGAGGCAGAGTAAAATACTTTTATTCATTCATTTTTTTTCACAGTATAAAAGCTTGAACTTTTTTTTTTTTTTTTAAATTGGTTCAATGAAAGAATCCAAGTTCCTATTTTTGTATATACAGTATGTTAGTTTCTTTATTGAGCCACATTGCCTGATTTGAGTCCTTGAGTCTTTTAAAATCGAGGCTCGGTGTGAGAAGGTGTTGCTGGTAGACATCAGTATCATCGGTCTTGGGCTAACCTCTAAACCCGTTTGTCGTAGTCATCGTCGTAGTAATCTCCGGCATCATCGCCACGTTGTTTACTTTCTCCTCCTCCTATTCTTTTTCTTGGGCCCAGAGGTTTTAGTATCTGAGGCAGCTACCACGCCTCTATCCTGCTCCTCCTCCTCATCCTTGGTGGTCTCCTTCTCCTCTTCCTCCATTTTTCCTGCCACCTTCTCCTCTTCCGGTTTAGATCCTGGCAGATCTTCCGGTTTCGCGACCGGCTTTTCTGACAGCCGTCCGTCACAGAACTCCAGGTCAAGGGAGGGCACATCATGTGGCATCGCCTCCGTGCCGGGTCGGATGTTCTTCGAGGATACAGTCGGCTTGGACTTGGAGACATTCTTCTTGCTCTTCACCAGACCCATCTGGGCTCTGGCCTTTTGAAGGCCCCTCACAGCGCCCATCTCCGCTCTGGCCTTAAATCGAGCGAGGACCACCTTCTTAGGCCGGCGGATTTTCCCGCTGACGGTAGAGGTCCCTCGCTCCTCGTCTCCAATGAGGGTTGCGTTTGCCCCAGTCTCACTGGGTTCATCTGTAACCGCAGGAGTAGCCACGTCCCTCATGTCCTCCTGCACCTCCTCCTTGTCTTCCACCTCTGGTGACACGGCCTCCTCCATCTCGGGGCCTGGCGACACGGCCTCCTCCATCTCATCGGCCTCCTCCATCTCGGGGCCTGGCGACACGGCCTCCTCCATCTCGGGGCCTGGCGACACGGCCTCCTCCATCTCATCGGCCTCCTCCATCTCGGGGCCTGGCGACACGGCCTCCTCCATCTCATCGGCCTCCTCCGTCTCGGGGCCTGGCGACACGGCCTCCTCCATCTCGGGGCCTGGCGACACGGCCTCCTCCATCTCGGGGCCTGGCGACACGGCCTCCTCCATCTCATCGGCCTCCTCCGTCTCGGGGCCTGGCGACACGGCCTCCTCCGTCTCGGGGCCTGGCGACACGGCCTCCTCCGTCTCGGGGCCTGGCGACACGGCCTCCTCCGTCTCGGGGCCTGGCGACACGGCCTCCTCCGTCTCGGGGCCTGGCGACACGGCCTCCTCCATCTCGTCGGCCTCCTCCGTCTCGTCGGCCTCCTCCGTCTCGTCGGCCTCCTCCATCTCGGAGCGTGGCGACACGGCCTCCTCCATCTCGGAGCGTGGCGACACGGCCTCCTCCATCTCGGGGCCTGGCGACACGGCCTCCTCCATCTCATCGGCCTCCTCCATCTCATCGGCCTCCTCCATCTCGGGGCCTGGCGACACGGCCTCCTCCATCTCATCGGCCTCCTCCATCTCGTCGGCCTCCTCTATCTCGGGGACTGGCGACACGGGTGGTGTCGTCAGCAGCGGATCACCTCCGTCGCTGCCGGTGCTGGGAGGCGGTGTGGCCGGCCTCGGCGTGGTCCCTTCATTGTTTCCGTTGGTTGAACCCGATGCTCTTCTCCTCCTCCTCCTCATCTTTTTCAAGATGTAATAGGCGAGCGCACAACCTCCAGTGGTCAGTGCGGCCACGCCCAGCACCTTCCACTTATTGGCCATGATTGAAGCTAAATTAACTTGACCGAACATCTTGTGGTTGATTCACGTTGGGCGTTGAGGTTGAAATGCTTGTCGATTTACGTTGGAATGATTGTTGATTTACGTTGAGCGTTGAAGTTGGAGTGATTGTCGGTGTCAGTCTGTGTCAAGTCGTCCGCTTATATATGTTTATCGGTTGTGTGTGTGACGTCATACTCTGACGTCACACACTGTTAACACCACAGACAGACACAGGGATCTCAGAGCCTGTGCAACAATATCTGAGAATCTCTATACATGGAGATTCTGAGAATCCCCATATTTAGAGATTTTGAGAATCTCCCTATTTAGAGATTCTCATGGCATTGGTCCGATCATAGATCTCCTTTAGAGAACGTATCGCTTGCATAGATCAGGGGTTTTCAGCCTTTTTCATACCAGGGACCTCTTTTTATTTAACATTTGAGCCATTATTCTCTCGGACCCAAAACTAAGGAAGTTTTTGTCCACAATTAGAGAGATAAACTGGCAAAATGTCAGTTTGACACTAACCAGTGTCTATTACAACTGCTGTTCTAAATCCCCTTGACCCTTTATTTGACCTCATACGAACCTGGAAACCTTCCTTAAAGGGGAATTCCACCCATTTTCAACATTTTATCTGAGAAATAATCTTGAAAATGGGTGGAAAAAAAGAAGAAAAAAGAAGTGTCTAAAGAAATCCATTGACATGGTGAAAATACATCTTGATGATGTCATCAAGATGTTGATTTTCTTCAGACCTCCATTTCTTGGGAACACAGAATGGGGAAACATTTTTATCATTATGTCCACTCAGCACCTCTAGGGTATACTAATGATATTAGCAGGGGCGGATTGGCCATCTGGAGTACAGGGAGTTTTCCCGGTAGCCTGCGCCACCTAGTGGCCTGGACAAGATCCAAAATGCACTAGTGGCACTTCCAAAATGCACTAGAATGTGCTAGATGCTCGCCTGGAACATACAGATCAAAATGACCATTATTTTCTACATTCTCTAGTTGTGTAGACTAAGTTGAGCTAATTCACATGATGAATATTATAACTCTTGAGGGTGTAAAAATGAAACCAAGGGTACGTCCACACGGAGACGATCCGCAGTGAAAACGCAAAACCTTTTTAACGATTCGCCCTTTCATTCCCACTAAAACGCCCAAAACGCTAAACGAAACCGTCAAACTTTGAATCGGGCTCCCAGAGTGGATAGAATCGAAACCGCGTACTTCGCGTCTCCGTGTGGAATTATATATATATATATATATATATATATATATATATATATATATATATATATATATATATATATATATATATATATATATATATATATATATATATATATATAAACTATTAATTTCAGTATTTTTGGTCTTTAATTGTTTACCGTATTTTCCGGACTATAAGCCGCTACTTTTTTCTTGTGCTTTGGACCCTGCGGCTTATTCAGCGGTGCGGCCAATGTATGGATGTTTACGGCTAACAAACACTATAGGGCCCGGCGTTCTAAGTCTAAATGCACGGTATGACACCATCTTTAAGCCGGTCCGAGCAGGAAATGTAGGGGGACAGGGCACAGGCAGTTCGCTAAGACAGACACTACTAAATGCATCATGGAAAGCAAACGAAGAAGTGCATATAACGCAGGTAAAGGCAGTCGAGCTGGTTGAAAAATAAGGAAATCTATCTGCTGCACGTAGCCTTGGGATCAATGAATCAATGGTTAGACGGCGGACCAACGCTAGGAACGCCGGCGCGGCGGAGACACCAGCTCCTCGGAACGACGGCGCGCGGTGGTGGTCCGCGTGGTGGTGGTCCGCGGTGGTGGTCCGCGCGGTGGTGGTCCGCGCGCTGTCGTTCCGAGGAGCTGCCGCCACCAGCGCGCGCACCACCAGAGCGAGGAACATGCTGAAAGCAACTTTTTATCAAGTCTGCCAGTGGATCCTTACTGCGTGGAAAAGTGTCAAAAAAAAAAAACATCAAACATCCACGAACGGGTTTAGAAAGGCTGGCAGCAGCAGCAGCAGCAGCAGCAGCAGCAGCCGCCGCCGCCGCGCGAGGAGGAGGAGGAGGAGGAGGAGGAGGAGGAGGAGGAGGAGGAGGAGGAGGAGGAGGAGGAGGAGGAGGAGGAGGAGGAGGGGTCCGTGGAGGCGGCAATAAAGACGCCTCGTCGAGCGTCTTAAACATTGAGAGGATTCCTGGTGGTCCACAGCTAAATGATGGACAGTTGGTTAACCAGATGTACGCTAGGCTACCTTTTTTCATGAACCAAATGGACCCGCAAGCGCTCATTTGGTTTCATGAAGTGATCGGAGTTTGCGTATCTCCGGCTACACTCTATGGCCACTGGCCAGGCCTGGATGTAATATTTCTCAATCGCGGGTGCAGCCGAAAATGGCAGTTGGTTTAGTGGTGCCAAAATTGTAGTTAGTCAATGTCTAACTACCGCTATAAGCATTTGATTTGAAATATCTTTGAAGTTTTCATTGTTTGCATTCCGTCATGTTTGGTGGGGCAGTCAGGGCGTCTAGAGGGCATTCCCCCCCTCATGTCTATGCCTAGATCCGTCCCTGGTCTATGGCTCTAGCGTTAATTACATACAGCACGTGCAGTTCTGTAGTCGTTTAAATAATAAAAAGGATGCTTCTCAAACAGCATTTCGTTGCCGACAATCTCATCTGTGCAAGAACCCTTACATATGGTAATTAAGCATTAAAACACCCGCGGCTAATAGGCCAGTGCGTCTTGTATATGTACACAATTGATTTTTTCGCAAAATTTGGCCGGTGCGGCCTATATTCAGGTGCGCTTTATAACCCGGAAAGTACGGTAGTTTTTATAATGAGCTAAAACAAATCCAATGAAACAGGCTCAACTAATGAACTATATACACTCTGAAGAAACGGGCCCAAAGTCACTTATAATACGCAAACATGGCAACCGCTCATCTTTCCTCTTCTTGATATTTGTGCCAACAGGTTGCTACAGCGACACCTACAGGCCCGGCATATATACTGCACCCTTCTCAATGCGTTTTCGGTAGTTTAGTGGGGACGTATGGATTAATTGATTCGGTCAGTGGAGGCGGTAAACTTTTTGGGTCCGTTTTCATTTTTGCACGGGGGATCGTCTTAGTGGAGACGGGGCCCAAATGGACACAGAAGGGTCCATTTGGTTTCATTTTTACGCTCTCAAAGAGTTACATCTGGTTAACCACTTGCCCCCACCAGGGTGGCCTGGCAAAGGAAAAATTCTCCCGGTGGGAAAATATGTGCCAATCCGCCCCTGTATATTAGAATGTTGAAAATGAGTGGAGTTCCCCTTTAAGGGCGTTACAGACGGTGAGTCTGAAACGCACACACTATGGCGGTGATTCCACCGTGTCACTCAGTGCTGACAGAGCAGAATCACGCAGCGAGGGGAAAAAAAAGCTCACAGGATTGAAGTCTAAAATAAATCGCTGGCGTGTGCACGAAACGAGCATGAGTGCACAAACAACACTGGACGCCGTGCGATAACGCCCAGCGTCACACGCTCTATTTATGGTACGTCGTTTTATGAGCACAAAACGCCGGTCCCAGTGAAAATGAACTAAAATGCGCAAAGTTATCGGGTTTTTTTTCTGCATCCACTAGCGAGCTTCATCCCTAGCTATAGGGCAAAGAAGTATGAAGAGGCAGTTTACTTGTCTTTGTGGTCTCCGTCTCTGGCTCAAATGTTGAATAAATCGTAGGCCCTGCTCTAGCATGAAGCTTATTGCCTGGTGTGGCTTATACAAGGAAAAGTCAGTATTTTGCCCCAAATTTAGCTGGTGCGGCTTATATTCAGGTGCGGCTTATAATCCGGAAATTACGGTACTTAGCATCATTGGCATTACTAAGTAATGCCATTGTATTACTAAAGTAATGGCACGCTCATAGCTTGTAGCCGTCCTTTATAAATCCTATTCCTCCACCACCTCCACATGTAACTCCACCAGTCCTCCTTTTTTTCCTTAATCAGAGGCAGCTCAGCCAGGCTCTTCCTGATTGGCTAACAAATAGTCCCGTCGGAACTATTTCTTTGCCAATGACAGATTTCTTTGGAGCCCTCCTGCAGCCCTTAGAGGCGTCAAAAAGACTAATTTGTTGTGGTGGTGATCTAATTAAAGAAGACTTTTCATGAAATCTTCCTTTAACTAGATCATCTTCACAACAAATCTAGTCTTTTTGACGTTACAGGTGCCAGGTTTAAGTTAGCAGTGAGTTTTAACTCAATAACTGCCAATGACGTAGTTGATATAAAAGTCAAATCCAAACATCCCTGTGACATAGATGATATAATTAGATCACTGCACTTGGTAGAGTGCAAACTTAGGTGTTGCGTGAGCGTAGCAAGCTAATACTCATGACATACGCTATGAAGGTCTTTTACTTACATCACTGGTGTCAAACATACGGCCCGCGGGCCGGATGCGGCCCGCGCAATGATTTAATCCGGCCCCAGGATTGTAGAGCAAAAATGTCTGAGTCTATCAAAAAAAAAGTAAGTCTCTAGCACGTTCCTATCAAAAGTTATGGTCGTTTAAAGAAATGCTTCTGAGTTCTCTTCTCTGAGCACTAGTCCGGTAGCTTCACAGCTGAGAGTACTTAATTGATTGGAATGTTGACTCGCAGAGAGTGGAGAAGGGGAGGGAGGGGGGGCTGTACTGGTGCTGCAAAGTGAGAACTATACTTCAGCAGTAACCTGACTCCGCCAGATGGGGCAGCAGAGAGAGGAGTATTCCCTCCTACTCTCTCTGCTGCCCCATCTGGCGGAGTCAGGTTACTTCACCAGTATGAGGGTCTATAACTGAGGGATTATTCAGATAACAGCTTGGATATTTAAATATAAATACGGGTAATACTGTAATAATAATCCAATTCAGAGTTCAAAAAATATACTGTATTTTAGAAGCATTACTTATTGTTATTCATCATTATTTTTTAATGTTCGATGATCCATCACTTCATTAAAAAGCAGGAATGCATAATTCCATGGGTTGTGTAGCCATTTCCAAATTTCAGCTAAGACACTATTTGAAATTTATTTTTTTGTATTTTTGAATGGTTTATTGGCGCACTGTAAATAAAAATAGCATCGCCCATAGCAAATGTATTAATCTAGGCTACAAGTATAAAACCAATAATGAAAGTCATTAATAACTATTAATAGGTACTCTTAATAATAAACTTGATTGTGTGATATACTGTAGCGGAGAAATTACGGCTGTGTACGTAAACATGCGTGTGGCATGCTTGCAGTCTGTGACTGGTCTGTGACTGGCACCGCGGCGCGACTGGCACCGCGGCGTGACTGGCACCGCGGTGCTCCAGCCCCCATGAAGTCACATTAAGTCCAATGCGGCCCCCACCCCAAAATGAGTTTGACACCCCTGACTTACATCATCACCTGAACCAGAGTTCCCAGAGAGTCTGACAGCGGACCAACCGCACACCAATCACTTAACTTGAACTAATGGTTTTCTAGAGATTGATTTAGAAATCAATGAGTAGATAGATCTGTTTATTTATAACAGTTTAAATATAACAACGATTAAATCAAGTAATTCTGAGGCAGAGTAAAATACTTTTATTCATTCATTCTTTTTCACAGTATAAAAGCTTGAACTTTTTTTTATTTTAAATTGGTTCAATGAAAGAATCCAAGTTCCTATTTTTGTATATACAGTATGTTAGTTTCTTTATTGAGCCACATTGCCTGATTTGAGTCCTTGAGTCTTTTAGAATCGAGGCTCGGTGTGAGAAGGTGTTGCTGGTAGACATCAGTATCATCGGTCTTGGGCTAACCTCTAAACCCGTTTGTCGTTGTCATCGTCGTAGTAATCTCCGGCATCGTCGCCGCGTTGTTTACTTTCTCCTCCTCCTATTCTTTTTCTTGGGCCCAGAGGTTTTAGTATCTGAGGCAGCCGCCACGCCTCTATCCTGCTCCTCCTCCTCCTCCTTGGTGGTCTCCTTCTCCTCTTCCGGTTTCGCGACCGGCTTTTCTGACAGCCGTCCGTCACAGAACTCCAGGTCAAGGGAGGGCACATCATGTGGCATCGCCTCCGTGCCGGGTCGGAGGTTCTTCGAGGATACAGTCGGCTTGGACTTGGAGACATTCTTTTTGCTCTTCACCAGACCCATCTGGGCTCTGGCCTTTTGAAGGCCCCTCACAGCGCCCATCTCCGCTCTGGCCTTAAATCGAGCGAGGACCACCTTCTTAGGCCGGCGGATTTTCCCGGTGACGTCCCCGGTGACGGTAGAGGTCCCTCGCTCCTCGTCTCCAATGAGGGTTGCGTTTGCCCCAGTCTCACTGGGTTCATCTGTAACCGCAGGAGTAGCCACGTCCCTCATGTCCTCCTGCACCTCCTCCTTGTCTTCCACCTCTGGTGACACGGCCTCCTCCATCTCGGGGCCTGGCGACACGGCCTTCTCCATCTCATCGGCCTCCTCCATCTCGGGGCCTGGCGACACGGCCTCCTCCATCTCGTCGGCCTTCTCCATCTCGGGGCCTGGAGACACGGCCTCCTCCATCTCATCGGCCTCCTCCATCTCATCGGCCTCCTCCATCTCATCGGCCTCCTCCGTCTCATCGGCCTCCTCCATCTCATCGGCCTCCTCCGTCTCATCGGCCTCCTCCGTCTCATCGGCCTCCTCGGTCACATCGGCCTCCTCGGTCACATCGGCCTCCTCGGTCTCATCGGCCTCCTCGGTCTCATCGGCCTCCTCCATCTCGGGGCCTGGCGACACGGCCTCCTCCATCTCGTCGGCCTTCTCCATCTCGGGGCCTGGAGACACGGCCTCCTCCATCTCATCGGCCTCCTCCGTCTCATCGGCCTCCTCCGTCTCATCGGCCTCCTCCGTCTCATCGGCCTCCTCCGTCTCATCGGCCTCCTCGGTCACATCGGCCTCCTCGGTCACATCGGCCTCCTCGGTCTCATCGGCCTCCTCGGTCTCATCGGCCTCCTCCATCTCATCGGCCTCCTCCATCTCATCGGCCTCCTCCATCTCATCGGCCTCCTCCATCTCATCGGCCTTCTCCATCTCGGGGCCTGGCGACACGGCCTCCTCCATCTCGGAGCCTGGCGACACGGCCTCCTCCATCTCGTCGGCCTCCTCCATCTCGGGGCCTGGCGACACGGCCTCCTCCATCTCATCGGCCTCCTCCATCTCGGGGCCTGGCGACACGGCCTCCTCCATCTCGTCGGCCTCCTCCATCTCGGAGCGTGGCGACACGGCCTCCTCCATCTCATCGGCCTCCTCCATCTCGGAGCGTGGCGACACGGCCTCCTCCATCTCATCGGCCTCCTCCATTTCGGAGCGTGGCGACACGGCCTCCTCCATCTCATCGGCCTCCTCCATCTCGTCGGCCTCCTCTATCTCGGGGACTGGCGACACGGGTGGTGTCGTCAGCAGCGGATCAACTCCGTCGCTGCCGGTGCTGGGAGGCGGTGTGGCCGGCCTCGGCGTGGTCCCTTCATTGTTTCCGTTGGTGGAACCCGATGCTCTTCTCCTTCTCCTCCTCATCTTTTTCAAGATGTAATAGGCGAGTGCACAACCTCCAGTGGTCAGTGCGGCCACGCCCAGCACCTTCCACTTATTGGCCATGATTGACGCTAAAGTAACTTGACCGAACATCTTGTGGTTGATTCACGTTGGGCGTTGAAGTTGAAATGCTTGTCGATTTACGTTGGAATGATTGTTGATTTACGTTGAGCGTTGAAGTTGGAGTGATTGTCGGTGTCAGTCTGTCAAGTGGTCCGCTTATATATGTTTATCGGTTGTGTGTGTGACGTCATACTCTGACGTCATACACTGTTAACACCGCAGACAGACACAGGGATCTCAGAGCCTGTGCAACATTATCTGAGAATCTCTATACATGGAGATTCTGAGAATCTCCCTATTTAGAGATTTTGAGAATCTCCCTATTTAGAGATTCTCATGGCATTGGTCCGATCATAGATCTCCTTTAGGGAACGTATCGCTTGCATAGATCAGGGGTTTTCAGCCTTTTTCATACCAGGGACCTCTTTTTATTTAACATTTGAGCCATTATTCTCTCGGACCCAAAACTAAGGAAGTTTTTGTCCACAATTAGAGGGAGAAACTGGCAAAATGTCAGTTTGACACTAACCAGTGTCTATTACAACTGCTGTTCTAAATCCCCTTGACCCTTTATTTGGCCTCATACCAACCTGGAAACCTTCCTTAAAGGGGAATTCCACCCATTTTCAACATTTTTTTCTGAGAAATAATCTTGAAAATCTGTGGAAAAAAGAAGCGTCTAAAGAAATCCATTGACATGGTGAAAATACATCTTGATGATGTCATCAAGATGTTGGTTTTCTTCAGACCTCCATTTCTTGGGAACACAGAATGGGGAAACATTTTTATCATCATGTCCACCCAGCACCTCTAGGGTATACTAATGACAGATTAGACAGATCTGCTATTTTTCAACATATAAAACACCAAAACGCGTTCAATGCACAAAGGGTTAATTCATTATTATTGCAGCCATAATGTTATTCTCACATTCACCTTATTCTAGAGCAGGAAAAAAGTGTCGCCTACACACCGGATAAAAATAAGACACACATCAACCATGGAAAAATAATAAAAATGTCTTTAACAGCTGTGTTTGTTTGGCTTTTACCACCAACGCCGTTGGCGGCTTATAATACTGTACTTTGCAGATATTAGTAATAAGAAAAGTACATTTGAAAGAACTGAAAAAAAGCAAATAATATAAAGTGAACTTATTTTCACTTCAGCTCCTCAGCTTTTTGGGGACAAAGAATTGCTCCTTTGATATTAACGCTCCAATTAAAGGAACATTCAGTGATTTTGGTGACTTGGGAAAAACCCTCCTGTCCCCCCGGTAACACGATGTGCACATGCACACACTCTACATTGGGGACGTTGCAACAGGCCAACAGGAACATACGCCAACACACTGGCAAGCGTGACTTTCAAATACTCCATATATGAAGTGGATATATTGTACGGATTTCAGTAGATTCACTCAACAATCTAATGACTAGCCCTCCGTAGGGACATTTGTCTGGCTGGATAACATTGCATTACTCGACTCATAAAAAAAATCCTTTGTTCCAAGTAGAAGACCAGGTGACATCACCGAGGCGACTCGTTTACTCGTTTTGTTAAATTTATTCACACACACACAAACTCAATCACAACATTTAACACACGTACATGAACTACAAACTAAGTAAATAAAACGCCAACAGTCAAACCTGTCCAACAGTTGTATAAAAGTAGTAGAAATAGTAGGCTAGTAGTAGAGCAGTAGAGCAGGTAATTGAACAAAAACGCATCCAGCTCAAACAAAACTTTTCGGAGACTGATTCACGAAGGGCATGGCCAGGCAAATCCTCTGGTTGGCGCATGCGCACTGGAGCTTTTCATTACAATAGTGAACAAAAACAAATCTGTAAGTGCCCCTTAAACCCACTAGGGGCCACCACCACACTGCAAATAAAACATGTATACATAAATCTACATATATACATACAGTAAACAAAGTATAAACATGACATATATAAAAGGGACACAGACCAACGTAATTTCTGGGTGGGGTGTGCTGATCTTTGATCTAGTTTCTGAGTGGCGTTTGCTCCTTTGTTTGTGTGTCTTACTGGTTACTAGGGATGGGCAGATATCGGCCGTACTGATATTATGGGCTGATAAAGGCTTTAAAATCAATATCGGAAAATATCGGTATCAGGGAAAATACTATAAAGATATGACTATTTTAGTTTTTTTTGAAACATTGGTAAAACACCATTTGCAGATATGTACAGTATAGAGCTACAAAATTGGGGGAAAAACATGGGGGCCCTTCCTCCAATAATGATCAAGTGGTGGCAAGCCTTGGTGCATGTGATGTTGGTCTGTTGGGGGTTTTCCCAAGTCACTGAATGCTCCCATTATTTATTTTTTTGTCCACTACAAAATCCTGTGTATATCAGTATCAGTATCGGTTGATATCAGTATTGTGAATATCGGGATATCGGTAAAAAAGGCAATATTGGAAATCTCTACTTGTTACCAATAACTGCAGCGTCTTGTATTTCCCTCTGTGTCCACCAGGAGGCGTGCAGGCGGCCCAGTCCAGTGTGTGGTCATAACGGTGAGACCTACTCCACGGTGTGTGAGGCGTTCTCTGACCGCGTGGCCGTCGACTACCAGGGGCCCTGCCTGGCCGTGGGCGTGGCCTCGCTGCCGCCCGGCGAATCAGGATGCAGCATCATCCGCTGCCCGCCGCTCTCCGCCGCGGGATGCGTCGCCGTCACTCCCCCCGGTGAGGACTAGCTGTTGGTTGGTTGGTTTGTTTATTTTAGGCAATTCTGTTACCCGTTTTTCACCTAGGGTAGGGGTGGTCTGGGGACCACCAGTGGTCCCTGAGAGGGTTCCAGGTGGTCCCCAGGGTAAATGAGGAACAGTTGGTTAACCAGGTGTAACCATAGAGTAATAAAATATAGAGAACGGACTGGAGCGACAGCCCCGCCCCTTTGTTATTCAATTCAATTCAATACAAATTGCTCAGTGGCGCTTTGAAGCACCCGGAAGACCGCCGGAAGTGCGCCTATTTCCGCATTTGACCACCAAAATTTGGTGGTCAATTGCAGAAGTATTTCTCCATGAACGCGCCTGAAGCAAGGGATTATGGGAACGGAAAGGATTCATGAACGAGCGCCGTCGAGAACGAGCAAAGGAAAAAAAACTAAACAGCATAAAAAAAAACAAGCTTGTGGGTTTGCATTGAGCTTATTATCTGTCATATAATACATCCGTTATGTTTTGAGAGGTAGTATATGACGTGAGGACCGCTGGTTCATCCAGAAAACAACTTAAAAACAAACTGCCCTGTCCGCGTGCACAAAGCAAACCAGCGTGCGTGCTCTCGGGGCGCTAGTGCATGAATTCCACCCGCCTGCTTCAAGCCTGGAGGCGCTATCTCTGGATGTGGGAGTAACTCTTTGAGAGCGTAAACATGACACCAAATGGACCCTTGTGGGTCCATTTGGTTTCATGTTTACGCTCTCAAAGAGTTAAAATATTCATCATGTGAATTAGCACCCAGTCTACACAACTAGAGAATGTAGAAGATTAATGGTCACTTTGATCTGTATGTTGGGCTGTTTTGTTTCCCAAATCCAGCCTTGAATTGTGGACAAAAGCAAAAGAAATCTTTAGTCTTGGGGTCTGTGTGGCTAAACTGTCATCAAATGGTGGCTCTGTGGCTCAAATGCTGAATAAATAGTGGACCCTGGTATCAAAAAGGTTGAAAACCTCTGACCTAGGGTGACCAGATGTTCTTTTTGTAAGGTCTGTTATAAATACATTGGAATGAATGAGCCTGTCCGGAAAGTATCTCATGGTTGGATACATTGGGTAGGATTTTGTCCACAATTACATTCTCTATTTTGTTTTTGTAAATTAAGTTGCATTTTCTTACCAAGTACGCTCATTTACGGACCTACCACTAGGGGATGCCTTTGGACCTAGTAAGACAGGTCTGCATAAATACAGACCTCACTGCAAAATCTGTGTATATCATAGTTGGTCTAAATACAACTTTTAACATCCCCCTTTCCAGCTGTTTAAATGACCACTTTATTATTATTTTTTTCAACCAAGCTTCATGTTTTAGGTTATTAGAGAAAGTAAAATATGGATGTTAATCGTTTTACAGTCCTTGCTTTCTTTAGTTTTAGGGATTTTAGCTATGGGAAAGGGCATGCAAACATGGTCCTTCCTTGGTCCTAAATACATATTTGTTAACAAAGTTTTGAAGCGATTTTTTTTATTATCTACTACAATCCTAATAAACCCCAGGAAATGACATCCGGCCACAGAAGTTCACAGGATCTAAAGTTGTTCTTTAAAGGGGGATTTATTTCCAGTGTAGTGTTGTGACTTGCTGTGCTGTGTGTGTCCACTAGGGGCGTGCTGTCCTATGTGTTGTGTAGTGACATGCTGTACTGTGTGTGTCCACTAGGGGCGTGCTGTCCTATGTGTTGTGTAGTGACTTGCTATGCTCTGTGTCCACTAGGGGCGTGCTGTCCTATGTGTTGTGTAGTGACTTGCTATGCTCTGTGTCCACTAGGGGCGTGCTGTCCTATGTGTTGTGTAGTGACTTGCTGTACTGTGTGTGTCCACTAGGGGCGTGCTGTCCTATGTGTTGTGTAGTGACATGCTGTACTGTGTGTGTCCACTAGGGGCGTGCTGTCCTATGTGTTGTGTAGTGACATGCTGTACTGTGTGTGTCCACTAGGGGCGTGCTGTCCTATGTGTTGTGTAGTGACATGCTGTACTGTGTGTGTCCACTAGGGGCGTGCTGTCCTATGTGTTGTGTAGTGACATGCTGTACTGTGTGTGTCCACTAGGGGCGTGCTGTCCTATGTGTTGTGTAGTGACATGCTGTACTGTGTGTGTCCACTAGGGGCGTGCTGTCCTATGTGTGCAGGCATGCTGCAGATCCTCTGGAATCAGGAGCAGATGAACACCTTCGCCAAGGTAACACACACACACACACACACACACACACACACACACACACACACACACACACACACACACACTCCCACACACACCCCACCGAGAACATCACACCTCAACGCAAACTGTATTTATAAAGCAAACTACTACAACCTAGCCAGGGGTGGACAGACAGTATGGCATACAGGGCATTTTCCCGGTGGGCCGACCCCCCCGGGGGCCGTTAATGTCGTGTTTTAATTAAAAAAATAATAATCCGCACAAAACCGGCCCACGAATCAGTGCTGGCGGCCCTCTGTCCTCTTCAAATGAGACTGCCTATTGCAGGGTTTTTATAGTTAACTAAAACTAACTAACTAATTTTAGTTATCGTTTTTTTCGTTAGTTTTAGTTAACTATAAAAACCCTGCGATACACCAGTATACTTGTGTTATGTATTTTAAAGTTTAAAAAAATATATATATCCATTAACTGAAACTAAATAAAAACTAAATAACTAAATGTAAGCACAACACAGCCCTAGCTTAAATTTACACACTATACCCTACAGGTAAACAAAAGACTGATTAGCATTGATGGCCCTGTTGCCTATAGGTGACGTCAATGCACAATAGGCAAGTCTCCACCCCCGAAACCTAGGCCCCGATGTGTGAACAGGCGCAGAGAATCTGGGGTGGGGGTGGGGGGCGGGGTATCGGGGAGCCCGAGCCCCAGAGCCCCTTATGTCTTAAATTCTCATGGGGGCTCAGGCCCCGGAGCCCCCACAAAGATTGCACGCCTGATTGCAACGCTAATTATAAGGGTCTTCAGAGGGCCGCTCTAAGACAAAATTACCCGGTACGTTTTGAGCTCCCAGTCCAAACTACTAGAACCTAGCTCAGCCCTGAATGAGCTTAAAAAATACTAGCTTATTTTTCCCCTGTGATTCAATGACTGGCTTCCCTGCCTTTGGGGCCATTTGTGCCAGTTGGAAATCCAATCCCAGCACCTGATTGGCTAGGGGCGTGTTGTCCTATGTGTTGTGACTTGCTGTGCTGTGTGTGTCCACTAGGGGGGTGCTGACCTTATTGGCCAACAGCCCTGTCACTCACTTTGTTCACAACGTCGAACCAATCACTGTTAAGACTGCTACTTTGATAACGCCCATCCTAGACACTGCTGTGGTAGAGAGGGACTTCAGTCTGAATAATGCTAACTACAACTACCAACGCCGATCAAAATGCCGCTGTTAAAAGCCAACGAGCGACAGATCAACACGAACACATCAAAATGTACGGCAAACATTGAAGGAAAAAACATGAACACTTCTCCCCCTGCTGGTTAAAAAAGATGTTGGGAAGACAATGAAATCAATTCCCGATCATGGCAGGTGTGACAGATGTTGCGACAGTTTACCAACTGTTGCGACAAGCTGTCAACCGTTTTGGCCATCTGTAGCGACCATGTTTTCCAAATTGTCGGCGACACATGCTGCGGTCGCAAAATAGTGCGGGCGGAAAAAAATACAAAAATCTGTCGTGGCAGATTTATAACTGTCGCGACCATTTTGGCCCACGGTCGAGACGGAATTGGAAGACATTACCCTATGGTGCCCATGGACACAGAGCTAGGGGGACGGTCCACGTCCAAATTCATGAAATAAAGCAGCAGGGTAGGTAAGGAGCGCTTGTTTTAACCCTGCCGGCTACTACTAGTAGGGCGGGGCGAAGCATAGTTTTACTGAGGTTATGTTTAGGGTTAGTTACCGCATAAAGCACCGTAAACCCTAACCCTAAACATAACATCAGTAAAACTAGGCTATGCCTAAACCTAACCTAACCCTAAACATAACCTCAGTAAAACTTCCTTCGCCCCGCCCTACTACTAGTAGCCGGCAGGGTAAAACAAGCGCTCCTTCCCAACCCTGCTGCTTTATTTCGGGTGACAACCGAAAAATCACTTCCTTGACATGTAAAGTTTGAGCATGCACCACTGACGCACTGTATAAAACAAGACATTTCTCTGTAATGGCCTTCACTAACGCAGGACAAATCTATTATATACAGTAGCTTTATACTCCAGAGCTGTCACTCAACTTAAAGACCTGCGTGCAGTACGTTAAGTAGAGCTATTTACTGCTGCTGGAATGACCTTCAGCCCACCAAGGTCAACCATGAATTAAAAAGCATTTACCTCAAGCTGCACTTATATAAGACACATAATATAACTTATAATGTGTGTGAACTCGTCTACCTCAGACATCTGCAGTCTAATCAAAGGTTCTAGACCAGTGGGTTTTCAACAGGTGGTCCAGGGACCACCCGTGGTCCCCGGCTAAGTGATGGACAGTTGGGTAACCAAATGGACGCTTATATCTCTGACTCCTGAGATCGTAAAATGAAACCACATGATCGTAAAATGAAGCCAAATGGACCCTTAAGGGTCCATTTGGCTTCATCTTACGCTGTCAAGAGTTAAAGGGGAATTCCATCCATTTTCAAAATTTTCCTGAGAGGATACAAATGTGAACCAAATGGACGCTAGCGGGTCCATTTGGTTCCATTTGTACCCTCTCAGGAAAAGCGGTCTGAAAGAAAAATCATTAACATGGTGAAATACATCTTGATGATGTCATCAGATATATTTCACCATGTTAATGATTTTTTCAGACCTCCATTTTTAGGAAATACAGAATTCTAAGGTATATTAATGACATATTAAAATGTTGAAAATGGGTGGAGTTCCCCTTTAAGTCATATTTAAACATCTGAATTGCTTACTTTTATACAAGGTTCTACAGTTCTACACATTTAGACAATATAGAATAATTGGATATGGATAAATATCCAATTATAATTAAATAATATCCAATTATCATGTATGCAATTGGATATTATATTAGTTGCTCCTTTTCACCCACAAAATAGAGCGAAATCGACCAAAATACCTCCCTACTTTGGCAAATAAAAACAAACACATTTAATTTCTACAAATCATCCAATTGTTCGGATTAAAACAAGGTTCAAGGTTCAAGGTTTTTTTATTTGTCACTCCAGTGTATGTCAGGACATATACAGGGATGAAATAGCGTTTCCACAGTTTTCCACAGTGCAATAGACAAGACAGTGCAATAAGACAATAGTCAAGACAATAGACAGTGCAATAAGACAAAGTCGAGACAATATATAGACGAGACAAACAATAGTGCAGCAGACCAGTAAAGTGCAAACTGTACACCTAACTTGAGGTGAAGGTGCTTGGCTAACCAGGTGTGATAAAGTGGCAGTAGTGTGAAGCTAACAGACAGCTAGACAGGACATATATACAACTACTAGAAACTACTACTAGAAACTACAGTATACTACAGCTAGAAACTACAACTAAAAATCTAAAGCTATATACGAGACTACATAGCTACAACTAAACAAACAACATATAGCTTACTATGAGGTGAGGTATACATGTGCAAGATAGGATAGGATAGGATAGCAGCAGTTTGATCCAGTCCTTCAGTTGTATGTGTGTTTGACCACCTTAATATGGAAGAAAACGAAAAAAGTTGAATCCCTCTCCAGAGAAAAGAGCCTCATGAGTCCTGCAACATGAGGCACTTTCTACCAGACCCACGCACAAATGTTAAAGATGAGGTGCCATGATTTTTTTCTACCCTAAAACATGATCATCAGGTATTATTGTTATATGAAGAGTAAGATTTTTTCTCAAACAAGTGTACAGTGTTTGTTAAACTGTCATTTTTATGATTCCACCCAGCCAGTTCATTAAGTATGCCTGGTTTGCCTGGTGGGTGGTGATGGGTGGAGATCCACCTGAACTGAAGCCACACCCACAGCTTTAGTTGCATGATAAAGGGGGAGGAGTTAGGGGAGGGGCTGAGCACATGATGTCACTATATTGAAGTTTTTTTTCATTGGCACGTTTGAATGGAAAGGTTCAGCCCCCAGGAAGAAACCCTAAATACAAAGGGAAGACATCATTGTACATAAAAACACACAAAGGAGTCTATTTACCGTATTGTCCCGAATATAAGACGACTCAGTTATAAGACGACCCCCATTATTTAAGACTCATTTATGGAAAAAGAACATTGAATGTCAAATAATATAGCCCCCAAATATAAGAATATAAGTGAATTTTCTAGGGTTATCATTGGGGAAAAAAGCATGGTCTTATATTCAGACCAATAGGGTACATACTGTCATCTCTTAAACATGTACAAAATTGGAGAGAATACAAAAATCATGGCATCCCCTCTTTAACATTTATTATTTTCCAGAAAGCAACACATAACCACACATCACCCTGAGTTCTTCCCAGGAAATATACAATAACACTATTTGTTAGAGTTAGTCTGCTGGCATTTGGGCCTGTGACCTACAGTATATCATCTTGTCTTTGTGATGGGTTTCATAATACAGACGTACAGATTGTATTCTTTGAATACTGACACTGTCTCTGACAGATGAGACAAACTGCAGGTTTAAATTCACTACATTCTGAATACATTTGTCTCTTACCTAACCTCTTTGCCATTATTCCGTTCTGAGATTGTATCGCCTAGTTTTGCTATATATTTATTTAAAGTGAAATCCTGAATTGTTTTTTGAATATTGACGTCAAGACGTCAATAACTTTCTAACAATATTTGTCCCGTTGCCCCCTGCACCAGGGGCGTTTTTGCCATTTAGGCAGACTATGCAGTTGCCTGGGGCGCCATGAGGGAGGGAGATGACATGAGGGGCCGGGGTTGAGAGGAGGGGGGCTACCAGACTACCAGACATGCTTTAAAAGGATCCCAGGCTAATAAGCCAAATAATGGATAAATAGGCATGATATGTTATTTAGTGTGGATATAATAATTTTATCCCTTGGGGTGTGCCATTTTCCAGGAAAATTTTTGCCTAGGGCTCCAAATTGCTTAGAAACGCCACTGCCCTGCACTCGACGACTTGTCCCACACGTCAGGGTATTTAGGGGGGCATTGCCCCCCCCATGCCCATGCCTAGATCCGCCCCTGCCGATAAGGACCTAGTCGAGAGTGATTTGGTGTTCAGCCTCACGCTCAGGACCACTTCCACTATAACTCTGTACCCAACATAATTCCCCACATGAACATCATTTCAGAGCCTCCAGGCCAGGGGCGGATCTAGGCATGGGCATGGTGGGCAATGCCCCCCTAAATGCCCAGTCTGTCCCACCAAACATGATGGCATGCAAAACAACCCAAGATATTTCAAATTAAAGTGCTTATATTTAAAATGATTTGAAACACTACTACTGCTACTAACTAACTACAGCTGTGTCACCACTAAACCAACAGCATTTCATCATTGAAAACAGAAAACTCTCTGAGTCAGACCTTTAGCTTTATGCATGCTGCGTGTCTGTTGCAACTTCAACAACAACTGATGTTATTATTGATGCTTTACTTGACTAGTAAAAGTCCTGTAACCGAAAATGGTATAGGGGCGGGTTGCGACACGGGCGATGAGGCCGACCCCATACCATTTTCTCCTGCCCCCCCCCATTGGAAAATGTTACATCCGCCCCTGCTCCAGTGTTTCTGCTGTTTACACCACAGGAGAGTTAGCAGATAAGACAGAGTAGATTGCCTGTTTGTTTACTCAGCCAAAGCCCAATAAATCAAGCGTTTAGACAACTTAGCCATAAATCAGCTCTTTAGACAACTCCGTGTTACCTCTGCTCTGCCGAGAATATAGAATCATTTTTATTCTCTGATTAGGTGTAGCGCCACGTTCGCTTTGAGAACGATGCCTAGTCTAACCAATCAGATTGCTCGGTTGGGAACTCGTGTTTGTATAATGCGGCATCATTCACAACGCTGTCTACAAAGCAGGGGCGGATGTAATATTTCCCAATTGGGGGGGGGGGGGTGGCATGGGGGCAGCTTCATCGCTGAAGCCACACCCATACCACACCCATACCATTTTCAGTTACAGGACTTTTATTAGTCAAGTAAATAATAATAACAATAATAACATCAGTTGTTGTTGAAGTTGCAACAGACACGCAGCATGCATAAAGCTAAAGGTCTGACTCAGAGAGTTTTCTGTTTTCAATGATGAAATGCTGTTGGTTTAGTGGTGCCAAAATTGTAGTTAGTGGCAGTAGTAGTGTTTCAAATCATTTTAAATATAAGCACTTTAATTTGAAATATCCTGGGTTTTGCATGCCATCATGTTTGGTGGGGCAGTCAGGGTATTTAGGGGGGTATTGCCCCCCCCATGCCCATGCCTAGATCCGCCCCTGCTACAAAGGGGAAAAGAACAACAACATGTTGGTAAACAGACGGGAGACATTCAGGAAAGATCTACAAGATGACAGAACACATGAATCAGTCATCAAAGTTTACAGAGAAAAGTGTTTTTTGTATGCCTGGGTCTCATTTGTAGTCCTTTAGCGGCCATATTAAGGACCAACATAGCTTATATGGCCTATGTTGCTCCTCAACATGGCCGCTAAAGAACTACAAATGAGATCCATGAATATGTCTTAGGCCTGAACTAAGTTTTCTGAAAAACTATCTAAAATAACTTAGATAGCAGCATCACAAAAATAAGATTTTTTTGAATACTCATACTGTACAAAATCCAAAAATGGATTCCCGGCCTGACTGGGATAAGTGCTAGTGGTTAACAGTCCCTCAACCTGTAATAGCTTAACCCGTGTTGCCCATCCTTTACATTTATAGTGTTAATATAATGATTATATAGTTTATTTATAATGTTAATATAATGATTATCATGGCGGACACACTGCCGATCACGGGATCAAGTGTCCATGCACGAAAATGGGTGTAATTCCCCTTTAAGAGGGGTCCCCCCCACTTCTAAAAGTCCCACTACAACACTGGATACTGCTGACATGGAAGAATAGACATGCTCCAGCACCCATATTAGCGTCCCTAGTGGTAATCAAACCCAGGACCTTCTAGCTGTGAGGCGACAGCATTATTCATCACTGCCCCACTGTGCACCTTTCAAAAATACTGAGTATTATGCTGTGTTCCGGAGCCAACATACTGCTCTGTCCAGCCATGGCAGACACAGAGAGCCACCATACTGCTCTCTCCAGCCATGGGAGACACAGAGAGCCAACATACTGCTCTCTCCAGCCATGGGAGACACAGAGAGCCAACATACTGCTCTGTCCAGCCATGGGAGACACAGAGAGCCAACATACTGCTCTCTCCAGCCATGGGAGATACAGAGAGCCAACACACTGCTCTGCCCAGCCATGGGAAGGCTGAGAGGTTGCAAATTAGATGCATCCTGAACGCACTAACGAGACTGATTGAAACGAATGAGCAAATCAGTGAAATCAGTGAATCGTTCCTCTATGGCTGAAATCTGTTTCCTCCTCAACACACACACACACACATGCGTGCGCACACACACGCACACGCGCGCACACACACACACGCACACATGCACGCACGCACACACACACACATGCACGCGCGTGCGCGCACACACACACACACATGCGCGCACGTGCGCGCACACACACACACACACACACACACACACACACACACACACACACACACACACACACTGATGGAGAGTAACAAAGTGTGTATTGTTGCTGACGAACTGAATCTTCTCATCTTTGATTTTTTTAATGTGTGTTCTTTTTTTCTCTTTCATAATCAATTTACAATTTAATAATAATAATAATTGAACATCTCCACGATTAGAGCTTGGGAAATAACTGTAATCTCTCTTATGGTACCAACATCCATACAGGTGTAGGCACAGTCGTATCCAATGACAACAGCAGTTTATTTGCTTTTATGTACTGTACTACCTGTATCGGATTGGCCCTTTTGGCCATATCAGTTCATATTGTTATCGGCAATACTATATCAGTTTAGAAAAGTATCAATATCTGCCCTTATTTGTCATTATCGGGTCATATTGGTAAATACTGTATCCCAGACTGACCACAGATCAGAAACAGGCGTAAGGGGTTGACACTGTGACAGGTAAATGAAATAAAAAATAAGATGTGGATCTTGCTTGGAGTTGCCCAAGTGCACATTTGAGTGAGTCTGTTATTCCTGGTTTTTGGACTTCATATGAGATCTTTTTTCTTTTTTTATTATACATTATATTATTCTCTGGTATCAGTATTTGGTATTTGGTATTCTGTATTAGCTAACACATAAATTGTGTTATCGGGATTGAATCGGACCAGGACATTCAATAGTTTTAGACAAAATATAACTAAATGCTGGACCAAAAAGGGCAAACTCGGCGCCCAGTGAGTTAAAGCTCAAATAACATGTGTCTGATAGGGAGGATATTTTAATGTAGTCATTATAATACTGATGCTAGATAAAACCAGGCTTGTTTAAATTCCATGTCAACTTGGAAAATCAACAATGGTGGACATTATAAACAAAGTGGAAATGAAAATGTGGAACTGAAGGGGAGCAGGAATTCTACAAAGCAGGATGCATTGATGACATCATTATGAGGACAAAATCAAACCAGCTGTTCCTGAGAGCAATTTACATTAAAGCTCCTCTATGATATGAAAGACAGATTGTTCAGACTAGATCATTTGTGGGGATATAAAACACACACGGGAGCACCAAAACACATACACACAAAAAAAAAAACAAAGGTTGAATTTCATCTTATTCCCCCTTTATGTGAAATGTTCTGACTACTAATTCCAGCACTAAAAACACCTTACTACTGTAAAAGAAAGAGGGGAAAAAAACAGGTGCGTTTCCTATTAGAGTCACTTTTCAGAGTGCTCTGAAGAAGCTAAACTGCTGGAAAAGTGCCATCAGCTCCCTCTAATAAACATGACAAATTGCATCTGAGCAAAGTGTAACCCTCGCATCTTTTGTTTAAGAGTGCCGCTTCTTCCATTTATCTGGTTTATTAGATACCCTACAAACCACAGAGCTGCCAAAGCACCGCCGTCAAACACGGAACACTCTCAGTCTCTAATAATAATCCGGTAGATCCCTGGCTTCACATCCAATCAACACCACCTCCCCTCGCCGCGTTAGCGAGGTATTAGCCGGGGGTCTTAGCGCGCGGTGCTTTTTTTCTCAGAGACGTGCTTGTGTAAAAGATTACAGAGTCACACAGGCGACAACGCTGGGCTCTGCCAAAGCAATTAAGAGGATTAGAATGAGATGCCAACGGCGGGGCCCACTGGGCCAGAGAAATGTGTAGGGAGCGTATACTCATGTTGGACTTGGCCCCGCCTTGGCCCCGGGGCGTGAGGCTGCAAACGCGCGGGCGCTAATAACACATTTAGGCCTAACCTACGTTTTCTGAAAAAATAAATAAATAAATAAATAAATATTTATATAGCTACATAAAAAAATAATAATGTTTTTATTTTGCACATACTGTACAACCTTTTTCATAGCAGGGCCCCACTGTTTATTCAGCATTTTAGCCGCGGACCACCTTCCATGTTGAGTTTAATCTCTCTGACCCAAAATTAAGTTTTTGTCCACAATTTAGGAGAAATAAACTGGCAGTTAAACATTGGTCAAAATAACAATTCGTTTACATTTTCTAATTCTGTCAATTCTTGAATGAAGTAATTCAGACGTTCAATATATAATAATATATATAATATAAAATATAATAATATATAAGGGGCGGCAGTGTCTCAGAGGTAGAGTAACCGGATGGTAACCACAAGGTTGCGGGTTCGATCCCGGGCTCCCGCAGAGTTCATGTTGAAGTGTTCCTGAGCAAGACACTTAACCCCTAATTGCTCCTGATGTGCTAGTAGGTACCTTGCATGGTTTCCACTGCCATCAGTGGATGAATGTGTGTGTGAATGAGGTGAATGTGATGCACAAGCTATGTAAAGCGCCTTGGATAAAGGTGCTGTATAAATGCACCATTTACCATTCATAATTTGTAACTCTTGAGAGCGGTAAAATGAAACCAAATGGACCCTTACGGGCCCATTTGGTTCTCATTTTACCGCTCTCAAGAGTTACAAATCTATAAGGGTCCATTTGGTTAACAACTGTCCATGATTTAGCTGGGGACCACCTGGAATCCTGGTGGTGGTCCCCGGACCACCTGTTGAATGAGTCCAAAAATGGATCCCCGACTTGAAAGGGATAAACAAGGCTAAATGCAGGTCACTGTGTTGGACGGCTGGCATGTTGACGATCTGACAACTAGGGGTATTAAAAGCATCCCTGACTAATAAGACAAACATTGTATAAAACATTATACTTTCCCTATAAAACTATAATAAACAAATAAAAACACCATTGGCATCTTATTTCGTTCATAAATAGAGAATATTTCACTCAACAGGAACTGCTCCTGTCGCAGCATGATGATGTCACATGAGCATGTGTGGTCTAGCTCTATTGAATATACAGAATGCATATGCTCAGGTGACATCATCATCCTGCGACCGGAGCACCTCCTATTGAGTGAAAGATTCTCTATTTATGAAAGAAATAAAGTATTGAAGATGTTTTTATCTGCATGTTTTAGTTATAGAAGGCAAGTATAGTGTTTTAAGGCATATTTTGTCTTATTTTGTGCAGGTTGGTACCTTGCTGTCTGTGTGAGTGTAATCAATGCACACATTGATGGATCTCCATCCAAGGCCCATTGGATAAAGGGCAAGGCGTTATGGAATATGTAAATGATGCTCCATGTAGCCAATTAATTCCACAGCGGTTTGTTGATTTCCTGCCTGATGACTACAAGTCCGTTCTGAATATAATTAGCCCTTCACTAATATCCTCCCAACAACCGGTCCTCATCTAATAGAGACGTTTAGCAGCCATGGTGAGACAGGGACAAGCTGTCGCTTCTCCCATTAAATGACGGGATTCCTCCATATAAATAATCATTTTGGTAAGAGCTAGGGCATCCAAATGTCTTTCTAACTATCCAATCGGTGCTGCATGCAGTAGGATATGCACTGGACACATTTGCATGGCAATTCATGTGTCAGTGAAACGCATGTTTAAATGAACTAGAGGTGTGAGGGAATGTCAGAGGGAGGATTCAAGATGTTTATTAGGCTCTTTAAGCTGCCACATTTTAGAACGGCACCCCTTACAGGAAGTACGGCTGCTATGACGCAACCACAGTAGCTGTCAAAATCATTAAGCAAACAGCCATCCGCAACAGGTTACCATGGTGACACGTCTATGCAGCGTGTGTCAAACAGGCGTTGTGGACACTATGTTAGAGTGTAGGTTCTGCCGTAGTAGGAACGGCTGCTACGGCAAGCAGGTGTAAAAAACGCAGCCAAACAGCTTGCAAGATTCTGGGCATATGGGATCTGTTGACTGTATTCTGTACCGCACCTTGTAAATATTTGTGTCCTTGTATTGTATCTCCTATGTGGAGTTACAGTAAATTAATGATGAAAATGTGTGTGTGTGTGTGTGTGTGCGTGTGTGTGTGTGCGTGCGCGCACGTGCGTGCGTGCGTGTGTCTCTCTCTCTCTCTCCAGTTGAACAGGAACCAGCCAGTAACGGTACACGATGTGTTGGGCATCCTGCGTCTCCATGTGTCGGTGCCTCAGTGTGACGTCTTCGGTTACCTCAGCATCGACCATGAGCTGGTGGTCCTTATAGCACCCGTGGACCACTCCCCAACACCACTGCAGGTACACACACACACACACACACACACACACACACGGACACACACGGACACACACACACGTGCAACAGCTGCATGGCGTATATGCAAACATGAGGCCAAGCTTCCGCGTTGTGAGAACAGAAACCCCTAAACAGAGAAACCCTAAATACAACACAGTAGTGTTGTAGTTCTCGAGACATTGTCTCGTCTCAATACAATTTTTTGTTGTCTTGGTCTTGTTTTTTGTCTCGCCCTCAATTGTCTAAGTCTTGTCTAGGTCTGGTCTAGGTCTTGTCTAGGGTGTCTCGGTCTCACTGCTCTGCACTTTGTCACGATCTTGGAGCAAATGTCTCGGGTTACCACTCTAGACGAGACTATGCAAAGGAAATGTTCTATATCCATATCTCTAGCAGTCCACAATCCCTATTGTACAGTAACAACTAAAATCTCTGTAATGTGTTGAAGTGGTACTATTACTGCAGAACAATCACAAATGTCTTTTGTGATTGTTCTGATCCCAAATGGACCCGCCAGGGTCCATTTGGTTTTATTTTTACGTTCTCAAGAGTTATACTTGGTTAAAACACTTAGCTGGAGACCACCTGGAACCCTCTCAAAGACCCCTGGTGGTCCCCGGACCACCTGTTGAAAACCCCTGTAGTAGAAGAGAAGAGTAGAAAAGAAGAATCCCTGTCTCTGATAGACCAAAACAGCAGACCTGCTGCTGATCACAGATCAGATCATCATCATCAGAGTGTTCATAAACATTCATATATTACAGTGTGGTCACAGTCAGTTGTTATTGGGACTCTAAGCACGGTGTCTTTGTTCATCTGCTGCCATCTGAACTGGATTAACCCCAAAACGGAGTAGAAATGCCTCGACAACAGCTTTCCTTTTCTTCAATGAATCAAAGCAACAACACATGCGGTGCTGTGGATGAACGTCAACATTAAAGGTGCAGTGACTTAACGCTGTGTGTATATGATTAGAGGTGCTCTAAAAAGATGTTTCAGACATCCTTGCCGAGGATGCACTTTGCACAGGCATATAATCAGTCAAAAGCAACCTTTAACGAAGACTGAGTTAGTGTGGTGCTGTCACCTCATAAACATGTGAAAAACTGGACAAAAATACCAAAAATATGGCACTCCATCTATAATATATCTGCACGAGAGAGAGAAAGAAGTGGCACCACTTTAATGGTGTGGTCCCATTCAAGTCCTGATGCATTCTGCAGCATCAGAACTACAGCCAGTGAAAAGACCATTTGAAACATAATGATAGGGGGGAAAATACGGTCCAAAATATGGTCCATGCTTCAGCATTGCAAAGTGCTGGCTGGGGAAAAAAAGGCAAACTTCCAAACAAAGTCACACACTGATTATTGGATAACTGTCACCCAGAATATAGACACAGTGACAGAACTTCAAGGGATATTTGGGAATATTTTAACGTCTACTCTGCATATTTTTTCAACCCTGATACTGGTTTGAAGTGATTTTGTTTGGTCTCATTTGCTGTGTTGCAGCTGCAGCAGGTTTTAGGCTGCCTTTCACACCAGAAATATTTACTGCAATTAAAACGAATCCTGCTGTGTGTTGTCGGAACGTTGTTGTCGCTGCGGTTTGGCAGGTGTGGAAGTCTCATTTCGATTTCTAATGCGCATCAAATTAACCGCCTTCTACTCCTCCTCCAAAAAACGGTGGTTTGGCTTTGCTTCAAAACGCAGCAGAATGTGCAGATCACTGCAGTTGTGAATGCAGTCGCATTAAACATAGGGAGTGAATATACCATTGGTTCAAGGTTCAAGGTTCTTTATTGTCACTCCAGTGTATGTCAGGACATATACAGGGATGAAATAACGTTTCCATTGTTCCCCAGTGCAATAAGACAATAGACAGTGCAGAAAAAGGACAAAATACAAGAAACAGTAAGTGTAACGTAGTGCAACAGACTAGAGCAGTAAAGTGCTACTGTGATAGCATAAAGTGAGGTGAAGGTGCTAAGATACAACCAGGTATTATAAAGTGGCAAGTCGTGAAAGTTAAACAGACAGTTAGACAGGAACTAGACTTGACATATATGCTATACAGCTAAGACTAACACATACTACAACTAAGCAGCTAAACAGTCATATAAATATATACTACAACTATTGTGGGATGAAGAAGCTGTTTTTAGCACATGAGAAGGAAGTAGAAGGCATCATTATACACTATGCAGCGACACGTAAAGATACACTTTACACACCTGACCCAGAGGCTCAATATGGCAGTTTGTCACATTCAGTAGATCATTTGTGGCCAGATGTAATTTCCTGGCGTTTATTAGGAATGTTGTAGATAATAAAAGAGAAATCGCTTTAAATTCGTTCACGACCGTTGGCCCAACCGTTCCCTAATGAACGTAACCCTAAACATAACCTCAGTAAAAACTATGCCTAAACCTATACCTATAACCCCCGACTGTTATGCCAACGTTCGTGACTGTTGGGCAACCCGTTGCGACGTGTGCCGCGTGCGCAAAATGATTTCGCCCCTCCTGTGCATGCATGCGTGTGTGCATGTCTCCAAGGGGTTTTACAGATGGGGAGTAATAATAAATTCCGCCTTCTAGTTCATTTTCAACAGGACCGGCGTTTTTGTGCTTAGAAAACGCCACGCGATAAAGGAAGTGTGTCCAGTGTTTTTTGTTGCACGGGCAAATCGCCACCAGTGGTGGACTGGGCGAAAAAATCGACCCGGACATTTTTAGTGTGATTTGGCCTAGACCGGTCCAACCACAACCAGTGCGTGATGGACCTGTTCTACCTGGTATAGTTGGTTAACAAAGATGTAACTCTTTGAGAGCGTAAACATGAAACCAAATGGACCCTTGTGGGTCCATTTGGTTTCATGTTAACACTCTCAAAGAGTTAAAACATTCATCTAAATTGGCCCAAGTCTAGTTAGAAAATGTAGAAGATTAAAATGCTCATTTGATCTGTATGTTTGACTGTTCTGTTTCCCAAATCCAGCCTGGAATTGTGGACCAAAAAGCAAAATAAATCTTTAGTTTTGGGGTCTGTTGGCACTAAAATGTCACTAAATGATGGTCCTCCGTGGCTCAAAATTCTGAATGAATAATGGGCCCTGGGATCAAAAAGGTTTAAAACCAGTGCTTTTAATCATACCGTGATACCACCGGCCCCCCCTACGGGTCGTGGCCCACCGGGAGACCTCCCTGTACGCCCAATGGTCAATCTGACCCTGGTTGCCGCTATGGTGTGTGCATTTACCGTTCTCCGTGTGGAAAGACCTTAATCCTGATTGAGTCGAGACAAAGTTATTTGTCCTGCGGATGGATCTCAGGTTAAATCAGGACATGTTTTGTCCACATAACCCTGAAGAGAGAAAACGATGTGCACCGCCATCACTGGCAGCCAAAGTGCTAATATTTGATCTGGACTCTTCAGGGACCTTCATGTGGAAACGCTCCACTCACCCTGACACTGACCGCTCTCTCTGTTCACAATAAGTAGTGAATTCATTATCAAAGGAACCCTGCATATGAGACAAATATGAATAAATATATTATACTTGCCCTCTGTAACTACAATTGAACATTTAAAATACAGAATAAGCTCTTTAGTTTAAAAATAGTTAATGGTTTTATCCCATGGCGGCCGCCATTTTACTGTGCCTGTCACATGGTCTCTATTCTAGTTCATCCCCTCTGTTTTACAGTCCACACACACACACACACACACACACACACACACACACACACACGCACACACACGCACGCACACACACACGCACACACACACACACACACACACACACACACACACACACACACACACACACAATGATTGACACACACACACACTTCATACACACTAAAGTCTTGCTTCAAGAGGCACTTTCTTTGAGAGGAAAAAAGTGATATGGGTAAATATTGGGTCTATAAAAGGCATTACAAAGAGCTTACATCATCTGATCCGCTGGAACAAGGTCATGTTTTCTGTTTGCTCCAAAGCATTGACTTTCTTTGGACATTGACAAGTCGAGGGGAGTTGGGTAAATAGACTGCAGCTAGAGCATGTCATCACAGATAATATCGATCCGTCTCTTCAATTTTAACACAGTCATGACTAGATCATTTCCTGGTGCTAGACCCTAAGCGCTAGAGTTTTCAACACTCATGCTGTTATCCTCGCTGAACAAAGTTTTTGATGCTTTTCTGTCTTGTTTTTGTGTCTCCAACATATTTCATGCCAAGACTTTCTATTTTGGACATTGAAAACATGTTGGTAGGGGAGCAAAGATTGAAGTTAAGTTTGCGAGTCAAAGACGTGCAGGATTAAATCACAGACCATAGCTAGGTCTGATCCAATAGTAAAGTACTATAACATATGCTTAGAACTCCAACAGTACATGAAGGATTAAACTTTGTAAGAAGTATAAAGCAGAAGGCTCTTCGCTACACTGCCATTGGGAGTTATACGCCTGGAAGTTTCCATCAATTTCTCTCATTCAATTCCTCCCCAGAGTTTGATTTGAGCAGCAGCACATTTAGGAACGATCTATCACAGAGCTTGTTATGTATTGGAACACGATGCTGCTGCAGCAGGACTCCCTGCAGAGCTGCTACTGATGATAGCAGACAAACAGATTACTGAGTATACGCTATAGCTGCAGTCACTTCACTATCACAGACAGACAGACAGACAGACAGATTACTGAGTATATACGCTATAGCTGCAGTCACTTCACTATCACAGACAGACAGACAGACAGACAGACAGACAGACAGACAGATTACTGAGTATACGCTATAGCTGCAGTCACTTCACTATCACAGACAGACAGACAGACAGATTACTGAGTATATACGCTATAGCTGCAGTCACTTCACTATCACAGACAGACAGACAGACAGATTACTGAGTATATACGCTATAGCTGCAGTCACTTCACTATCACAGACAGACAGACAGACAGATTACTGAGTATACGCTATAGCTGCAGTCACTTCACTATCACAGACAGACAGACAGACAGACAGACAGACAGATTACTGAGTATACGCTATAGCTGCAGTCACTTCACTATCACAGACAGACAGACAGACAGATTACTGAGTATACGCTATAGCTGCAGTCACTTCACTATCACAGACAGACAGACAGACAGACAGATTACTGAGTAGAAGCTATAGCTCCAGTCACTTCACTATCACAGACAGACAGACAGACAGACAGACAGACAGACAGATTACTGAGTATATACGCTATAGCTGCAGTCACTTCACTATCACAGACAGACAGACAGACAGACAGACAGACAGACAGACAGACAGACAGACAGACAGACAGACAGACAGACAGACAGACAGACAGACAGACAGACAGACAGATTACTGAGTATACGCTATAGCTGCAGTCACTTCACTATCACAGACAGACAGACAGACAGATTACTGAGTATACGCTATAGCTGCAGTCACTTCACTATCACAGACAGACAGACAGACAGACAGACAGACAGACAGACAGATTACTGAGTATATACGCTATAGCTGCAGTCACTTCACTATCACAGACAGACAGACAGACAGACAGACAGACAGATTACTGAGTATACGCTATAGCTGCAGTCACTTCACTATCACAGACAGACAGACAGACAGACAGACAGATTACTGAGTATACGCTATAGCTGCAGTCACTTCACTATCACAGACAGACAGACAGACAGATTACTGAGTATACGCTATAGCTGCAGTCACTTCACTATCACAGACAGACAGACAGACAGATTACTGAGTATACGCTATAGCTGCAGTCACTTCACTATCACAGACAGACAGATTACTGAGTATACGCTATAGCTGCAGTCACTTCACTATCACAGACAGACAGACAGACAGACAGACAGACAGATTACTGAGTATATACGCTATAGCTGCAGTCACTTCACTATCACAGACAGACAGACAGACAGACAGACAGATTACTGAGTATACGCTATAGCTGCAGTCACTTCACTATCACAGACAGACAGACAGACAGATTACTGAGTATACGCTATAGCTGCAGTCACTTCACTATCACAGACAGACAGACAGACAGATTACTGAGTATATACGCTATAGCTGCAGTCACTTCACTATCACAGACAGACATTTACTAGAAACATCGTCTGGTACGTTCTTTTTGTGATTCTTTCTCCTTGGAAAAGGAGCTAAAAAGAGGGGAGAATTAAACATTTTCATCTGTTTTCCCAATTCTTGCTGATGTAGATTATTCATTAATTGGTTATAATCTAGCTGTTTACGTGTATATTGACAGTATATATATATATATATATATATATATATATATATATATATATATATATATATATATATATATATATATATATATATATATATATATATATATATATATATAAGAGCTGTCAATCGATTAAAATATTTAATCGCGATTAATCGCATGATTGCCCATAGTTAATCTTTGATTAATCGCAATTTAATCGCATATTTTCATGAGTTCTAAATATACCTTAAATGAGTGTTTTTCAAGAATATTCATATCAAGGTCAATTATTTATTCTGCATTTGAGCCACAGACCACCATTTGATGACATTTATTTAGACTTCCAGACCTAAATTAAAGAATTTGTCAACGATATCATTCGGAACGAACATGTACATTTTGTAGAAAGTTCTCTACATTCTCTAATTGTGTAGACTTATTTAAAATAACTTAACTGATGCAGATATTTAAAAATTATTCACCTGCATTTGGCGAAATTGAACCAAATGGACCCACTCGGCCTTTGGTTTTACTGTGAGTTAATCTCGCACTAAAAAAAAATAATCGAGTTAACTCATGGCTGAGTTAACTCGCGATTAACTAGTTAACTCGGACAGCCTTAATATATATATATATATATATATATATATATATATATATATATATATATATATATATATATATATATATATATATATATATATATATATATATACATATATATACATACATATATATATATATATATATATATATATATATATATATATATATATATATATATATATATATATATATATATATATATATATATATATATATATATATATATAAATATACACAATATATATATATATATATATACATATATATATATATATAATAGCTCTGTTTCAACCACATTGTGTGTGCAGTGCATGCATAGTCTGTCTGTGGCGGTCCTTTCTCTATTACACAAGGCTGTGATCACTCAGTCTGTATCTGCTCAACGTTTTCCTAAGTTTTGTGTCTTTTACTGTGCTCGGGTATTTGGCCAATGTACAATATTCTCTTTCTAGTGATGCATAGCATTTCATGTTGCTTTGGTTTTAACCAGGCTTGGTAAAACTTAGTAAAAGTAAAAGAGAAGCAGAGACAGATGATGGCGTGGGCGTGTCCACATGTTGACACCTGTCCCTGTGTCCCTGTTGGTAGTTCTGCTGATTTCATTTCATCAGTGTGAACAGAAGACGCTCACTTAGCTCCTTGTATGTTATGATGAGCGCAGGGGCGGATGTAGCATGTCCCATTTGGTGGGGGCAAGAGAACATGTTGGAGGGGCAAGAGAAAATGGTATGGGGGAGGCTTCATCGCGCCACGGCCGATGAAGTCGCACCCATACCATTTTCGGTTACAGGACTTTTATTAGGCAAGTAGAAGCATCAATAATAACATCAGTTGTTGTTGAAGTTGCAACAGACACGCAGCATGCATAAAGCTAAAGGTCTGACTCAGAGAGTTTTCTGTTTTCAATGATAAAATGCTGTTGGTTTAGTGGTGACACAGCTGTAGTTAGTTAGTAGCAGTAGTAGTGTTTAACATCATTTTAAATATAAGCACTTTAATTTGAAATATCTTGGGTTGTTTTGCATGGCATCATGTTTGGGGGGGGGGGGGCAGACTGGGTATTTAGGGGGGCATTGCCCCCCCATGATTGCCCATGCCTAGATCCGCCCCTGGATGAGCGACATTCACAGCTGCTGGAATAACGACCCACGCAATGCCACGCATCCATCTACAATGAGCAATTTAGAACGCCGTACGCCCACACATACACACACACACACACACACACACACACACACACACACTCACTGCACACTCACTGCACACAGCTGTCAAACAAATTACATTAAATCATATGTTTACGTTCCCACAGCAAAAAGCACAATGCAACAGTACAATCAAGACAAAAAGAAAGATGTGGAATGGGGAGCCAGAATCTTTAATAAATCTATTTATGTGTACCAAGATCAGTCAATACAACAACAAACAATACACACACACACACACACACACACACACACACACACACACACACACACACACACACACACACACACACACACACACACACACACACACACACACACACACACACACCATGATTATAGACTCAGATCACAAATAGTTTTTTGTTGTTAGCAATGATTTCAGAATCACCATGGGTGTGTGCGCACGCACGCGCGCACAATGTTGTACTTTTAGAAGTGGGGGGACGCCTCTGAAAGGGAATTCCCCCCATTTTATTATTATTTTTTTTTTCTGAGAGTGTACAAATGTGAACCAAATGGACCCTAGCGGGTTCACATTTGTACACTCTCAGAAAAAAGGAAACTCATTGACATGGTGAAACACATCTTGATGATGTCATCAAGATGTATTTCACCATGTTAATGATTTTTTTTCAGACCCAAAAATATTTCAGATGTGAGAAGTGGGGGACACCATCCCCCCGCGTCCCCCCTCCACTACACCCCTGCGCGCACGCGTACAACACAACACACACACACACACACACACACACACACACACACACACACACACACACACACACACACACACACACACACACACACACACACAAGGGCATACCTGGGCATTATGCGGCCCGGGGGCCAAATGCGGCCCCTTGGCTGACTCTGACCGGCCCGGGGACCACCAGTGGTCCTTGAGAGAGTTCCAAGTTAAATATGGAACGTTTGTTAACCAGATGTAACTCTTTGAGAGCGTATAAATGAAACCAAATGGACCCTTGCGGGTCCATTTGGTTTCATTTTTACACTCTCAAGAGTTAAAATATTCATCATCTGAATTAGCCCAAAGTCTACACATTCAATCAGAGAATGTAAGAGAATGGTCATTTTTGTTATCCTGATTTGTTTTCCCAAATCCAGCCTGGAATTGTGGACAAAAACAAAATAAATCTTGAAGAAAGTTTTGGGATCTGTGGGGCTAAAATGTCATCAAATGGTGGTCCTCCGTGGCTCAAATACTGAATAAATAGTGGGCCCTGGTGTCAAAATGGTTTTATCTTGAAATTAAATTATTACACAGACTTTAGTTCAGCCTTTAGTCTTGGCCCTCCACAATATTTTATGTATCTCATTTGGCCCTTGGAAAAATAATTGCCCAGCCCTGATCAAGGACAAGGCTGCGTTGTGAGAATGGAGAACACTAGAACCTGAGAGGGCGTGGTGACTGGAGTTTTACAGTCAACACTGTACTGTATAGCAGGGGTTTTCAACCTTTTTGACACCAGGGACCACCATTTATTCAGTATTTTAGCCACGGACCACCACTTGATGACATTTTCACCCCAAAGACCTAAAACTAAAGGATTCTTTTGGTTTTGTCCACAATTCCAGGCTGGATTTTGCAATCAAAACAGTGAAAACTTCTTAATTAAGTAGTACTGATTCAGATGGTGAATATTTTAACTCTTGAGAGTGTAAAAATGAAACCAAATGGTTTGGTTTCATTTTTACATTCTCAAGAGTTACATCTGGTTAACCAACTTTCCGTCATTTAGCCTGCATGAGGACCACCTGGAAACGTCTCAGGGACCACTGGTGGTCCCCGGACCACCTGTTGAAAAACCCCTGCTGTATAAAACAAGTTGCATCAGTACACCTACTGATGCAACTTTGTTTTGACCGTTCGACCCTCGACAACCACACAGCAACAACATCTCCTTGTACTGACATCCCTTCACAATAAAGTGTCTCCTCCCCTGTATCTACCAATGCTGCCCATTTGGCACAGATTATTATCAGGAAATAGGTGCAACTTAAAGGGATAGTTTGGATTTGGGTCATTTTGTGGGGGTCACATGGGGCCACGCAGTGAAAGTAAATGAATCCGAAAAACGAACGTCATTTGTATTGTTGACCTATACTTCTAAAATATTAGCAGGTCCTTTGTTAATTTTTGACCTCTGAGTCACAGGTAACTATGTTTTCTGTGTCCATATCACTACGTTCAGAAATTAACAAAGAAGGTCTTAATATTTTGTTTATATATAATATAAACAAAATTTCTCTCTCTCTCTCTCTCTCTCTCTCTCTCTCTCTCTCTTCTCTCTCTCTCTCTCGCCCTCTCTCTCTCTCTCTCTCTCTCTCTCTCTCTCTCTCTCTCTCTCTCTCTCTCTCTCTCGCCCTCTCTCTCTCTATCTCTCTCTCTCTCTCTCTCTCTCTCTCTCTCTCTCTCTCTCTCTCTCTCTCTCTCTCTCTCTCTACCATTATTTCCTGAGGCTGTCAGATCATTGATTTCACAGGTCAGTACAAACAGACATTTGTTGAACTTTGAGTGTCTGCTGAGAAAATTGGTCTGGACTTTAGCTCTGTACCAAATTATTTAACCTGGGCAGGCTACTCTGTGTGTGTGTGTGTGTGTGTGTGTGTGTGTGTGTGTGTTGTGTGTGTGTGTGTGTGTGTGTGTGTGTGTGTGTGTGTGTGTGTGTTAGGGATGTTCCGATACTGCATCAGTATCGGGAAAGTATTGGATCAGTTAATATTGGTATCGTCGATACTGTATCGGCTTCGAGAAAGTATCAGTATCGACTCTTATTTGTCATTATCGGGTCATGTTGGTATTGGTAGCTATATGTCAGTCTAACAGCGATCAGACACAGGGGTAAGGGGTTGACACTATGGTGAATATACCAGTCTAACCAGTGATCAGACACAGGGTAAGGGGCTGACACTATGGTGAATATACCAGTCTAACCAGTGATCAGACACAGGGGTAAGGGGCTGACACTATGGTGAATATACCAGTCTAACCAGTGATCAGACACAGTGGTAAGGGGTTGACACTATGGTGAATATACCAGTCTAACCAGTGATCAGACACAGGGGTAAGGGGTTGACACTATGGTGAATATGATCAGACACAGTGGTAAGGGGTTGACACTATGGTGAATATACCAGTCTAACCAGTGATCAGACACAGGGGTAAGGGGTTGACACTATGGTGAATATACCAGTCTAACCAGTGATCAGACACAGTGGTAAGGGGTTGACACTATGGTGAATATACCAGTCTAACCAGTGATCAGACACAGGGTAAGGGGTTGACACTATGGTGAATATACCAGTCTAACCAGCGATCAGACACAGGGGTAAGGGGTTGACACTATGGTGAATATACCAGTCTAACCAGCGATCAGACACAGGGTAAGGGCTGACACTATGGTGAATATACCAGTCTAACCAGTGATCAGGCACAGGGGTAAGGGGTTGACACTATGGTGTATATACTAGTGTTGTAGTCGAGACCACCTAAACCGAGACCAAGACAAGACCAAGACACCCACGGACTTGATCGAGACGAGACCGAGACGAGACTAGCACCTAGAGGGTCGAGACCAAGACGAGACCAAGACACCCACAGACTTGATCGAGACGAGATCGAGACGAGACTAGCACCTAGAGGGTGGAGACCAAGACAAGACCAAGACCTAGAGGGGTCGAGACCAAGACAAGACCAAGACCAAGAGTGGTCAAGGCCGAGGCCAAGACCTAGAGAGGTCGAGACCAAGACCAAAACCAAGACATCTTTTTTTTTCTTATTTGTACAGAAGACAATCTAACTTTGTAGGCTAGGCCACGATGTTTTTAACTGAATTAGCAACTAATTACACCTCAATGGTAAAACTAGACAAAAAAAAAAATGAATGAGTAGGCATAATGAACCATCGCCTTACAGACAAGAACAATGAACCTACTCTCCCTTATAATGACCCACTATTATTCTATTGTAATGTGCTACTTTAATGACTGAAACAATTGCTTATGATAATTCAATTGCACATAACCTTCTCCCACACAACTTTAGTGTTAATGCACATTTAACATCATTATTACAATATCAGTAGTACTGTAGGTATAGGCTACATTAGCCTATAATTAGTAGGCTTAACCATTATAATACATTTACAAAATGAAACAACTATATGTTAGCAGTGTGGTTCCAAATCCTCCTGGATCCCACTTTGAGATGAAATGGACTCTTATATGCAAATCCTAGTGTACAAATGGAATCAAATGGACCAGGCAATTAGTAGCCTACGCTTTGATTTAAATGAATATTTTGGGATCTCACAGATAGAGGAATGCCATGGTCACAGGGGTCCTCGAAATTAAACTAGTTGAGGATTTACCATTTATTTGCCACACACGATTAACCTAGCCCATAGATTACATAATTGCAGTAGGCTGTTATTTCAGTCAGTGGATTGTTATTTGGACAGTTCTGTCTGTCAACTATGTTTTCATGCAAAATTAAAATGTATGATAAACATACATAAGCATAAGATCTTTTTGATTTAATATTGAGTATATGAGGGCTTATAGCTCCAGTGGCTTAATTGATGATAGGCATCACGTAGCCTAATTAGTTCAGAACAGAACAGCTGTGTATGAAATCCCCTGACAGACAGCGCATCGAGTGTGGACATTTAGCCCTTCTATTGTGTGATAAAACACATATTATAAACGCATGACTTATATGGCAAATGAAAATATCCTTGGATATACTTGGACCACAGTTGGAATTATTGCAATCGGGTGAGCATGGCCTGAGAGTTTTTCGATTCAAATCTCAACAAAGAATCACCAAAGGTAAGAGGCAGCGCAGAGCATTAGCGCCAACTCCGTTCTCTTTAAGTGGCCTGCCCAAGCGCGGCTCTTCTACATAGACTTCTATTGAGGATCGGGACAATAGGGACAACATGCTGCACAAACCGCTCTCAAGCACTCAATGACGCCTCAATGTCGCAGCTTTGACACTAGATGTCTTTGTACGTCTGCCTAATAAAAGTCTACGCTGCGCTCTTTTTTTTTTTTAGATCAAACTAAAGTGGCATTAGCTCATCTCCCTTCACCAACGCAATACTGTTGAACGCAGCAGTATGACAAAAGTAACTAAGTAATATTAGTAGAACATATTAATAATAACACAATAGGCGAATAGGGTGGACGTTTGGACCATTTGATTTCTTTTTGCTCAATGCTCATTCAAAGTTAAATGAACGATAGCCTTTTCTTCGAGCATCACCTTTTTATATCTCCCGTAAACTCTTTTTTTGATGGACTGAAGATGAATATCAATAGATTTTGGCTCAAGTCTACACAACTAGAAGATGGACAAAAGCAAAAGAAATATTTAGTTTTGGGGTCTGTGGGGCTAAAATGACCTCAAATGGTGGTCCGTGGCTCAAATAGTGAATAGCCTAAATAGTGGTCCCTGGTATCAGAAAGGTTGAAAACCCCTGGAACAGACGTCTGCCTCATTGTCTCATCCATGCTTATATTCTCTCTGTAGTTGTGTTCTGCCAGTGAGCAGCAGCAACACGTAGGCTTCTCCAGAGCCATCTAGAAGAGTTTGCGACATTGAGTGGGACAGAAAACAGAGCACTTTGAAGTTGCAAAATTGTTTTCAACGGGCAGCCGCCATTAGACCTCTCCATGGGGGTGAACGGAGATGTCGTAACTCTGTCTATACTCTAAGGCTCTGAGCTCTGCGCAGCAGCTGTCTTTATGAATGCGTCCTCGCTCCACACAATTAACTTTTCCTTCGCATTGTCTCGTCTCGGGAGGGTCTCGTTGGTGAAGGAGACCCGAGACATAGACTCCGAGGTCGGGACAAGATCGAGACAAAATTATTCGAGACCAAGACGAGACCACGAGACCAATGAAGTGGAGAGCCGCGAGGTCGAGGCAAGATCAAGACAATTGATTGGCGAGAACGAGACAAGACGAAAATGACGAAAAACGTTCTCGAGATCGACCTCGAGACGAGACAACGTCTCGAGAACTACAACACTAGAATATACCAGTCTAACCAGCGATCAGACACAGGGGTAAGGGGCTGACACTATGGTGAATATACCAGTCTAACCAGCGATCAGACACAGGGGTAAGGGGTTGACACTATGGTGAATATACCAGTCTAACCAGTGATCAGACACAGGGGTAAGGGGTTGACACTATGGTGAATATACCAGTCTAACCAGTGATCAGACACAGGGGTAAGGGGTTGACACTATGGTGAATATACCAGTCTAACTAGCGATCAGACACAGGGGTAAGGGGCTGACACTATGGTGAATATACCAGTCTAACCAGCGATCAGACACAGGGGTAAGGGGTTGACACTATGGTGAATATACCAGTCTAACCAGCGATCAGACACAGGGTAAGGGGTTGACACTATGGTGAATATGCCAGTCTAACCAGTGATCAGACACAGGGGTAAGGGGTTGACACTATGGTGAATATACCAGTCTAACCAGTGATCAGACACAGTGGTAAGGGGTTGACACTATGGTGAATATACCAGTCTAACCAGTGATCAGACACAGGGGTAAGGGGTTGACACTATGGTGAATATACCAGTCTAACCAGTGATCAGACACAGGGGTAAGGGGTTGACACTATGGTGAATATACCAGTCTAACCAGTGATCAGACACAGGGGTAAGGGGTTGACACTATGGTGAATATACCATTCTAACCAGTGATCAGACACAATGGTAAGGGGTTGACACTATGGTGAATATACCAGTCTAACCAGTGATCAGACACAGGGGTAAGGGGTTGACACTATGGTGAATATACCAGTCTAACCAGTGATCAGACACAGGGGTAAGGGGTTGACACCAGTGGCGGCCGGTCAATAGGGTCGCTAGTGCGCCGCACCACCATGCATTGAATACCACGTGAATAAGAATGACGGAGAAATGAAATCTGCAGCTTGTCATTTTCTTTTAAATGAGCAATCCATCATGGCAAATTGTATATAATATAAGTAACTAAAGCCCACTCTAACCACAAAGTGATTAAAAGTTGTATTATACTGCCATGAAATGTTATGTCAAAAGCTGTTTACATTGCTGATAGGTTACTGAGTCTCACGTGTTGGTTCGCATTCGTCTTTAGGCATTGAGCTCTGCACTGAAGGGCAATGCATTGCGGTCCTATTGACTTCAATGCAAACGGTAGGAGCGATCTGGAGAGCCAGCGAAATCCAAAAGCGCCCTCGCCCGCGGGCGCCCGGTTTCAAAATCGGGCGCCCGATTTCGAAGCGGGCGCCCGTTTTCGAAAGCGGGCGCCCGGTTTTCGAAACCGGGCGCCCGGTTTTGAAACCGGGCGCCCGTTTTCGAAAGCGGGCGCCCGCTTTCACAAAAACGGGCGCCCGGGGCGCCCGCGGTCGAGGGCGCTTTGGATTTCGCTTCGGTTTTGAAACCGGGCGCCCGTTTTCACAAACGGCCGCCCGTTTTCCCAAACGCCCGTTTTCCCTCCCTCCTTCCCTCCCTCTCTCCTTCCCTCCCAGTTGTCTGCTGTTAAGACGCTGTGAATAAATGAGTTGATGTGTTGAAGAAAACTTTTAAAACGAAATATCTGGTGTCATCTGTGATCATCTGTGTTGAAACAGAGCCATAGAGTATAGACAGAGTGACAACTCCATCCACTTCATGGGGTAGTCCAATGGCGGCTTTTCTGCTTAGACTTCAATAGAGAATGGGGACAACTCCTGGACCTGAATTAGGACCCAGGCAACAGCCCAGCGTTAATGATCTTAAATCGCTTTATTTTAGATTGTTTTTAGTGATAGTACAACACAAACATGTCAACGGTAAAATAACAACGTTACTGTACCTTTGACTGTTGAAAACCTGCCTAAAGTCCCTATTCAGCTGCATCATATAAGCTGCATGAACAGCAGCTCGAGCGCTCAGTTTCTGACCCCTCAATGTCGCAACTCTTCTATGACCAGAAGAGTGCCCGCGCATGCGCCGTTGTTTTCTCTGTTGGCTGCCTATAGTGTACTCTAGGTGGACAAGAGTTGCGACATTGAGGGGCCAGAAGCCAAGCGCTAATGAGATAAAGTGACAAACTGTTGGAAATACATTGTTTCTCAACGAGGGCGGCACAAATAAGGGCTAATTTAGGAATCTGTTCATCATGACAACTGTTGTAAGGTATTGTACAGGCTTACTACAAAACTATCATAAAAGCTGGGCCGTTGCTTGAATCCATTGCTACTTCCATTCCAGAACGTGTCCCCTTTTGTTGTGCTAATTCAATAGAAGTCTATGTAGAAGAGCCGCCATTGGACTGGCCCCATGAAGTGAATGGTGTTTGCATAACTGTCTATTACCCTCTTGCACAATTTGCTGGAGTGGGCGGGGGGAACTTCCGCTTCACACTCGTTCACTTCCGTTTTGAGTCCCCAACCATCCAGTACTGTATTGACTTTACATGGAGCAGAGCCTGGAGTTGGTCGAGTCGTTTTTCTACAGACATACAATTATTTTCGCGTCATATATTTCTATTTTCACCACTTTGTAACATAACTTACATTAGTATGCTTCATTAATTTACCGTTCGTTTTGATTGGAATTCGGTTATTGTGTGTTTATTTACAAAGCAAAACATGTGGATTCTGCCCCCACCACCACACTGGTCTACTCTAGGCTGCTGGCTGCTGTGTAACAGGTAAACATTTTTCTAATATAATCTAACGTTTGTTTACTGCTTTTATCAATGTTGTCTTGGCTTTGGTGAGTCATTTAATGTACATAATGACAATAACTATTATAATACACAGACGATTATGCCTACTGTTATGTTGATTTAGAGCTGCTGGCTTTGTGTAGATCATTGAGACATTAACCATCGCGTTTTCTTAAGACACCTATACAGACTAGCTTGGTAATACAAAAGACAGTGTTGCCTGCCATTGGCCATTATACCGTATATCCCACTTGTGATAATGCATTATTCATATCCCAAGAAGTTACATTAGAGCAGACCAAACGTTTTCATGTCGTGGATAACCCAAACCACCCCAGTTTGAATCCAACCAAATGTAGGGTCCATTTGGTTCCAAGCTATATTTAGCTAGGGACCCATTTAGACTACTACTATTTACTCAAAGTCTCAAGAGTACCCTGCTTCAATAATAATATTGAATAATAATTTGGTTTTGTCCTCAAAGTAGCAGAGTTTGTATTGACTTCTTTTTCATGTTTAGTAAATTTTAAAAAAAGTATTTCAGTATTGAGAATAATATGTAATGTACCCATGTATGGTACATACTAGTTACATGTAAACATCTGCGGTACATTCATTTTCAGACCTATCCACACGTCTTGTAGAAATTACCAATATTGAGGTGCCAACTCTGCTGCCATGACACTGGACAACAGAACATATCAGTCATTTTACCTCAAAGTTCAAAATTCTTTCCACATAGGAACAAAAATAACTTTCTTTTGTTTCTTTGTCTTTCAGGTTACCATGGTCTCCAGGAGATGTACATCAATACAAATCAATACAAATCAATTCTGCTCTTCATGGTTTTAACTTTTACATGCACTTGAAGTATATGTTGTAATCCATCATGTCAGTCATTTCAATTAAAACACATAGATGTCTGTCAGTGTCAGCTTTATTCAAATACACCTGGACAATACAGATACTATCCTCTTGCATCTATAGTTAGCCATGTATTGAGGAAAATAGAATGAATGTTGTATTTTGGGTGGATTTTCTTTGTATAATGCGACTGGAATTGAATACAGAGATGTTCTGAATAATGTAATTATAGTATACACATACAGTAGTTAGGTCAAGTAAAACGTGTGTGGTGAATCAAATCAATAAGTTAAATGCCACCTCATTGTCTTGGTACATAACTGAGATGAACAAGTATGCTACAGTCCACAACAACCTCCCTCAAAAAGGAACAGAGAAGAGAACAGTTTGATGCTGCATTCTCCAAATCGTACGGCTGCTGCTCACTGCTGCTGGAATCCAGATCACCGAATGCTGAATGTAGTCATGTCATCACAATTCCTGAAAGATACAAAATACACCCAAAATGATGTATACTGCATTGTATTTTTACTACAGGTACATTGGAAGAACAAATCATTGTACCATCTGTTTGCATTGAATTTAGTCTGTAGTCTACAGCAAATTTAACTCCTATGGTGTATACGTACAGATTTGATTTAAGTATTTGGTTGAAAAAATGTACAGGTATGGGTAGATTTCAAACTAAAGGGTCTCTCAATTTCACTTCCTAAGAACTAACCATCGTGTACACTTCCATCCAACATTGAGTTAGGGGTCCAGTCTATAAGTAAATGATAGTTTGGAACCAAATGGACCCTTGTGGTTCTGTAACTCTGAGGGTGTACAAATGGAATTATATAGATTTAGTTGACTTTTTCTCAGAGTTACATTAACATTTAAATGGGTGCTAAATGGTGTCAACTTTTGGAGCTTCTAGGGATATGAATAGGCCTAATGTGTTTTCACAAGTGGGATATTTACGATATAATGGTCAATCTGTTTTGGTAATGTGATGCAAATTTAGGTGTCTAAGAAAACGCGATGGTTAATGTCTCAATGATCTACACAAAGCCAGCAGCTCTAAATCAACATAACAGTAGGCATAATCGTCTGTGTATTATAATAGTTATTGTCATTATGTACATTAAATGACTCACCAACACAGATGATCACAGATATTTCGTTTTAAAAGTTTTCTTCAACCCATCAACTCATTTATTCACAGCGTCTTAACAGCAGACACCTGGGAGGGAAGGAGAGAGGGAGGGAAGGAGGGAGGGAGCCCGTTTGTGAAAACGGGCGCCCGGTTTCAAAACCGAAGCGAAATCCAAAGCGCCCTCGACCGCGGGCGCCCCCGGGCGCCCGTTTTTGTGAAAGCGGGCGCCCGCTTTCGAAAACGGGCGCCCGGTTTCAAAACCGGGCGCCCGGTTTCGAAAACGGGCGCCCGCTTTCGAAAACGGGCGCCCGCTTCGAAATCGGGCGCCCGGTTTTGAAACCGGGCGCCCGCGGGCGAGGCTTGAATGGATTTCGCCCCTGCTGGCGATCTGGGTCGCAAAACGTGCGCGACCAAACCACTTGAGGGCAGCACACAACACAGTTTTACATAGAGTTGAACACAACTCCACCACAGACATGAATGAAGAGACACAGAGCCAGGTAAAGGGAGGAATATACAGTAGGCTAGTTCAATTAATTTTGATAATGGAATAAGAATTGAATAACAAGACAAATATATTATAAGATAACTATAAAGCAATGCAGAAAACAACAATTGAAAGCAGAACACTGCAGGATTTTTTTTTTTAACTAAAGAGCTGGAACCAAATAAATGTAATCATCACACAAAAATCCAAGGACACCAGTAGCCTACCCAGTAGCCTACCCAGGAGGCCCAGGAGGCCCAGGACCTTCTCAAAGAGTTGGTAAGGATTGGCTGACAGCATCCATTCACACCAACTCATTGTTTGCTTCCATTGAATGTGATGATACCTGGTACATATTCTTATTATATGATTTTTTTATAGCGCCCCCCTAAAGAAAAAGTCACCAGCCGCCACTGGTTGACACTATGGTGAATATACCAGTATAACCAGTGATCAGACACAGGGGTAAGGGGTTGACACTATGGTGAATATACCAGTCTAACCAGTGATCAGACACAGGGGTAAGGGGTTGACACTATGGTGAATATACCAGTCTAACCAGTGATCAGACACAGGGGTAAGGGGTTGACACTATGGTGAATATACCAGTCTAACCAGCGATCAGACACAGGGGTAAGGGGTTGACACTATGGTGAATACAGTATGCCAGTCTAACCTATTTCTGTTTTTGCAGAATCTGTGCCTAAACGCCAAACGGTTAGACTTCATATTTAGTTGGGGGAGTGCAACTTTATTATATGTCAATTTAGCCACTTTTGTAGTAAAAAACAAGAAATTATGCATCATTTAATTGGCAGTTTATACTTCTGCATTCTGTTCTTATGAAATGTAAATACATGTTTGAAAAAGACGAGGAAGGGACGTTGTCATCAAGTATCAACTACTAAATAGTAATGAAATGAAATGAAAAGTAGCTCTGGCCAGAGCCATAGAGACGAGAGAGCCAATCAGAAGCTGTGGCGTTGCCAAGAGACCAGGTAGCCAATCAGATCGCTGGTACAAATCTCATCCCATGGCTCAGAGGTTTAATTGTGCCATAATGGGTAATTCTCATGTAAACCTTTGAGCAACCTCTCAGACACTGGGCCCAGGCCCGGATGTAACATTTCCTGATTGGGGGGAACAGGCGGAAATGGCATGAGGGCGGCTTCATCACTGAAAATGGCACGAGGCCGGATTAATCACCCGTGTCGCTTCACGCCATGGGTGATCAAGCCGGCCTCGTGCCATTTTCAGTTAAATTCTTTACAAGATACAGAGAGTTTTCTGTTTTGAATGATGAAATGGTTGTTGGTTTAGTGGCGCCACAATTCTAGTTAGTTAGCAATAGTAGTAGTGTTTGAAATCATTTTAAATACAGTATAAGCACTTTAATTTGAAATGTCTTTGAAATGTGGGTTGTTTTGCATGCTTGCATGTTTGCATGTTTGTTGGGCCAGTCAGGGGGGCATTTAGGGGGCCATTGCCCCCCCTATTCCCATGCCTAGATCCGGCCCTGACTGGGACCATTCCAATCTCCTTGAGCATATTTACTAGGCAGCCTGCAGCCACTAAAAAGAATAATGTATAAAAATCCACTTCATGCATGGGAGGCCTTAAAGATGAAACAAATCTGTCTTGTGTTTGTCCCTATAACTCCGGCTTTAGTAAAATGGAAAACACTACTCAGGCCCGGATGTAACATTTCCCAATTAGGGGGCAGGCAAAAATGGTATGGGTGCGACTTCATTGCCCGTGTCGCTTCGCGCCACTTCACATACCATTTTCAGTTACAGGACTTCTATTAGTCAAGTAAAACATCAATAATAACACCAGTTGTTGTTGAAGTTGCAACAGACACGCAGCATGCATAAAGCTAAAGGTCTGACTCAAGAGAGTTTTCTGTATTCAATGATGAAATGCTGTTGGTTTAGTGCTGACACAGCTGTAGTTAGTTAGTAGCAGTAGTAGTGTTTCAAATCACTTTAAATGTATACACAGTTTAATTTGAAATATCTTTGAAATGTGGGTTGTTTTGCACGCCATCATGTTTGGTGGGGCAGTCAGGGCATTTAGGGGGGAATTGCCCCCCTCCATGCCCACGCCTGGCTGCTCTTCTCTCAGAACTAGTCAGATATGTGTATCGGTGGTGCAGTGCTTAATGCTTATTGGAAGACTTCCAATATTTACCAGCGAATATTCCTCTGCTGCAGCCGGGAGTCAGAATATGGATTGACTTTTATAGAGCTGAAATTAAGTCCGGTCAGGTTGGGGGATCTGTCCCGATAAGACTTAATTCAGCACTATAAAAGTCAATTCATATTCTCCTCTCCTTTTCATGGTCAATGAACATTCTCCTCTCCTCGGAGCAAGTAACTAACACAGGGGTTTTCAACCTTTTTCATCCCAGGGCCCACCATTTATTTAGCATTTGAGCCACAGACCACCATTTGAGGACATTTTAGCCCCACAGACCCCCCCAAACTAGAGATTTCCTTTGCTTCTGTCCATGACCATTAATCTTCTAGTTGTGTAGATTAGGAGTAATTCGCATGATGAATATTTTAACTCTTGAGAGTGTAAAATTGAAACCAAATGGACCCGCTAGGGTCCATTTGGTTTCATTTTTATGTTCTCAAGAGTTACATCTGGTTAAACAACTTAGCTGGGGACCACCTGGAACCCTCTCAAGGACCACGTGTTGAAAACCCCTGAACTAACAGACTGCAAGGCTTTACTGGCACATGTAATACTATGCCTAAACCTAACCTTGATGTTAAACGTATAGTAAAACTTCACTTAAACCTAAAATTGCTCTAGTAACCACATATGCAACATTAAGCAAAATAGCTAGCATGAGGATAAAAAGAAACTTTACAAGAAAGGCAGATTCACTAGAGGGATACATACCTGCCTACAGAAAAATTATTGATGCTTTACTTCACTAATAAAAGTCCTGTAACTGAAAATGGTATGGGGGCGGCTTCATTGCCCGTGGCGACCGTCCCCATACCATTCCCCATACCATGCCCCTGACCCCCCCCCCCCCCCCCCCCCCCCCCATTGGGAAATGTTACATCCGCCATCTGTCATCTGCGACATGTTTTTTTTATAAAAAAATAAAAGTTTGATCTTTCCATTGCACACTTGCGCGCACACACGCACGCACACACGCACTCACACACACCCAGACATACACACACACACACACACACACACACACACACACACACACACACACACACACACACGCACACACACAGAGCGTGCAATTATAGATGGATGACGGTGAATACATTTGACATGTGACATTTCGTACACCTTTGTCGGCAGCAGATGTCAAACATATATGAAATGTCACATGTCACAACAACATCATTTATTTATTTAGTCACAAAGTTCTGTATCTCTGAGGTGTAGTCAGCCTAGTATGCATACTGTATAACTGTACCATGTAATTAGCTTGTCTGGAACATTATTAATTATCACCCACTGGTTCACTCTTGTAATTAATAACTTGAAGCATATTGATTTATGGGTTTTAAACAAGAAAGTAAACAAGTTACCATTAGCAGAGAAAAGTAAGTAGGAATATTATCTCTGTTTCAGACAGTAGATGACCTCAGTCTGAATTGGACTTTTTGTTTCACTTCATGAATCGGTTGTTTTCATACCATTTTTTTCTTCTTTTTTTTGTTTAGCGTTTAAGCCACGGACCATCATTTGATGAGTTTCAGACTTGCTGCCGCAAAGCTATTGAGTGTAAAATGAAACCAAATTGATCCGTATGGTTCCTGCATTTTTCATTTATTTTTTTGATAGTGTGTTGAAATCGAGGGCCGACAACGCAAGCATATTTAAGTGGGCGTAACGGCCCTGTGAAATTGTCACGCGCGTGCTTGTTTCTTGCACACACCTGCGACCTGGATATATACGGTTTATCTTTTTTTATATATACTGTAGTTTATACTGTATAGTAAGTGATTTCACTTAACCTTCCTTGACGCATTTTTGACGCTTTATTTAATCCCCATTGATTGTGACATTAATTTCAGGCGATTAGCATTTTTTTTTTGCATGATCGACTAACGGCAGATAGTACTCACATAGAAATGGCCAAAATCGTTGGGTGCGCGCTTGCGCGTGCACGTGAGCGGCCTGTATGTCCACAGCTGATCATAATCCAACCATTGGTGCGTCATTACAGCTTGATTTGACTTATATATGATAGAAAACACGATCGCTCCGATCGAGGCCTTCACGATGATCACAACACCAGACTGTTTGCATAGCAGCAGTGAAATGGACAAACATGACCGGAAATGCGCTTCATTTCCGACCATCGTCCGCATTACTGCCACCTACTGGGTGTTATCATATAGTATATGATCAACTCTACAAATGATGAGTATTTGGAATTATATGCTTTATTTGACTGGCATTAATTTGATAAATAAAAAAATATGAAAATTGGGGAAAATTCTTGGCATTATGAGGAATAGTGGAAAGGCCAATAAGAGGGTTAATTCTTCTTTTTTGGCTAATCCTCACTACTACTAGAGTGTGGTGACCATATAAGGAGTTCCTCCCTGTCCCCAGTGAGACCCTGGAGTAAAAAGAAAAACATTTCCTCCAATCAGGATGAGAGGAGGCCGTCCTCCAATCAGGATCAAGTGGGGGTTGGCCTTGCTGCATGTGTTGATAAGATGTTGCACCCCCCCCCCCCCCCCCCCACCCCTGTAGAGTGTGTGCATGTGCACATCTTGTTACCGGGACAACGTTGTGTGTTAATCCATGCCCATCCTTCCAGAAAAAGCATCCTTAAAGATGGAGTGCCATGATTTTTTTCCAACTTAAATCATGATCCTCAGGTATTATTGATATATGAGGAGAAAGAATTTTCTCAAAAAGGTGTACAGTATTTGTTAAAATGTTGTTTTTTTGAGGTGGACTCCCCCACCCGCTCATTAAGTATGCCTGGTTTGCCTGGTGGGTGGTGATGGGTGGAGATCCAGCTGAACTGAAGCCACACCCACAGCTTTAGTTGCATGACAGAGGGGGAGGAGTTAGGGGAGGGGCTAAGCATGTGATGTCACTACATTACAGCCTTTGCCATTGGCACATTTGACTGGAAAGGTTTTAGCCTCCAGGAAGAAACCCTAAATACAAAGGGAAGACATCATTACTCATAAAAAACAGACCAAGGGTTCTAATGAAGTACCATCACCTCTTAAACATGTACAAAATTGAAAAAAAAAAAAAAAATACAAAAATCATGGCACCCCTCTTTAACAAATATGCCTTAAAATACTATAACTAAATAACTAATAGGCTTACATAGTAATCTCACTCACTACGTTCACACAAATGTACATGCAGATGGTATCTTCACATTGTGAAGAGCAGTCCTCCCTATTGAGTGAGAAATTCTCCAGTTATGAAAGAAATAAAATATTGATGGTGTTTTTTTTATTTCTAGCTTTTATTTATAGAGGGCAAGTGTGACGCTATCAGGCATATTTGTCTTATTAGCCAGGGATGCTTTTAACACTGTTAAGCGTAAGTAACCTCACGACCTCTCCAGCGCATATGTTTATTCTGTAAATTACTTTGTGTACTATGGCCTATAGGCCCGCTGGGAACACTGACATTACACCATCACACGTCAACAATCCGTTTAAACTGTGTCAAAGATCATTGGTTTAAACCATTAGAAAGCGTACATGCATTTTCATTGTGTTTGAGTTGAATCTGTGAGCGAACACAACAACCAGCATCTGGGTTGAAAGTCTCTGTGTGTTGTGGTGAATCATCAGGCCATAATATAGTCAGACTGACAGAGAGAGAGAGAGAAAAGCCATAATATAGTCAGGCTGACAGAGAGAGAGAGAGAGGGAGAAAAGCCATAATATAGTCAGGCTGACAGAGAGAGAGGGAGAAAAGCAGTGTCTTTTTGAAGGCTTTCTGCCTGAGGACGGTGCTGCTATGTGGAGGAGGACGGCAGCCATGCACAGAAATCATTCTTAACATTCATCTATATTTCATTGAAGGACTGAGGTCTTTCAGCAAAAACAAAGCAGTGATGTTTTTCTCTCTCTGCCTGTCAGATTCCTTCATCGTCTTCCTCTGGTGCGTTGTGTGTTTTTTTCTTCTCTCTGGACGTTCAGATCTCTGTGGGTTCAAGTATGACCTCATTAGAGAGACAGAGAGTAGCCAGACCACAGTGAGAGGACCGGAATCCTCCATTCTGCCTGGCAGTAGACTCTTTCTTTTTTATTTTTTGACTGCTGCAGTAATAAAAAAAATAATAACAAGTAAGACGCTGCGCGTGCACAAAGCGTGTGAATGTGTGTCATTTTTATGCCCATATGTGTCCCAGCACCAACCAGGTTTTATCTGGATATTTATTCATGTGAAAGCAGAGAATCATAGCTACAATTTGACATATTGGTTGTGCAGTTTGACCCACCAGTTTTTTGAAATATGGATTGTAGAGTAATGTCTTGCAGAGAAACAGGAATTTGAGAATTTCGCTCAGAGAAATGCTCTAAAATCATACCACCGAAGAAGACTAATGTTTCAAGATTTTACACACCGATTTAATAACAGAACATGGCTACTAGTAGTTTATGTGGAATGCATTGCACGTGTGTGTGTGTGTGTGTGTGTGTGTGTGCGTGCGTGCGTGCGCGCGCGCAGGTGTGCAGGGGTGTGTGTGTATTGCATTTCTGGCTTAACTGGGCTGGTTGGTTTTTCGTGAAACTTGATAGAGGGTTCTGCCAAATGGTATACCAAACGCAAAGCCCACAACCCTTGGTCAAAGGGTGGCGCTACAACAATTAACTGAAAATGTGAACTTTGAACAGGCATAGCTCATGAACCGTTTGATCAGCCATACCCAGAGGAAAAAATGCTTCTCAGTTTAAGCTCAGAAGCGTCTCTTGAGATACCCATGTTTATTTCTCATTTTTAGATCACCTAAAGATCACCTATGTCTCTTTATGGCTCCTAGATGAATAATGGCTGTTACAGATGTATATGAGAGATAAATGAGACAAAGCTGAAATCTTGCTATATCCGTGTATATATAGCAAGATTTCAGCGATTTCAGGGTGAGTCAATTAGCTTTTTTTAACTAAAACCTGATATACAAGCTTTGATGTGTCTTGTAGAGCTTGTAGATCTGCTATTTTTCGCTAGTTTTGTCCAAAAGTGCCCCGTTAAGGGATTTCATGCCCCTGCCCCTCTGTAACAGTCTCTGTGCGTCCCTGATCTGATGGAGATGAGATGCAGACACCTCTGAATGGCGCTGCTTTGTATTAAAGTCTGGATCATCTCACCAAAGCAGGAGGTGAAAAGCTGTGAAAGTCAGACAGAACAAACCAGGGCTCTGATAATCCATTATTCAGGAAGGACTGCTGATCTACCAAACAGAGAGAGACGGCCAAACACAGCAGAGAATAAAGGGAAGGAGAAACCTGAGGACAGGTGAACTAAAGGAATGACTGGCCTGAAGGAGACATTGGACAGAACCTGCACAGGAATATAATGCCACAGAAAGAAAAGAGTTTGCTGAATACGTTTTTCTACTGATGAAAATTCACGAAAAACTAAAAGAAACTTGGTGCAAGTGACTAGTGTAGAAGAGATCCAGTAGAGTAGTGTAGTTGTGAGTGCAGCAAGCCAGATAACTATGTCAGCCAGGCAGAAATCTGCATATTAGGGTATACCCAAATATTTGGGTACGCCAAAACCACTTTGACATGTACGAAAGTCCAGAATTGACCAAGATATGTTTTATCAAAAAGACGCGTTCTCAGCGGCGCCTATAATAGGATTTCCTGCCTTTCTTTTTTTTTTTTTTGCAATTTGCTTTATAGCATTTCGTAGATTTGGGCTAAATGCACACCCAATACAGCAAAAAATTAAACATTCATATTTGCTGATCATATAGCACTTTGAATGGTAAGAAATGAGTTTTGGCACAGCTGTTTGCACTTTGGGGACCTTGATTATGCAGAGGTCTGTTATAGTGACATATGTGACCGCTCACGTGACCAGAACGCTGGCTTCTGATTGGAGCATTCATTCAAGCCATGTAATAAATGAAACTTAACTAACCTGTGATATGTTCTGTGTTGGTGCCCATCCTCAGGTTTCTAACCTGCGATGTGTTCTGTGTTGGTGCCCATCCTCAGGTTTCTAACCTGTGATGTGTTCTGTGTTGGTGCCCATCCTCAGGTTTCTAACCTGCGATGTGTTCTGTGTTGGTGCCCATCCTCAGGTTTCTAACCTGTGATGTGTTCTGTGTTGGTGCCCATCCTCAGGTTTCTAACCTGTGATGTGTTCTGAGTTGGTGCCCATCCTCAGGTTTCTAACCTGTGATGTGTTCTGTGTTGGTGCCCATCCTCAGGTTTCAAACCTGCGATGTGTTCTGTGTTGGTGCCCATCCTCAGGTTTCTAACCTGTGATGTGTTCTGTGTTGGTGCCCTTCCTCAGGTTTCTAACCGGTGATGTGTTCTGTGTTGGTGCCCTTCCTCAGGTTTCTAACCGGTGATGTGTTCTGTGTTGGTGCCCATCCTCAGGTTTCAAACCGGTGATGTGTTCTGTGTTGGTGCCCTTCCTCAGGTTTCTAACCGGTGATGTGTTCTGTGTTGGTGCCCATCCTCAGGTTTCTAACCTGTGATGTGTTCTGTGTTGGTGCCCATCCTCAGGTTTCTAACCGGTGATGTGTTCTGTGTTCTTTCCCATCATCCCCAGGTGGAGGCGTGCAGTAAGGAGGCAGAGAAGATCGACTCCCTCATCAACTACGCCAGCCCCACCCTGGTGTCGCACGTCCCTCTGTCCGCCATGTTGGCCTCTGAAGTCACCCTGTCCACCGTGCCTTCTGCTGCCGCCGCTATGGCCACGCCCCCCTCACCGGCCTCCTTGATTGGCCTGTGTCTGCTGCTGGTGGGAGGCGTCCTCCTGGCCCGGGTCTAAACGCACAGCCCCGTGGCCCACCCATCGATCGATAGATCCGCCCCTGCATGCGACGCGGAAAACACGTTGAAGACCGCTCCACTGTTTGCTCTATGGCAGGGGTTTTCAACCTCTTTCATCCCAGGGCCCACCATTCAT
>CM076982.1:5574335-5616835 GCA_039105355.1 Benthosema pterotum
ATCTCTTTCTGCAATTAGCTGCATAACAACAGTATTGACAAAAAAAACGGCAAACGTGTGACTAATTAGATGTAGGAGTTTAGCCTCCAGGCGTGTACACAGTCTCACACACACACACACACACACACACACACACACACACACACACACACACACACACACACACACACACACACACACACACACACACACACACACACAGGTAATGACCAGTACAACAGAAGTATTGCTCTAGTCTAAGGCAGAGTTCAATCCATAACTGACAGTGTGCAGCAACAATAATAATACAAGCATTTTTCGCTCCATCTTGGTGATTCAGACCTGTTAAAGGGTCGATTTGGGCCCCCACCTCCCCAAGTAACCCGGAGGGTCCTATGCAGGACCTATTTAGGTCCTTTTTATTGTTTTATTGTTACTGTATACCGGTAAAACTTGCTCCCCCTCTGTCAGGTGAAAAGAGGGCAGCTTGGACTCCTCATGCATTGAAGGAAGCGTGAGGCCAGTCCGCTGCCTCCTCCCCAGGTTGGTGGAGGGTGTGTAGAGCCCAGGATCACATTAGGGCAGTGGTTTTCAACCAGTGGTCCAGGGACCACTAGTTGTCCTTGAGAGGGTTCCCAGGTGGTCCCCAGGCTAAATTTGGTTTCATGTTTAAACTCTCAAGAGTTAAAATATTCACCATGTGAATTAGGGCCCTGGTATGAAAAAGTTTGAAAACCATTGCTTTGGGTAATTGACAAAGGGATGAAAAATGGGTTACAAAAATCGAGCGAAGAATATTAGTAAAGAAAGACTTCAGCAGCATTACGGTCATTACCTGTGTATGTTCTGGTGTTAAACTCAACACACATTTCAGTCACATTTCAGCTGTTTGTGTGACAATCGTTTAGTTTTTAGGAAGCTCTCGTGTTGCTTCCCCCGATAGACCAACAACAACTACACCAATGCAGTAGTTCTACTGCAGTGTGCAATATGTAAGAATATATATGAAACACATCCATTGTGTTTGGACCTGATGTTTAAATAGCTTTTATAAACCTCAACAGTATTAGTGTCATGCTCACACGTTGCCTGAGCCAGCCTCAAATGAATACTAGACTATATATACGGTATATATACATATAGATCTCCTCGATGTCACTGGGGGTATAAACGTTTGACCAAAATATACGTCACCGCTTCATTGTAAAGCAGTACGACCAACCGACTTTAACTTTGTTAAAATCTTACTACCGTATTTCCCTGACTATAAGTCACACTTAAAAGCCTTTCATTTTCTCAAAAAACAACAGTGCGCCTTATACATGGATAGTTTGACTGTAGTAGTTTCTATTCTATGTTGACTGCAGTGGCTTCCATTATGTGCGCCTTATATATGAAAACAGTTCTAAAACAGGCCATTCATTGAAGGTGCGCCTTATAATCCGGTGCACCTTATAGTGCAGAAAATACGGTACTCCAATATTGTTACTTATAAGAGAGACATTCACTCTTTTCTCAATTTAGTTAATTCTTCATCAATCTAAAATACCTAAATATCATTAGATATTAAAATATCTAATGACATTTAGGTATTTTAGATTTTAGCAGTGAGTCCATTGTCTCTAAATGTATGTCATGGACTACAAGACACTGGACTCACTGGACTCATTAAAATCCTTCCCCTTTTTTTCTTTCTTTTTTTTCGCAAATAGGTTGAAATGTCCCTTTAAGTCAGGAAATGGGGGGGTTTGAGAAATGGACCAGATATCCTTTAATTTGTTTTTAATACTTTCCATTGGGTTCGTATATAAAAAACCCAAGAATATGCAACCACATTCCCGCCTCTTATTCTGTGCCTCTATTCTGGCAGCCATGATGCCAACGTTATGAACAGTGTTGGAAAATGTTACTCAGAAACATTGGTAGTATGTTTACCTTTTTACTAGTGAGTTTAAAGTAAAGCTGGACCTGTAGCCTAAACACACACAGCCTGGCTTTGGCTTTAGGACCTTCACACGACAATGTGTAAAATAGATGCTTGTTAGCATCTGCTTTATTAAGAAAAACGTCTTAAAAGTGGACATGTGTTTTTTACGTTCTCTGGGTGGCGCTATAGTCGCTGCTTCCATATCTCTACTTACTGGCCAGTAGCTCATCCTGCAGATCACCATTATTTATGGAGTCCCAAACGGCACTATAGGGACGGTTATCATTCTTTTTAAAGGAGAATTCCACACCAAAACACATCGGGCATCAATCTACCTTCATCCCTGTGACATGATATATTCTGTACTTGATTTTTGTCTTAAGCCCCATTCGCACGGGATTAGTATTACCCCAGGACCTCAGGTAATTGGAAATTACCCCCCGACGTCTGTGTTTCACAAGGGCGGATTCGCACTGGATAAGCGATGTCTGTGTTTTACTTGAAATTACGGACATATGTAATAGGGCTGAAGACCTACACACACTATATAGTTAGTTGCATTACCATATGTTTATTAATATTATATTAAATGTGAAAGTATTTATTATATAAAAGAAGTATTAAAGTATTTATATTCATTATGAAAACAATAAAATAATTCTGATTCTGATGCCGGTGAACGTGATCACATTGCGTCCCAGACCATCGGATGAAGTGGAGTTGCATATCATTTATAATATCACATCTTTATAAGTAAAGAAATAAGTTTGCACCCTGGTTGCGATAAACTAAAGAATTCTAACGAGTCGAGAGTGTAGCGGAGCGAAGATGTTCTAATCTACGTGCCCGTTTCGCGTGGCGGTGTCGCGCACAGTAAACGCAGATAAGCAATCCCAGCATGTATCGTGATGCAATGCTTTGTGGGTTTGTATATTTCTATACTAGCCTACATATACGATCCGGTGTGTAGGCTCACTGAAGAAAGGGAAGCAAAAATGAGAAATAAATCAGCGGAACATGGACAACGAACAAACGTTCCTTACCGCATGCTGCTATACAAAGTAGACCTCTCAGTCTCAGAAGTTTTTGTTTTCGTCTTTTGTTGGGTCCTCTGGTGGATCCCAATCTCCTGTAGGGAGATGCGCCTCCCAAAACGCTGTCCAGAATTTCTAATAACATCGATGCTTCATCCATTGTGGTTGTGTGGTTGGAAATGCGCGCGATAGGAAGAGGAAATAGGCTACTAAACAAAACTACGGGGTCCTAAATAGTCCGCTACACCCCAAATCGAAAGGTAATACGAAACACAAAACAAAAAAAAACTCCATTACACCCCAAATCACCGAGGTGGTCGATTCGCACGGGATAAGTATTACCCCTGGACCCCGGTGTTGGCTGAATTATGGTAGGTAATTTGGCCTGTAATAATTACAGGCCAAATCACAGACATGGTCGATTCGCACGGGATTAAAAACACAGACGTCCTCGGTGATTATTCCATATTACCTGAGGTCCTGGGGTAATACTAATCCCGTGCGAATGGGGCTATAGCTGCCTCCTGCTCTACATTTCACCCTGAGGTCCTCCTCCCCTCCCCTCCCCTCCCCTCCCACAGTTTGCATTGCTGCAGGTTGTCTTTATTCTAACGCAGGGGTCGGCAACCCAAGATGTTGAAAGAGCCATTTTCCTCCCAAAATTAAATTCAAAATCTGTCTGGAGCCGCATTTTATTTTTTATTTTTTTCCTGAGAGTGTGCAAATGTGAACCAAATGGACCCTGGCGGGTCCATTTGGTTCCATTTGTACACTCTCAGAAAAAAGGTCCCCAAAGAAAAATCATTAACATGGTAAAACACAACCTTTCTTCAGAAATGGAGTTTCTAAAAAAAATAAAAAAATAAAGGAGTTTTACAGAACTCCATTTCTAGTCCACACAACATCTCTAAGGTATATTAATGACATGGTAAACAGAGTAAATCTTGAAAAATGGGTGGTTCAGACTGAAAGCTCCACCTCTGATAACTGCTGGGCTTTTTTGACATGGCCAAGTGCTACTTTAACTGGCAACTGTCAGACAGCGCAACGCGTTTTGGGTGACTGAAATGTTTATATTATTTTGGTGTGGATCACCCCAGTGTGTGTATGTAATAATGCTACATCCAGGGAGCCACTAGGGCTGTGTTCTGGAGCTGCATGCGGCTCCTGAGCCGCAGGTTGCTGACCCCTGTTCTAATGCATGTATTTTAGTAGCTTTCCACATGTCATCATAATAGTATACTGATACTCATGCGTGTGTCATTCTGAGGCAGATTTCATCTTTAATCCAGAGGTAATCTATTCCTACCAACTCAGTGGCCTTGTGGTTATAGTGACTGCCCTGAGACTGGGAGGTTGGGCTTCCATTCCTGACTGGGGGGTCATACCAAAAACTCTAAAATGGCCACAATGTCGCCTTTTTGGAAGGGTTACAACTCGAGGGAGGAAGGGGGAAGCTATGCCCCTGACCTCCTGGGCTCCAGGCACTCTGGAGCTGGACCTCCGGGGCTTATGTCCAATGTGTTTTGGTGTGGAATTCTCCTTCAATATCTCTCTCTCCCTCTCTGTACATACTGACCTATTAGAAACTAAAGCAGGAAACTACAGCCATTTTAATAACAAACAAAATGACAATCAGCTAATCCACTAGCCAGCGTCACCCTGAACCTCATGGTGGGTGTTTTTAAAGAGAAGTATAATGTCCACAGTTTGTGTTTATTGTTATGTAAGCCTTTCTTTATCTTGCCTTATCCGGCGGCTTTATATGAAGTAATTATGGAGAAGAAGAAAAAAAAATGCAATAAGTATATTTGTTGATAAGAAATAATTGTTTTTTGAAGTGTGTGTCTATATTTGATATGTTATCGGATGAAAGATAATCACCACCTATGTGCCATAATAATTATGTCTTATTTTGTAAACAAAACAGTTGTTTATTCTGTACGTATTTGCATGATGACTGACAATTATGAAGTGTTTTATTTTGCTTTTTTTAAGAATGTACTATAATGATGATGTGTGAGTGTTTTGATGAACCCCGCATCCCTCCCCCCTGCAGTGGTGGAAGACAATACTTAACAGTTTTACTTGCATAAAAATCTATGAATACTGAAACATGGTGTACTACTCCGTTAAAAGTAAAAGGCCGTGTATTGAAACGGTTGCCTACTTGAATGGCTAATCCTCCCTACGACAGAGTGTGGACCCCAGTGAGACCCTGGGGTCAATAAACCCTAGTTTCAGTTTGGGGCTTTGGGAGAAAAGCCTTTCGTCCAATCAGGATGAGAGGAGGCATTCTTCCTCCAATCAGGATCAAGTGGGGGTGGGCCTTGGTCTATGTGTTGTTGGCACTTCCCTCCAATGTAGAGTGCGTGCATGGTTTTCCATAGCACGCTATGAGCTTGTAGATCTGCTATTTTTCAATAGCTAAAGTATAGCAATGTACAGATATGGTTAAGTCAAGTGTATTTAGTAAGTTTCCACCACTGCCCCCCCCCCCCCCCCCCCCCCCCCTGCCTACACAGCACAGTCCTTCCACAACAGTATTATTATCGTGCTAGGCAGCTAGCGTAGCATCCATGCTCATTAAGGGTGTGCCAAGTATTATTATTATTATTATTATTATTATTATTATTATTGGTATTAGGAATGCACCGATTTATCGGTCCACATATCCATATTGGCCACGGTTTTCCTCTAATCGGTCAATGATAATAAAAATGATTATGTTTAGCTGTTGTTGACAAACGTACGTCGCGTTGCGTTCGGCTGCGTGAGTCGTTGGTCACCTGCAGCCGTTGGTCAAGCTGTAGAACATTCTGAACATTTTAATTGTCTTGTTTTGAAGATGTATTGTTCTCCCTGTTGGCACAAAAGTTGAAAGAAAAAAAACATAAATTAAATAAACAGTTAATAATCGGTGTCAGTATCGGCTATTATTGGCTAAATTGTTATTTCAAACAGATTTTCTGTGGGTCAAAGAAAGAAAGAAATAATGTCTCAATCAACTTCTCTCAGACATAGGTTAACAACTCTGAACAGCAACACTGAAACTCAGCCTCAATTTCAGACATGAATGCAACAATGTCTGTTGTAGGCTATTGAAAAAGGTTAACAATTGTCTTCTGGAAAAATGAAAATAAAATGTCTAACAAAAAATATTAACTTGTGTTTTTATATTTATATAGCCTCGACACCCAGGCTTTCATTTTCGTTCGCCTTGCGCGAAAACGGAAAGCCTGGACTAACGCACGTTGGAAAGTGGCCTTGAGGGGGGAGTGAACCTTCCGGGGTGGGCGTCGCTCTAAATGATGTGACATAGAACAGCAGTGGACGGGCGTGGGAGGGGCCGGGGATGACGACACGTTAGTGAGATCAAATCAGAGCGCAGCACTTCCGCCGTGTGGATCCCGGACACTGACGGTGATGTTGGTGTATAGCGGTTCTCTTGTTGTATTCACCACCTTGTAGGACAGGGAGTTGATCCCATCTGTCCTCATGGTCCATCTGGTTTGAGTGACGCGCCAATCTCTCTCCGGATTTTCCTCGTTGCCTTTGTCTCTCCTGTGAGGGATGTTTCTAAATCTCGCCACCTCATCGGCAGGATGCGAGATGCGCATGCCGCTGATCACGATTCTGTTGCGCATGTCATCGTCCTCTCCTCCCCATCCCCAGTAGCTATTTGAGAAACCGTTGACTTTCTCAAACTGCTCTTTGCTCATCGACCCCACGCCTCCAAAGAATTCGTAATATGGTAGCTGGAAGCCAAACTTTTCGATGCGGGTGGACAGGAGCCTGGGCTGACTGAAGCAACTGTAAATGTTTCGGTCGTCCATGGGAATCAGGTCCACGTCGCTGAACACAAAGCAGTCGTAGTCGTAGTCCTTCAGGGCCTCTGCGTAACCGATGTTCAGCAGCTTGGCTCTGTTAAATGCCGCCTCTCCGTCCTGGTTGATGACATAGACCCCATAGTCTAGCTGCTGTCTCTGAAGGATGGGGTGGAGGTAGTGGAGCCAATAGTTGAGGTGCTCTTCTCTGTTCCTGAAGGGGATGATCACGGCCACTTTTCTGGAAGATACGTTGACCCCGGGAAAATGGCGGCCACCAGGCTCGACGTTAGGGTTCGCCTTAGCCGTTAGCTCAAGACTCACTTTGGAAAAGAAGTCCACGTTCAGAGGTCCGAGCAAGGTTGAAGCAACTTGAGGTGACCGGTAGGGAGTCTCACCGGGAACTGAAACATCTTTAGGTGATGGGTGGGGAGTCTCACCAGGAACTGAAACATCTCCAGGTGACGGGTGGGGAGTCTCACCGGGAACTGAAACATCTCCAGGTGATGGGTGGGGAGTCTCACCGGGAACTGAAACATCTTTAGGTGACGGGTGGGGAGTCTCACCGGGAACTGAAACATCTTCAGGTGACGGGTGGGGAGTCTCGCCTGGAGCTGAGACGTCTTCACACCGACCAGCGAGACAAAACAGCTTTGGCAGACCAATGACACAAAACAGCATCAGCAGACCAGTGAGACCAAACAGCATGGGCAGCCATTTCAGCATTGTTCGTTTAGATGACATTTTGGGAACTAGTTTAGATGACATCTGGGAGGGCCCTCCTCCCTCCCCAAATCATATGCCATTACGAGTGACGTGTATGACGTGGACCATTTCAACATCATGTTTGTTTAACACCCTTGGAGCCACGCTGTTGGACAGATCAGGGTAATACAGAGCCAGCCTAGGAGGCCATTTTTTGGTTCATCATGGGATTTTCCATAGAATGGAAGGGGGGAGGTAAACAAGACCAGTCCAGCAGCAGCACTGGACTGTGTGCTCTCGTTCCAACTGGTAATATTGTGTATGTGTATTTATGTATATGTCTATATGTTATGGAGATGAGGGGGATTGGAACTACTATGCAAGTAGTACTATGGAACTGTATGGAGTACAGTACCCTTACCTGCTGCTTGTTACTCTAGTTGAAGATGGTGTGTTTTATTAGTCTTCCAAGAAGTTGAAGATGGTGTTCCTAAAAAGTGCAAACAAAAAAACCCAACAGAAAACTAAGTTTGAAGTTGAATAGCAGTATGTTATTACAGTAATAGCCTTGAATACACCACAAAGAAAGAAAGAAATAATGTCTCAATCAACTTCTCTCAGACATAAGTTAACAACTCTGAACAGCAACACTGAAACTCAGCCTCAATTTCAGACATGAATGCAACAATGTCTGTTGTAGGCTATTGAAAAAGGTTAACAATTGTCTTCTGGAAAAATGAAAATAAAATGTCTAACAAAAAATCCTCTTGTACTGTATATTAACAACTTAGAAAGTAACTAAAAATGTACCAAAAACTAACCAAAATATAAATGGATCTTCCTTACTTTCCTGGTTTATCCTGGTCTTCGTCTTCATCTGAATCATTGAACGTTTTTTTGATCAAAGAACTAGAACAGTCCATCGAGCGACAACTGTGGTGGTGTTTCACTGTATGAAAAGACCAGGCAGCCTCCGCTGCATTCACTGCATCATCTTTCCCTGGTTTCACGAAATATTCAGGTATCGAACAGGCGCTACTATCGCCTCGAACAGCTTTTTTGTGTTTTTCTGTGTCAATGTGGGATTTTAGGTCCCTTGCACCACCATTGCAGAGCGAGACATACGTGCCTGCTTTGCAAACAATGCACAGTGCTTCACTTTTGTCTCACCCCGGTCTGAATACAGGGATTTTTTTCTGTAACTCGTCGAGCACTTGCGCTTGGGCATGGTGGTGGAGACTGACAACCACGCTGTCTAGTGTCTACTAACTGATTGATGAAGGCTGCCTGCACTGACTCTACTCAGGGCTGACGTCATCATGCGCAGTGTCCTAGTGCCTGTCGATTTACTGGTCCGATGTAAGCAAAGACGTGTCAGAAAGGAAGTGAATGAAAGTAATTAAAAAAAAAACAGGACATTTCCTCATTTTCTAAAAATAAACCAGGACACCCAGGACAGGACGTGAAATACGGACATGTCCTGGGAAATACGGACGTATGGTCAGCCTACCCAAATCTAAAGATTTATTTTGCTTTTGTCCACAATTTAAAGGTAGGGGAAGTGATTTCACTTTTGTCAGATATCACCCAAAAAATATTTTTTTCTGTTAAAATGCTCTATTATAAGGTGTGGAAACCACATATGGAGTTTCCCCCTCCCCCACGTTAGCAGAGGAGCTAATAAAAGTTCCCCAGGTCACCACCAATTCTCCTCCAATCAGGAGCGAGCAGCAGGTTCACATAGTGTAGCTACTGTTGGGGGCCCCTAGTGCACCAGGCTGGTACTACACCATGAATTTCAAATCACTTCCCCTACCTTTAAGGCTGGATTTGTGGAAACAAAACAGTCAAACATACAGATCAACATGATGATGGACCCGCCAGGGTCCATTTGGTTTAATTTTTACGTTCTCAGTTACATCTGGTTAACCAACTTAGCTGGGGACCACCTGGAACCCTCTCAGGGACCACTGGTGGTCCCCGGACGGACCACCTGTTGAAAAGCCCTGGTTCAGTGCACAGACCTGTAGCCACAGCCACCAACCCGGTGAGAGTCCCGCAGCAACACGTGGAAACATAGAGCACTGTTGTACGGGCGCGGCAGGCGGCGCGGCAGCCATGCACCACCGCCGGTGTCCATTGGATTTTCATCACCGCTAAACTCCTTATCCCTGAACTTCTTTGCCTTTTTAAACTATTAAAAAAAGAAGATTTTTTAATAGTTTAGATCAGGGGTTTTCAACAGGTGGTCCGGGGACCACCAGTGATCCATGAGAGGGTTCCAGGTGGTCCCCAGGCTAAATGATGGAAAGCTGGTTAACCAGATGTAACTCTTGAGAATGTCAAAATGAAACCAAATGGACCCTTGCGGGTCCATTTGGTTTCATTTTTACACTCTCAAGAGTTAAAATAGTTACAATCATCTGAATTAGCACCACTTAATTAAGAATTCTACATGGGTTTGTTTCCCAGATACAGCCTGAAATTGTGGACAAAACCAAAATAATTCTTTAGTTTTAGGTCTTTTGGGGCTAAAATGTCATCAAATGGTGGTCCGTGGCTCAAATGCTGAATAAATGCTGGTCCCTGGTGTCAAAAAGGTTGAAAAACCCTGGCTATTGGTCACTCTACAAGCTCACAATGTGTTGATATATTGGCACGTTGAACTATTCCAAAAAGTTTTTCAAAATAGTAAAAAAAAAAAAAAAAAAAAAAAATGATAAGGGGTTTAGATGGTTTTATTATCTGGGATTGCTTTCTGTGTAACAGCAGCAGCGACAACAGAGTAGTGTAAACTGAGCAGTCAGTGCATCCAATCTCTACTAAATCCACTCCAGAGTTTATTACTGCCGCAGCCTGTTGTATTCTATGTTTCTCCTCTCCGGGGGAAGTTTCGAGGGTTCAAGTGCCACCGTGCAGAGAGAGGAGAGAGCCTGCTATACTTCAGATATGGAGTGACTGTGGGGCGACTACTAATGAAGAGATTGCAGTCCACAGTCCTGCTGGCTGCAGCACACCTTTATTGAGTCAGACAGTCAGGCTGAAGTCAGGGGCGGATTGGCACATATTTTCCCACCGGGACAATTTGGCCTTTGCCAGGCCACCCTGGGGGGTGACAGCTGGATATGTAACTCTTTAAGAGCGTAAAAATAAAACCAAATGGACCCTTGCGGGTCCATTTGGTTTCATTTTTACACCCTCAAGAGTTAAAATATTCGTCATGTGAATTAGCCCAACTTAGTCTACACAACCAGAGAGTGTAGAAGATTCATGGTCATTTTGATCTGTATGTTCCAGGTGAGCATCATCTAGCACATTCTAGTGCATTTTGGAAGTGCCACTATAGTGCATTTTGGATCTTGTCCAGCAGGCCACTAGGTGGCGCCGCAGGCCACCGGGAAAACTCCCTGTACTCCAGATGGCCAATCCGCCCCTGGGCTGAAGCAGCAGCAGCATAGAGCCCTGGAGGAGACTCACCACCTGGCAGATCACTGTGGCAGAATGCCAGGGACTTAGTTTTTATTCTGGATTCTTTTCCTTTCTGTATTGTCCATCTTCCTCACCGCCCCCCCATCCCCCAACCCCCTCATACATTTTATTTTTGTCCAGTTTACTTCTTTATTTGCTATACCTTTTTTTTCAAGCAAGTTCTGTTTGATATTGAGCATCAGGAATTGCATTGTATAGAGGGGCGTCTTGGCCATTAGGTAGACTAGGCAGTTGCCTAGGGCGCCATGAGGGGAGAGGGGTGACCACCAGACATGCTTTAAAAGGATCCCAGGCTAATAAGACTAATATGGATAAACACATTATACTTGTCCTCTATAACTAGAATTGAACATTTAAAACACATATAATATGTTATTTAGTTATTTAGTTTAAAAATAATTCATAGTTTTATCCCTTGGAGTGCCATTTTACAGAAGATTTTCCCTGGAGCCCCCCCTTACCAAATGGACCCTTACGGGTCCATTTGGTAAGGGGGGGGCTCCAGGGAGAATCTTGCGTAGGGCTCCAAATTTCTTAGAAATGCCACTGATTGTATACATTATATAATAGGGGCTAGAGATCACCAGAAAAGCTTTTTCCCCACCTGAAACCCATCCATTCATATTGATGATCTGCTGCATTAATTAGTTATCCAAATGTCCGCTTTAATTAAATGTATGTATTCGCGTTCATTCACAACTCGCTGCATGCAAGCAAAGTGTATACTGCAGTGGTTTTCAACCTTTTTGATACCAATTACCACTATTTATTAAGCATTTGAGCCATTTGATGACATTTTCACCCCAAATACCTAAAGCTAAAGATTTATTTTTGTTTTGTCCACAATTCCAGGCTGTATTTTGCGAACCACACAGTCAAACATAGATCAGATCAAAATGACCATCAATCTTCTACATTCTCTAGTTGTGTAGACTTGGGATAATTCACATGATGAATATTTTTAACTCTTGAGAGTTCTCTGAAAGAGTTGCACATGGTTAACCAACTCTCCATCATTTAGATTTAGCCTGGGGACCACCTGGAACTCTCTCAAGGTCCACAGATGGTCCCTGGACCACTGGTTGAAAACCACCGCATTATACAGTATAATAGGGGCTAGAGATCAGCAGATAAGCTTTTCTCGTCCAATCCGAAACCCATATTGATGATCCGCCTGCATTAATTAAACATCCAAATGTATGTACAGTATTTGCATCCATCCACAACTCACTGCATGTAAGCAAAGTGTATACTGTGTACATGTGTTTATAACCGGGGTGGTGATGGCTCAGGGGTAGAGTCACTGGATGATAACCGTAAGGGTGCTGGTTCAACCCCCAGGCTCCCCCAGACACTGAACCCCTAATTGCTCCTGATGTGCTAGTAGGTACCTTGCATGGTTTCCACTGCCATCAGTGTATGAATGTGTGTGTGTGAATGTGGTGAATGTGATGCACAAGCTATGTAAAGCGCCTTGGATAAATGCGCTATACTATAATATATACAGTAAATGCACCATTTCCCAATTGGGGGGGAGGGGCGATGAAGCCTCACCCATACCATTTTCGGTTACAGGACTTTTATTAGCCAAGTAAAGCATCAATAATAACATCAGTTGTTGTTGAAGTTGCAACAGACACGCAGCATGCATAAAGCTAAAGGTCTGACTCAGAGAGTTTTCTGTTTTCAATGATGAAATGCTGTTGGTTTAGTGGTGACACAGCTGTAGTGAGTTAGTAGCAGTAGTAGTAGTGTTTCACATCATTTTAAATATAAGCACTTTAATTTGAAATATCTTGGGTTGTTTTGCATGGCATCGTGTTTGGTGGGGCAGACTGGGCATTTAGGGGGGCATTGCCCCCCCATGCCCATGCCTAGATCCGCCCCTGCGTGGAAGGAACACGTTATTCCAACCATCAGGCTGGTGCAGTGTAGAGTCCAGGATCACTGCATGGGTTTTAGTGAGGTTTATATTATATATACAGTATATATATATACTGTGAGACTCAATACTGTCTCCTCTCAGCCTTAGGAAACTGTCAAAACCATCAGTTCACATTTTGCTCTGTCAGATCTTCAGTTTCTTTATACGCTGTTGTTTTTCTTATGGTTTAACACCTTCCGACAGCAACACGTACTGCATGTATTCTTTTTTGGATGATTTTCCTTTGTCTACATTTTCCTTCTCAAACATTTCACTTTTCAGAGAATGTTTTGACAGCAGAAAGCGACAGGTTGAAGGACAAGGTGATGCTGCAGCAGTGAAGTCAATCCTCCTCAGGCACAATTAAACAGGATTTTGGTACGTTTTTTTTTTTCCCTGTGTTGTACGTGTCTGTGGAGTTAAAGGGGAAGTCCACCCATTTTCAACATTCTAATATGTCATTAGCATACCTTAGAGGTGCTGGGTGGACATGATAAAAAAAAGTTCCCCCATGCTGTGTTTCCTAGAAATGGAGGTCTGAAGAAAACCACTAACATGGTGAAACATCTTGATGACATCATCAACATGTATTTTCACCATGTTAATGGATTTCTTTAGACACTTCTTTTTTCTCAGAAAAAATGTTGAAAATGGGTGGAGTTCCCCTTTAACACTCTCAGAGTTACATCTGGTAATGGGCGGCTTCTTCGCCCGTGTCGCCACGGCGCAAAGAAGCCGCACCCATACCATTTTCGGTTACAGGACCTTTATTAGACAAGTCAAGCATCAATAATAACATCAGTTGTTGTTGAAGTTGCAACAGACACGCAGCATGCATAAAGCTAAAGGTCTGACTCAGAGAGTTTTCTGTTTTCAATGATGAAATGCTGTTGGTTTAGTGGTGCCACAGCTGTAGTTAGTTAGTAGCAGTAGTAGTGTTTCACATCATTTTAAATATAGGCACTTTAATTTGAAATATCTTGGGTTGTTTTGGGTTGTTTTGCATGCCATCGTGTTTGTGGGGCAGACTGGGCATTTAAGGGGCATTGCTCCCCCCTAGATCCGCCCCATGGTCGACCAACATCACTTTTCCATCGCCCGCTGTTAAAGCGTACTGTTAGTGAACAGTGGGTCAGCAGCAGTGCTAGCAGAGCTCCCACAGCAGCAGTGAGTTTGCCACCATAAATCATTTCATCTCAGACCTCTACATCACTGCAGATCAATAAGATCATGTTCCTTTTGGAACTGGAGTAAGACTCCATCCTCTGTGGCACAAAGAACCACTGCAACCACATCTTCAACTTGAACCACACTTCAAAACACATCAAGATACAACAGCTCAGTGTAGAAACTGATACTGTATACCTGTATATTTTATGGTCTACTCCAATGTTTTTTTTGATACCAGGGCCCACTATTTATTCAGAATTTGACCCACGGGCCACCGTTTGAGGACATTTTAGCCCCACAGACCCCAAAACTAATTTTATTATTTTGCTTTTGTCCACAATTCCAGGCTGGATTTGGGAAACAAAACAGTCAAACAAAATCAAAATGACCATTAATCTTCTACATTCTCTAGTTGTGTAGACTTGGGCTAATTCACATGATGAATATTTTAACTCTTGAGAGTGTAAACGTGAAACCAAATGGACCTGCAAGGGTACAATGCCCCGCCCCGTCAAAAACAGCTAAATTCCCTAATATGGGTCCATTTGGACACTCTCAGAAAAACAGTTCCTAAAAGAAAAAATATTACTCATTGTTTTTTTTTTTCCCCCAGACCTCTGTTTCTAGGAAACACAGAATGGGGGAACTTTTTCATAATGTCCACACAACATCTCTAAGGTATATTAATAACATAGAAAAAAGGTTGAAAATGGGTGGAGTTCCCCTTTAAGGCAGCTGTGAAGTAAAGACTTGTGGGTGTGACCACCAATCAAAGTCCTGCACCTGGGTGGGCGGAGCCACCAATAAAGAGTCTTACAAAAGGATGCTGGTGTAGACTTTGAGGAATAAGGAGGAAGAGGAGAGGAGAGGAGATGGTTAGGGAAGGGAGAGAGAAAGGAGAAAGGAGATATTTATTATTATCTCCTGTGGGGAAGTTGATATATTGATGATGTTGCATCAGTATAATGTGAAATAAACAAACAAACCATAATAAAATGAGACAGATCAGACACAAATGGGCATAATCAGACAAGGCACCGCATTGGAGGAGAACGATCTTGTTTGTATAATAGTCTAACGCAGGGGTTTTCAACAGGTGGTCCGGGGACCACCAGTGGTCCCTGAGAAAGTTCCAGGTGGTCCCCAGGCTAAATGATGGAAAGTTGGTTAACCAGATGTAACTCTTGAGAATGTAAAAATGAAACCAAATGGACCCTTGCGGGTCCATTTGGTTTCATTTTTACACTCTCAAGAGTTAAAATATTCATCATCTGAATTAGCACCACTTATTTAAGAAGTCTACACTGTTTTGTTGGCAAAACCCAGCCTGGAATTGTGGACAAAACCAAAAGAATTCTTTAATTTTAGGTCTTTGGTGTGAAAATGTAATCAAATGGTGGTCCGTGGCTCAAATGCTGAATAAATGGTGGTCCCTGGGATGAAAAAGGTTGAAAACCCCTGGTCTAACGGTTGGTAAGGAGACTCTAAACCGCTCTGTGTTCGTTCCCAGAGGGAAGGTGAGCGTTCTAAAAGCAATTTGTAACTCTAGATGTGTTTTATAATGGGATGAAAATGGACTTGCAACTCCCTCTCCATTGACAACAAACAGTGTTGAACTCTCCAACACTCCATTGACAACAAACAGTGTTGAACTCTCCAACACTGCATTGACAACAAACAGTGTTGAACTCTCCAACACTCCATTGACAACAAACAGTGTTGAACTCTCCAACACTCCATTGACAACAAACAGTGTTGAACTCTCCAACACTCCATTGACAACAAACAGTGTTGAACTCTCCAACACTGCATTGCAGTTGTATGGAAAGGTTGAATTATCTTTTATATCTGCAAAGTGTTTGTTTGATAGAAATCCACCGTAGATATCTTAAGAGCTACTTTCTCTCAATAAATTCTCATGTGATTCTTTCAGTGTTGCCAACTTGGTGTATTTATCACTATATTTAGCTTTTTTTTTTCAGACTACATGGTTCAGATATTAGCAGGGGTTGACACTAAGGTCTCTGAGGCACTTGCCCATCGGGCAAGTGCAAGTCAGGTTCTACTTGCCCTCAGGTCATGGTCACTTGCCCCCCATTTAAGTTTACTTCCTACTTGGGTGCTTTAAACGAGGGGTTTTCAACAGGCGGTCCGGGGACCACCAGTGGTCCCTGAGAGGCTTCCAGGTGGTCCCCAGGCTAAGTTGGTTAACCAGATGTAACTCTTGAGAACGTAAAAATGAAACCAAATGGACCCTTGCGGGTCCATTTGGTTTCATTTTTACACTCTCAAGAGTTAAAATTCATCATCTTAATTAGCCCATAGTGGTCACAGACCCAGTGGTCCCTGACCCCAGCAAAATGATAGTTTGGAACCAAATGGACCTGGGAGAGCGATGGGTAGATATCTATATATCTACCCATATCTATATATCTATATCTAGAAAGCAGGGAAAGACACAGAGGCAGAGTGCAATGACCGCCTTCAAGACAAATTTATCTTGTGTTGTGTTATAGTGCACTAAGTTGCACACTTGCCCGATCGGGCAACCAGGTAGCAGCCTTCACTTGCCCCACCATTTTTTTTACTTGCCCCGGGCAAGCGGGCAAGTGTTAGTGTCAAGCCCTGGTAGGCTACAGATAGTCCTTAGAGTGGTTGTATTCCACTAGCCAATCTTCTTTTGTCACAACAGTAAACAGATGGCACAGCAGAATACATATGAGGGTTTCCAGACAAACACAGAATCACCTGCACACCTCAGTAGCTCATAACAGCTTCTATGGTGTTTTTTTGTTTTTGTTTTGTTTTATGACAGGGGTTTTCAACAGGTGGTCCGGGGACCACCAGTGGTCCCTGAGAAGGTTCCAGGTGACCCTAACATTTGGTTCCATTCCATTTGTACACTCTCAGGAAAAAAAAGAAAATCTTGAATATGGGTTCAATTCCCCTTTAATAAAAATTTCAATCAATGCTGCATTTTTTCCTGTCTCTCTCCACGCTGTAGCTCTAATATAATATCCATTAGTATAAACTCTATATATCTGCAGTCGGCAGCACAGCCTGAGGTTTTATTGAAAATGAAATCTCATGAAAAGCTTCCATGGGGTTTTCTGTTCAAGGACCAATAACATCAGTGACCTTATCAACTGCTGTGTCTGTGGCGTTTCATACTGTACTCTACTGTACTGTACTGTACTGTACTGTACTGTACTGTATCCTGGCTGATATTGCATCAGCCTGTTCTCATCAGTGTTGCCAACTTGGCGCTTTTCTCACTATCTTTAGCTTTTTCCCAGACCCCCCTCTAGCGCCAAAATGAGTGAAAAACTCCTGGCGGAAAATCTAGTGTTTTATTTTGCTGGTGAGTTGGTGTGAAATTGGTTGACAGGCGCCAGAGATAAAACCCTCGTTTTTCACCATTTTTCCTCCTATGATAGATTCCTCCTTCCTTCATAGAAAGGACCATTGGTAACCAAATGGACCCTTAGGCCTATAGATCTGTAACTCTTGAGATTGTAAAATGAAACCAAATGGACCCTTACGGGTCCATTTGGTTTCATTTTACGCTCTCAAGAGTTAAATTATATTTAAACATCTGAATTACCTGATTTTTAAGAATCTACACATTTAGAAAATGTAGAAGAATTGCACAGTTTTCCAGTTATTTCTCCTAAATTAGTCAGAGACTAAACTCAACATCAAACGGTGGTCCTCCTCCGTGGCTAAAATGCAGAATAAACAGTGGGCTCTGGTATGAAAATGGTTGAAAACCCACTGCTCTAGCGCATTCATTCTAGTGCATTTCGGAGTGCCACTAGTGCATTTTGGTATTTTGACAGTTGGCAACACTGGTACTCATTCATTTGCCCATCTCTTCCTCCTTCCAAGTTGCCACGACAACCAACTGTAGAAAATATGAAAAGGGACAGCGGCAGTCATAATATCCTCCAACATACTGTAATACCGTTTATCTATATCCACCAGACAAACATTATCACATGGGACTAGACCAGTGGTCCTTGAGAGGGTTCCAGGTGGTCCCCAGCTAAGTTGGTTGACCAGATGTAACTCTTACACTTTCAAGAGTTATAATATTTATCATCTGAATTAGTTTACATAAGAAGAGAATGAAGAAGATTAATGGTCATTTTGATCTACTCTATGTTTGCCTGTGTTGTTTGCGAAAATCCAGCCTGGAATTGTGGACAAAACAAAAAGAAATCTTTAGTTTTGGGGTCTGTGGGGCTAAAATGTCAACAGGTGGTGCTCCGTGGCTAAAAATATGAATAAATAGTCTGTCCTGGTATGAAAAAGGTTGAATACTGTATTTTCCGCACTATAAGGCGCAGCGAATTATAAGGCGCACATAATAGAGCTGCGCAATGACGTCACCGCCCCTGTTCCGGTCTTTTCCCCATTCATTTTTCTAATAGACTTTTCGAAAATAATTTATATCAAGACGATTACGCCGCGGCCAAAGCCAACTCAGGTCGTGACAGATCATGACAACAAACACAATATCGTCATATAATATATAATTGGGAAGAAGTAGAAAAACGGCATGATACAAGACTTTTTGTTTCGTTTTTCATCTTAGAAATTATTTTATTGTCCCAAAAGTTTGTGTGTGTCATCATGATTCGTCACGACTCGAGTTGGCTTTGTCCGCGGCGTAATCGTCTTGATATAAATTATTTTTCGAAAAGTCTATGAGAAAAATGAATTGGGAAAAGACTTCCGGAACAGGGGCGGTGACGTCACTGCGCAGCTCTATAGAAGCTACTGCAGTCAACATCGAACAGAAGCTACTACAGTCAAACAATCCATACATAAGGCACACTGGATTATAAGGCGCACTGTTGTTTTTTGAGAAAATTAAATGCATTTAAGCGCGCCTTATAGTCCGGAAAATACGGTATATAGCTTTCTATATTTTTGTGTCCACCTGGTTTCATTTTACGCTCTCAAGAGTTAAATTATATTTAAACATCTGCATTACTTGATTTTCAAGAATCTACACAATTAGAAAATGTAGAAGAATTGTTATTTTGACCAACATTTTGACAGTTATCCCTCATAAATTGTGGACAAAACTTCCCTCCTCCGTGACTAAAATGCAGATCAAATAGTGGGCCCTGGATGGTATGAAAAAGGTTGAAAACGCCTGTTTTACATAATATAGTCAACATGATCTGTGTTCTCCTGGCCTTGCCTCTGCATGGCCACCTTGTACGTCAGTGTTGTTTGTTTGAGAATATTTTGTCTTAGTCTTAGTCTTTTGAGTAACACACATTTAGTCTTTTAGTCCCATTTAGTCTTCTGAAATTCATTTTTTTAGTCTAGTCTTAGTCGACGAAATATTAGCATCGATTTAGTCTTAGTCTCAGTCTTAGTCTTTTATTAGTCTTAGTCTTTTTTTAGTCTTATTCATTCAGTCTTGTCTTGGTATAGTTTAGTCTTACATACAAATGCATTGTAGGTTATATATGTTATACAGATTTATAGTTTTAGTATGAAAGATGTCTCGTTTTATTTCTTTGTATACAATTACTGCATTTGTAAATAAGTTCCTTTCCTGAAAACGTATGCATTCTATACTGCAGATATGTTCACATACTTAAAAAGAACGATAAAAAGAAGTTAAAAATATTTCCTATTTCCATTAGTCTTAGGTTATGATTTAGTCCTTCGTCTTCGTCTTAGTCTTTTGAAAACACACATCTTTTAGTCCAATTAGTCTTCTGAAATTCATTTTTGTTAGTAAGTCTTAGTTGACTAAATATCAAAACCTTAGTCGACTTAGTCTTTAGTCTTAGTCGACAAAAACAACACTGTTGTACGTTTTTTAAGCTAGAATGTATTCTGCTCCCAGGAAGCGTTCTGACACATTATACTCATGTTCTGCTTCTCAGGGAAAACGAGCAACTTTCATTTGATCCATTTTGTCCTTCAATAAATCCACAGCACAGACCTCCCCAACAGCACCGAACCGTTTGCCTCAAACGTGGAGTGAATACCATGGAAGGACCTGAAGGAGTGATGTGTCACAGGGGTTGACACTAACACTTGCCCGCTTGCCCGGGGCAAGTAAAAAAGAAAATGGTTGGGCAAGTGAAGACTGTACCTGGTTGCCCGATCGGGCAAGTGTGTGACTTCTAGTTGTGTAGATTAGGTGGTCCCCGGACCACCTGTTGAAAACCCCTGTTCTAAACATCATTTTGCTGGGGTCACGGACCACTGGGTCTGTGACCACTGTGGGAACCACTGATTTATAAGTTGAATATTCTGACTTAAACAAAACATTTGGGGGGGGGGGGGGGGGGGGGGGGGGGGGGGGGGGCAAGTGACCATGACCTGAGGGCAAGTAGAATCTGACTTGCACTTGCCCAATGGGCAAGTGCCTCAGAGACCTTAGTGTCAACCCCTGTGTCAGGAGGAGGGAATAGTATACCAATAACTTTTTAAATTCAGCGGTTTTCAACCTTTTTGATACCAGGGCCCACCATTTATTCAGCATTTGAGCCACGGACCACCATTTGAGGACATTTTAGCCCCCACAGACCCCCAAAACTAAAGATTTCTTTTGCTTTTGTCTACAATAACAGGCTGAATTTGGGAAACAAAACAGGCAAAACATACAGACCAAAATGACCATTAATCTTCTAGTTGTCTAGACTTGGGCTGATTCAGAAGATGGCTATTTAACTCTTGAAAGTGTAAAAATGAAACCAAATGCTTTTGGTTTCATTTTTACGCTCTCAAGAGTTACATCTGGTTAACCAACTTAACTGAGGACCACCTGGAACCCTCTCAGGGACCACTGGTGGTCCCCGGACCACCTGTTGAAAACCCCTGTTTTAATTCAATAAAACTATCAATATGGCAATGCAGAAAGACTCTTGCCCAGGGCCGGATTTAGCCAGCCCTACTAGGGTGGGCTGGAAGAATGGCAGTGTGGGCAACTCCAAGGTTTTTCATATGAAGCAGTGGTTTTTCAATCTTTTTGAGACCAGGGCCTACTATTTTTTCAGCATTTAAGCCATTTTCTAGCCCCACATAACCCAAAACTAAACATTTATTTGGCTTTTGTCCACAATTCCAGGTTGGATTTGGGAAACAAAACAGTCAAACATACAGATCAAAATGACCGTTAATCTTCTACATTCTCTAGTTGTGTAGACTTGGACTAATCCAGATGATGGATATTTTAATATAATATATGAGTAATTTCATATAATATATGAGTGTAAACCAAATGGACCCGCAAGGGTCCATTTGTGTGTGTACATATGTACGTATGAAAGCTAGATCGCCAATGGATAACATTATAGCATAACATCGTGTCCATGAGCATATACTTTGTAAAAGACGATAACTTGCTTATTCTTCAACCAAATCCGAAACGTATATAGTTTGATGTAAAAGGTTTTGAGCGAGTTTGTTTGAGCTATATACTGTATTGAAGTACCCTTCAGCCATCTAGCCTTTATTACATCTATGAGTTCCACCCAAAGGCTATGGAACGACCTCTACTCACAAGCACATGAACTCTGTGGCCTCCTGTGAGCCTTTTGACAAATACTGACAGGGGGGATGTAAACATGTCCCGTTTGGGGGGGGGGGGGGGCAAGAGAACACGTTGGAGGGGCAGGAGAAAATGGTATGGGGGTGGCTTCATCGCCCGTGGCGTGAAGCGACACGGGCGATGAAGCCGCACCCATACCATTTTCGGTTACAGGACTTTTATTAGTCAAGTAAAGCATCAATAATAACATCAGTTGTTGTTGAAGTTGCAACAGACACGCAGCATGCATAAAGCTAAAGGTCTGACTCAGAGAGTTTTCTGTTTTCAATGATGAAATGCTGTTGGTTTAGTGGTGACACAGCTGTAGTTAGTTAGTAGCAGACTAGCAGTAGTAGTGTTTCAAATCATTTTAAATATAAGCACTTTAATTTGAAATATCTTGGGTTGTTTTGCATGGCATCGTGTTTGGGGGGGGCAGACTGGGTATACTTGCCCCTCCCCCCCCCCCCCCCCTCCCCCCATGCCCATGCCTAGATCCGCCCTGAATACTGAGCCTTTATGATTTCATGATTTTCTTCCTCCATTGTCAATTTTCCTGTTGCTGCCCCTCTTTGCTTTTTTGGCCCAAGGCATGTTGGCAGTGTTGCCAACTTGGCGCATTTGTCACTATTTTAGCTTTTTTCCAGACCTCCCTAGTGCCAAAATTGTGGGAAAACTCCTGGCGGATAATCTAGTGCTTTTTTGCTGGTCAGAAGGGCACTTTCTCTAGTGTAATGTTATGCTTTGCTTGGATTGTTGTGAAGAACTTTAATTGTGACTCTGATGTCTGTAAAAAGGGCTGTATAAATACAATTAAAACTAATTAGAGGCTGGCATGTCTGTGTGTTAATGCTCTCTATAATGTTTACATTTGGGAAATTATACTCTTAATTTCTTACTTGAGCCTGGATGATACTAATTATCTCCAGCAGGTTGTCTCTTGGCAAATCATTCTGGCCAGAGCTCTGCTCCGCTCGCATTTCTCTGACCTGTTACGCAGGGCTTGACTGCCCCACCACCAAACATGATGGCATGCAAAACAACTCACATTTTAAAACATATTTCAAATCAAAGTGCTTATATTTAAAATGATGTGAAACACTACTACTGCTACTAACTAACTAACTACTATCAGTATGGTAGCTTTGAAGGCCGAATGCCAGCAGAGAAACTCTCAAAGCTAAAAACTGCAGCCCTGCGATTACAGATGTCCCGATGCCACTGTTCTTATTTCTGATCCGATCCCGATACCACAATTTCTGTGTTAGCCGATACCGATACGAATTACTGATACCAGAGAAGAATAGAGACTGTATAATGATATATATATATATTAGGGGCTGTTGAATGATTAAAAATTTTAATCAAATTAATCACAGCTTCAAAATTAATTTAATCATGATTAATCACCATTCGAACTATGTCCAAAAATGCATGTTTTCCTGTACAGGATTTCAAACATTTTAAAAAAGAAACAGAATCTGTGAAAAAAATAACTATTTAACTTTAAAATATTTATCAAAATAGGTGATCTACAAGCCCTCAATGCTTGTAGATCCTCCAGCTATACTCTATGGCTCTGGTTACAGGAAGACACACAGCAATATGTCTCCGTAAAAACGTGCTCTACCCATTTCTTTCAATGAGAAAATGCTCAGTGGGTTGAGTCAGTGTGCACATGAGTTAATTGCGTTAAAATTTTTAATCAGATTAATCAACAAAATTAATTTAATCCCATTAATTAACTATTTTCAACAGCCTTAATATATATATATATATTTAACAAATACCATATGTGTATGTATTCCACCAAGCGGGAATTTAGCAGACTCCTCACTCAAATGTGCACTTGGGCAAATCAAACTCCACATGACCCAACATTTTCTTTAATGGCCATAATGTCAAAACCTGACCCCTCTGTCGGATAGGTGGTTAGACTGGCATACTTGCCAATATGACCCGATAATGGCAAATAAGGGCCAATACTGACACTTTTTCAATACCCATACACTCATACAGTATTTGCCGATACCGATATGACAAAAGAAAGGGGCCGATCCGATACTTTTCCTGATACCATATTGGGACATCCCTACCTGCGATCATCACATTTTTGCTGTTGCAAACGGACTCTGGACTCTGGAGAAGGGCCCTCACTGGAACCTCTAAACAACTTTCGTTTCAACACAAGATGCTGCATTCAAAGTTAGGGAGAGACTTTGGAAGACAGAAGTGATTCTCCTCAACACTGCATGCCCATACAGTTCATATCGTTGGGATAGGAGGTTGTTGGAACAGTTGTCTGTTGGCTAGAACAATACCACCTGTAACTGTCAGAACACTGTGTTCTGGCCTTGCTGTGGGCAGGGGCGGATGTAACATTTCCCAATTGGGGGGGTGGCATGCAGGAGAAAATGATATGGGGGGCGGCTTCATCGCCCGTGTCGCTTCGCGCCACGTGCGATGAAGCCGCCCCCCATACCATTTTCAGTTAGAGGACTTTTATTAGTCAAGTAAAGCATCAATAATAACGTCAGTTGTTGTTGAAGTTGCAACAGACACGCAGCATGCACAAAGCTAAAGGTCTGACTCAGAGAGTTTTCTGTTTTCACTGATGAAATGCTGTTGGTTTAGTGGTGACACAGCTGTAGTTAGTTAGTAGCAGTAGTAGCAGTGTTTCAAATCTGAAATATTGTGGGTTGTTTTGCATGCTATCATGTTTGGTGGGGCAGTCTGGGCATTTAGGGGGGCATTGCGCCCCCATGCCCCCCATGCCCATGCCTAGATCTGCCCCTGTCTGATAGAGAGGGAGGCGTGGGGTTCAGGACGCTGTGTCCTAGCTGTGGGTGTGTGTGTGTTGGTGCTGTGATGGAGTGGGAGGGCGATACGGGGACGGACCGGGACGGGACGGGACGGGCGGCAGATGGTGGGGCCAGGCTGCAGGTCGACTTGGATAAGGCAGTGATGGAACAGATGGCGATGGCTGTCCGATTAACACTTAACGAGGGGCTGGCCGCTCTTCCCTGTCACCTAAATGACACCGGACATTGTTCTGGCCGCGGGACCAGTGGAAGGGGAGGGTGGGAGAGACGAGAGACAGAGAAATAAGCTGGCACACCTATAAGTTCGGAAAATACTAACTTTGGGAATTATTTTCTCTGCTTACCAAATACCGATTTGTATTGTACCTTATATTGTTTTAATCGTTGATCAGTCACCTTTACAACACGGTATGGTATAGAGCAGGGGTTTTCAACAGGTGGTCCGGGGACCACCAGTGGTCCCTGAGAGGGTTCCAGGTGGTCCCCAGCTAAGTTGGTTAACCAGATGTAACTCTTGAGAACGTAAAAATGAAACCAAATGGACCCTTGCGGGTCCATTTGGTTTCATTTTTACACTCTCAAGAGTTAAAATACTCATCATCTGAATTAGCCATTTTGGAATGTATGTTTTGCTTGTTTTGTTTCTCAAATCCAGCCTGGAATTGTGGACAAAAGCAATATAAATCTTTAGATTAGGGGTCTGTGGGGGTGAAATATCCTCAAATGGTGGTCCGTGGTTCAAATCCTGAATAAATGGTGGTCCCTGGGATGAAAAAGGTTGAAAACCACTGGTATAGAGATTGGACATTCCTGGAATGATTAGCACTGATAAACGTCTGGGTTGCACCCTTAGAAAATGTGGCAAAATGAAATGTTCCGTTGGCATTCACTGTTGTTTTGAATTTCAATTGCCGGCAGGTGTGACACTCACAGGTGTGTGCCAGACACTCACAGGTGTGTGCCAGGCACATAAGCATGGGTTAGGGTGACCAGATCCAAACTGTTCATTTGAGGGACAGAAGTGTTGCCTGTGTGGGACAAGTGGAGTGTGGAAACGGGACAAAATGTAGTTAGCAAATTATTACCATCTTGATGTCAATATTCCAAAAAATATTTCAGGATTCCATTTCACACATAGCAAAAACAGCTGGTCTAAAATCAAAAATAGCTGATCTACAATCTTGTAGATCAGCTATTTTTGATACGACAGTATGCGATGTGGCCTCTCTAGAGTGAGTGTGGAAATATAGTGGTACCATGGGGGAATGCTTAAAAAAACACAGCAAGAAATGATACAACAGAAATCCAACTATTAGTTAGGTCACTACAAATTATTAGGGGCATTTTGAACACTGATGTCTGTCTGTTAGTCACAATGTGGGACAGAGTCTCAATTTGTGGGACGCTTGAAAAATCTTGAAAATGAGGGACTGTCCCACGCAAAGAGGGACATCTGGTCACCCTCAGGTGTAAGCATGGGTCCTGTCACTTTCTTGACTTTGTTTATGACCCCATTCATGGGGCTAATGGTAATGGGCTATCCTGTTTGCTAACCAAACAAACACAGTCGGCGAGCGCTTCTAGCGAAAACCAAAGTAATATAATACTGTATGTCGTATGATATTCCTCTTTAAAGAAACTATTTATCATAGATCTATTTGGCAGCCAGATTGATACGGTCGCAGTTCACCGCAGTGAGGGCCGTCATCTTTGTTGTTTGGCACTGTTGAGTGACAGGACCAGTGTTGGTCAATATTACTTAGGAAAGTAACTTCTTTACTTTACTCGTTACCCCTTAGACAAAGTAATATCATTACTTTACTAATTACTGGAATCGAAGAGTAATATATTACATATTACGTTATTACTTTCCCAAGTTCTCAACACTGCCTTTGAAAAAATAGAGAAGTACAACATAATCTGTTTAGCGAGCTCTTTTTAGAACTGAATCCAATTTATTGGAATAATAATAGTCTCCAATCCCACAAACTGCACCTGAAAACAAAGCCAACAAAATCTGTCTCTTTGACTTTTTAAACTTTTTCACAACTGTTTTCAAAGACAGTTGAGGTCTTGTATTTAAAAATAAAATACAAAATAAAGCAGCAAGCGATTTGTAGTTTACATAACTGTGTGCAGGATGCAGTGTGTGGACTGGATCTACAATCTACTGCACATCTCTGTTGTTACAGTACCTGTCGATAGCTTGTAAATCTGTTCTATTTTTGCATGCAACAACAAGCTCATTTTAAACAAGTAACTTGGCGTTACTTGCAAAGTAATGCGTTACTTATTACCCATTTTTGCAGAGTAATCTCATTACTTTACTTTTTGGAGAAAAAGTAATAATATTACAGTAATATGTAATCTAAAATTAGTTACTGCCCAACACTGTTGAGTGACAGGACTGCTGGCCAATCAGCTGCACCCGAATTTTCAGAATTTTCAACCGATGCTGACAACCCCGTAGACGGCTTACAATTCAAATTTCAATTCAAGTAGCTTTATTGGCATGAGAAAACATAGGTTTACATTGCCAAAGCAAGAACATAACAGCAAGGAATGCAATATAACAAGAAAACCCAATACAACAGAAGCAGGGAAGCGTAATACAGCAGTAGCATTCCCAGACCTGAATCGCCAGAGAAAATATTTTAAAGAGGGGATGCCATGATTTTTTTTCTTCCAATTTTGCACATGTTTAAGAGGTGATAGTATGTAAATAGACCCCTTGGTGTGTTTTTTATGTGCATGATGTCTTCCCTTTGTATTTAGGGTTTCTTCCTGGGGGCTGAACCTTTCCAGTCAAACGTACCTATGAAAAAAACTTCAATATAGTGACATCACCTGTTCAGCCCCTCCCCTAACTCCTCCCCCTTTATCATGCAACTAAAGCTGTGGGCGTGGCTTCAGTTCAGGTGGATCTCCACCCATCACCACCCACCAGGCAAACCAGGCATACTTAATGAACTGGCTGGATGGAATCATAAAAATGACAGTTTAACAAACACTGTACACTTTTTGGGAAAAAATCTTACTTTTCATATCATATGAACACCTGATGATCATGTTTTAGGGTAGAAAAAAAATCATAGCACTCTTTAAGGTGGTATTTAAGTGGGCTGGAGCCAGGCAGCTCATCTGCTAACAACAACAACAACAACAACTACAAAAATAATGCAGACGCACCATGATGACGCACAGGGCTCAGTGCAGCATGGAACAGAATGTAAGAGATATTTTCCCCCCTTTTTAAAGGAAACAAAACAGAACGGCTACGACCAGCGTTGGTTCCTGCAGCAGAAACCTCAGGGTCACGGTCACAGACACAGCTGCTGTTCATGTTTACAGATTGCATAACGGATGTAGGCGGATAGGTAGCATTTTTGCAGTGTCTCCACAAGCACACACACACATACACACACGCACACACACACAGGGCCCCTGGGCTGCCGTCAACCAAAGGACCAGCTCCTATACAGAGCATTTTTTTTCCGGGCCCGGTGCACAGGCATTTAAGCAGGATTTACAGCATGCATGGGATCGCTTTAAAATTATAAACACAGAAAATAACTAAGCCAAATAAATGCAAAATGTTTAAATGCTTTCAGTGATGTACCGTATCATGATGGTTTAGGACTTTTGGGGTTAATTTAGTGACAAAAAATGAATAAAATCATTGTAAATATTAACAGTGACACCACTGTTACCCCTTTTTTTTTGGGGGGGGGGTCTTAAACTTGAGCCTCTTAGCGATCACGTGAGCTCTCAATCTTGGGGCCCCCTATAGCTCAGGGGCCCCTGGGCCTGGGCCCAAAGTGTCTGAAGGATAATCCTCCCCTGACTGTACAGTGAGTACAGTTTTGAGGCATTTCTGCTTGACTTGACTTGGAATTTGCAGTATATTTATTCCAATACAATTATGAAAAACAGTGATAGTAGTTATCGTAGTTATGTTATAATGTTACATAGATTTGAATTATTATTATGTCAAAACACAAACACTTCAGCCAAATTCATATTTTGGTAATTTTAAAAGAGCCAATCTTGATCTGCATTTTTTTCCCCCAAAATTCTTTTCTGTACATTTGAAAACTGAAATGTGATATTCTGCACACGATGACTACTTTTACTTTTGGCACTTTTACTCTGACAGATTGCCAATACCGTTTCCTATTTTGAATCAAGTTCATATTAAAATTGGGACTTTTACGGTGTATAACTATATTGCATTATATTTGCTACTAAGGCTGTTGTAAATATACCGGTAGTTAATGACATGAATGACAATTAACTAATGTGTACACTGACTCCATCCACTGAGTGTTTGGGGTCATGCTTTTTTATTTACTGTTTTCATTTATTTTAAAAAATAATTTTCTTCAATCCTCTCCGTTGTGGCGTGGAGGCTGCTACATTTCATAAAACCAACACAAAAATAAATTAAAACAGTAAATGAAACTCCACCCCTCCCCACTCACGTATTAGTAGAGTGGTTTTCAAACCTTTTTGATACCAGGGCCCACTATTTATTCAGCATTTGAACCACGGATCACCATTTGATAACATTTTAGCTCCACAGACCCCAAAACTAAAGATTTTTTTTTGCTTTTGTCCATAATTCCAGGCTGGATTTGAGAAACAAAACAGTCAAACATACAGATCAAAATGACCATTAATCTTCTACATTCTCTTGTTGTGTAGTTGTACTTGGGCTAATTCACATGATGAATATTTTAACTCTTGAGAGTGTAAACATGAAACCAAATGGACCCGCAAGGGTCCATTTGGTTTCATTTTTACGCTCTCAACAAGTTATACCTGGATAACCAGCTTTCCATCATTTAGCCTGGGGACCACCTGGAACCCTCTCAAGGACCACTGGTGGTCCCCAGACCACTGTATTAGTAGGGCAATATCAGACAGTCACCAGAAAAAAAGAAGATTGTGTGATTGTGATGAATGTGTCATGTTTAAAACCTTCCACATCACTCCTTCAGGTCCTTCCATGGTATTCACTCCACGTTTGAGGCAAACGGTTCAGTGCTGTTGTGGAGCTCTGTGCTGTGGATTTATTGAAGGACAAAATGGATCAAATGAAAGTTGCTCGTTTTCCCCGAGAAGCAGAACATGAGTAATCTGTCAGAACGCTTCCCTGGGAGCAGAATACATTCTAGCTTAAAAAACATACAAGGTGCCCAGAGGCAAGGCTAGGAAAACGCTATATTAGACTATATTATATAGAACGTTTCATACACAAGGGCGATTCCAGGTCCTGCAAATCCTTGCAGATTGAAGGTAGGTATTACAAAGTATAGAATGCATGTAGCAGGTGCGGGTCTAGGCATGGGCATGGGGGGGCAATGCCCCCCTAAATACTCAATCTGCCCCCCCAAACACGATGCCATGCAAAACAACCCAAGATATTTCAAATTAAAGTGCTTATATTTAAAACGATTTGAAACAGCATTTCATCATTGAAAACAGAAAACTCTCTGAGTCAGACCTTATTAGCTTTATGCATGCTGCGTGTCTGTTGCAACTTCAACAACAACTGATGTTATTTATTGATGCTTTACTTGACTAATAAAAGTCCTGTAACCGAAAATGGTATGGGGGCGACATAATGGGCATAAAAGAGACACAGACATAATATCTGGGTGTCCAGGGCATGCATTTCCAACTTGCATTGCTGCTGACGCCACCTGCCACCAGAGGGCGCAGTTTAACACTAGTTTAACACTATAGGGATAAAATGACTTCAGATACACAGCTGCAGTGTGTTGTGTCTGTGTGCTGTTGTTATTGTGATTTACACTGTTACTGCTGTAGTTATTGTTAAATGTAATTTTCTAAATGTCATTATAACTCACATGCTTAATGATTGCATGTCTAAATTGGACCAGAAGTGCCATTTGTTAGGCTGATGCGGAACCCTTCATAGCGCACTCTGGTTGCAGGTAGGACGGTAGACACGGTTGCACACCTGAACTTTACATTCATGTCCATGGCCAGGGTACAGAACTCATTCCCTGAGTAGCCAGTAAGGTATGTTAAATGTTTTTTTTTTAATGTTATTTGCATTGTATTTTCTATATTGCAATGGATTATGTACTTTTTTTTGTTCATGGCATGTTACAGTATATATTGAGTATTAAATCAGGAGTAGTAAGTTGATTTCTATTTAGTGTCTTTGCTCAGTGTTTCCAACTTGGCACATTTGTCGCTATATTTAGCTTTTTTCCAGACCCCCCTAGCGCTAAAATTAGCGAAAAACTCCTGGAGGAAAATCTAGTGCTTTTTTGCTGGTGAGTTGGAGTAAAATTGGTTGACAGGCACCAGAAATAAAACTCTTGGTTTTCACCATTTTTCCTCCTATGATAAAGTCCTCCTTCCATCCTAGAAATAATCATTGGTAACCAAATGGACCCTTATAGATCTGTAACTCTTTATTATATTTAAACATCTGAAATACCTAATTTTCAATAATCTACACATTTAGAAAATGTAGAAGAATTGCTATTTTGACCAACATTTTGCCAGGTATTTAAATAGTGGGCCCTGGTATAAGAATGGTTGAAAACCCACTGCTCTAGCGCATTCTAGTGCATTTTGGAAGTCCCACAAGTGCATTTTGGATTTTGTCAGTTAATTGGCAGCTCTGGTCTTGCTCAGGGACACGTCGTCACTAACTCTGGGGGGTGTGGAACACTTGGAACTGGCAACCTTGTGGTTGCCATCCACAGCAGCCCACTCTACCGCTGAGCCACTGTGTGAAATGACCTTAATCCATTTTGTCATAGATTCTAGTTTTGCGACGCTATAGATTCAAGTTGCAGATGCTCAATTCTGGTTCCAGAAGCTACATTCTAGTTTTTGGTGCTAGATTCTAGTTTTAGATCTCTAGTTTGCAGTTACCGACACGACATTCTAATTTGTTGACACTAGATTCCAGTTCTTGACTCGATATCCTAGTTCCTGACACTAAAATCTATTTTTTTTTCCTGAAAATAATCTGTGTTGCTGTGCCAGGATCCCAGATTTCATGCCAAGGACCACCAGAATTATCTATATTTGACTGTGGACCCGCATCTGAAAACATGTTCTAGGAATTCCCCCGAAGCGAAGATTTGAGTTAAAAAATGTTTGCTTCTGAAATAATGTATTAAAAGATTTAAAAATATACACAATATTATCACATATCTAATTACAGGGCCGGATCTAGGCATGGGCATGGGGGGGAATGTCCCCCTAAATGCCCTGATTGCCCCACCAAACATGCAAACAACCCAAATTTCAAGGATATTTAAAATAAACACTACTACTGCTACTAACTAACTACAGCTGTGTCACCACTAAACCAACAGCATTTCATCATTGAAAACAGAAAACTCTCTGAGTCAGACCTTTAGCTTTATGCATGCTGCGTGTCTGTTGCAACTTCAACAACAACTGATGTTATTATTGATGCTTTACTTGCCTATTGAAAAATATCAGACCTACAAGCTCATAGCGCGCCACCGAGTGGCGCGCTATGAGCTTGTAGGTCTGCTATTTTTTAAAGTATAACGTAATGCTTAGAACACCAAAACGCGTTCAATACATAAAGGGTTAATCCTGACTGTAGTAAGTGTCTTTGCTACACTTTGTCGTTCGAAGCCTTTGGAAGATGGCCTTGTGTTTCCTGGATCAGACCCCACTTGAACATCTTGAAAGCCTGGGCCGCCTCCATCGTTAGGGGTGGCCAGATGGGCAGTGAGCGTGTTTATTTTAACCATTCACTTAATGAGTTACTGGGTGGGAAATTTGGTAGATAGTTTTTTTTTTGGCCTATATCAGTGGTTTTCAACCTTTTTGGTAACAGGGCCTGCACTATTTATTCAGAATTTGAGCCACGGACCCAACATTATTTTTGCTTTTGCCCACAATTCCTGGCTGCGTTTGGGAAACAAAACAAGTCAAAATGACCATTAATCTTCTACATTCTTTAGATTTGGGCTAATTCAGATCATGAATACTTTAACTCTTGAGAGTGTTGATGTGGCAACTACTTCTCCAAACAAAACAAAAATCAAACTAAAAGTAGTGCCATGAGACTGAGCTATGGGCTATTCGGTGACGCGTTTAAAATCAAATAAATCCAGTAAAGTTGCTGCGTTTGAGGTGGTTGCTACTGTCAATGTGACTGTACTGTACCACTGCAGAATATCACCACAAAATTAATTCCATCTTTAAGAAAAAAGGTTGCAAATCAGGCCTGGATGTAACATTTTCCAACTGAGGGGGGCAGACGAAAATGGCATGAGGGCGGCTTCATCACCCGTGGCGCGAAGCAACACAGGCGATGAAGCCGCACCCATTTTCATTTAAATTCTTTAGTTCTGTGACCCACAAGATTTATATCTTGTACAGGACTTATATTAGTCAAGTAAAGCATCAATAATAACATCAGTTGTTGTTGAAGTTGCAACAGACACGCAGCATGCATAAAGCTAAAGGTCTGACTCAGAGAGTTTTCTGTTTTCAATGATGAAATGCTGTTGGTTTAGTGCTGCCACAATTGTAGTTAGAAGTACCAATAGTATAGTTTTTCAAATCATTTGAAATATAAGCACTTTCAAATGATATAAACACTAAATATCCTTGAAAAAAAAAAACAGTTATCAGTGGTTCTATAGGCTACCTCTAACGTACTGGTCAGTGTATCGTTCCCATAATTCAATATCAGTCAGGCTCTACAGCAAACAGCACTTTATGCCTCGTTGCACAACTTGCCACTATTACACTTTGCTGTTGCTGCTACTTTGAATGGAATGAATTGCTCGATCATGTCTCTGGTGGCTGTAAGCGTTTTAGTTTAGTGTAATTAGTTAGTTAGTTGATTGTTTGTCAGTATGTTGGATGTTGTTTACTGTGTTCTTACTATTTCTGGCTGCAAATCAATTTCCAGCAAGAGACAATAATGTTAACCTTGAACCTTAAGAATGAATCACTGGTATGTCATCACATGGTTCACGTAGAGCTGACTGGGGACTACTGTATCTGTAGTTCTGTTGAAATACAGTACACCACTGGGTTTCAACCAGTGGTCCGGGGACCACCAGTGGTCCACAGCTAAATGATGGAGAGTTGGTTAACCAGATGTAACTCTTTGAGAGTGTAAACATGAAAACAAATGGACCCTTGCAGATCCATTTGGTTTCATGTTTACACTCTAATTCATCATGTGAATTAGCCCAAGTCTACACAACTAGAGAATAAAGAAGACTAATGGTCATTTTGATCTGTAGGTTTGAGATTGTGGACAAAAGCAAAATAAAGCTTTAGTTTTGGGGGTCTGTGGGGCTAAAATGTCATCAAATGGTGGTTCTCCATGGATCAAATGCTGAACAGATAGTGGGCCCTGGTACCAAAAAGGTTGAAAACCACGGCAGTACACTGTTTTAAACAAGAGTGCAAGAGTCCAGGTTAAAAGGATCCCTGGCAGACAAACATCGCTTAAAACATTATACTATCCCCATACAACTAAAATAATCAAATGGTATGGTATTTATTTCATAAATAGAGAATATTTCACTCAACAGGAACTGCTCCTGTCGCAGGTTGATGATGTCACATGTCCTTGTGTGGTCTGGCCCTATTGAGTGAAAGATTCTCTATTTATGAAAGAAATAAAGTATTGAAAGTGTTTCTATCTACATGTTTTAGTTAATGTATAGAAGGCAAGTATAGTGTTTTAAGGCATAATTGTCTCATATAAAGTGTTTTTTAAGGCATATTTGTCTCATTAGCCAGGGATCATTTTAAGGTTGTTAAACCTTAACATGGGATTGGACGGGAGTGGTAGAACTCTGTCTCTAGATGGCTCTGGGTGTACTCAACAGGCCCAGGCTCACATTCTGGCAAACGGACTAATCGACCAATTCTGGAGTAAATGCTTCTAATATATTATTTACACTCCAAAAATCTATAAATCTCACTCCCTATTAAGGCAGTGGTGTTTAATTAATTCCACCCCCACAGCACAAGGTGCTCAGTTTTTTACCCTTAATCCATTTTTGGCAGGAACGCCTTTTTGATGTTCTAAGCATTATTATTAGTGTCACTAATGTGTATCAGTTATAGGTAACTACAAGTATAACAGTTGGTTAAAGCTAGTTAAACTATAACTACAGTTATAAGTATATAATATAACTACAGTCATAAGCATAACTACAAGCTCATAGCGCACCACTGACTGGCGCTATGAGCTTGTAGATCTGATATTTTTCAATAGCTAAACCCATTTATGGTCATAACCATAGATTTAAATCAGAAAGCTAGATGTCTCTCCCGCGCTGCTGGCCAATGGGGAGTGACGTCGTTACGTGGCGGCCATCTTGTGAGAGGATAGCATAACATTGTGTCTATGAGCATATACTTTTTAAATGACGATAACTCGCTTATTTTCAACCGATTTTCAAGCGGACTGGTTTGTTGTAAACATCAGAGACGTCCGCATAATATGAGCAGTTATATGATGTTTTGAGAAAAAAAATACATTTAGCAAAAATCACAGCCACGTTGATAATGTTCATATTAATGCAATCCATTTGTAAATCCGTCAAGTTTTGAGCGAGTTTTAGCTGTTTTTGTTTGGGCTGCCATAGAGCATAGTGTATTGAGTCCTCTCACAAGATGGCCGCCGTGAACGACGTCAGAGGCTCCGCCTCAAGCCATCTAGCTTTCTATATACAGTATATCTATGGTCATAAGGGGTTAAGCCCCTGCCTGTGCAGCAGTGTACTGTGCTCTGCAGTAGGATCCGTCCTGTGCCCTGTGATAACCTCTGTCTTCACCACTTAGTTGTTATTCTGTGAGCGCTGTCCAAAAAAATATTCCATAAAAAACACAAACAAACAGAATAAAGAATCGGCTGGAAGGCAGCGAGCGTTGTTGAGCCTCGGGTGAATTTCACACTCAGCTCTGGTTCTCTGGCAGCCATGGAACTACACCACCGCTTTACAAATGAGCAAACCGCTAGCGTTTCTATCACTGGTTAATGAGCTAGGGAGATATTCGCCATGCAAATGTACTTTTCTCCACTGCTTGTATATTTTGACACCAAGTTAGTCAGATGAAAAAGGACCACCAGCTTACATTAAACTAAGACGTTTTCAAGATGTTCTGGCCGTTATCTCTGGAACGGGGTCGATTACAACTCTAAAAGATTGGTAATACATCATATGCATGAAAAGTAGTAACTCTTTGACAGATTAAAGCTAGGCTTGCTCCCATTGGTTCCAATAGTAAGTATATACAAACCCATTATAACTGAAAAGTCCATTTTAACCATTGATAGATTCATCAAAAACATCCAATATTTTTTTCTGGTGACTGATATTGTCCTCCTAATACATGAGTGGAAAATTATACTTTATTTGCCACTGTTGTCTTGTGCTTGTCCCTGTGTAAGTGTTTCTGTTGTTGTTGTTGTTGTTGTTCTGTTGTCTGCTGTACATGAGACCCAAGACAAATTTCCATTTTGTGGACAATAAACTAACTAACTAACTGCAGGCAGCCCGTGGATTCAAGACTAGTTTAACATTGGGCGCTTGTTCATGTGCCTGTTCATGGAGGAAACCAGAGGTGGATCTAGGCATGAGCATGGGGGGGGCAATGCCTCCCTAAATGCCCAGTCTGCACCACCAAACACGATGGCACGCAAAACAACCCATATTTCAAATTAAAGTGCCTAAAAGTATTTGAGACACTACTACTGCTACTAACTAACTAACTACAGCTGTGTCACCACTAAACCAACAGCATTTCATCATTGAAAACAGAAAACTCTCTGGGTCTGTTGCAACTTCAACAACAACTGATGTTATTATGCTTACTTGACTAATAAAAGTCCTGCAACCTAAAATGGTATGGGTGCGACTTCATCGCCCGTGTCGCTTCGCGCCACGGGTGATGAAGCCGCACCCATACCATTTTCTCCTGCCCTGCCATTTGGGAAATGTTACATCACCCCCATGGGGGAAACACTTCCGCATATGGGCACCAAATTTTGGTGCCCAAATGCGGAAGGAAGTAGACGGTCTTCCGGGTGCTTCAAAAACACCACTGAGCAACTTGTATTGGAATTAATTACTCTATGGTGTTGTTCTTAATTTCTCCCTTCTTTATTCATGAAAGTTCTGAAGCAGAGCTAAGTGGACAGAGAGGTGCGTGTGAGGCTGTGATGGTGGACATGGACAGACTCCAAACATCCATACTTAATGTGTTTAGGGTTGGACAGCTGCTGCAGGGCAGAGCCAAGCTACTCTGGAGAGATCTGCATACTAAAGCATGCAAAGAAGAACAAAATATCACATTGAAAAACAGCATGGCTGATTTTTTTAAACTAATTCATCACCCTCTGGCGTTAGACAGAAGTTAACGCTCACAACCCCTTGGAATTATCAATTGGCTGCCATAAAACTTTTTTGCTTCTGCCATGAATCTTTTTTGCTCATTTTTCCTTTTTAGTAAATATGCCAATTAACTGCTTTATATTACTACATTGGATTTCAACCCTTTTCATACCAGGGCCCACTATTTCTTCAGCATTTGAGCCATGGACCACCATTTAATGACATTTTAATCCCACAAATCCCAAAACTAAAGATTTATTTTGCTTTTGTTGACAATTCCAGGCTGGATTTCAGAAAACAGTCAAACATACAGATCAAAATTACCATTAATCTTCTACATTCTCAAGTTGTGTGGACTTGGGGCTAATTCACATGATGAATATTTTTTAACTCTCAAAGAGTTACATCTGGTTAACCAAATTTCCATCATTTAGCTTGGGGACCACAGCTGGAGCCCTTTAAAAGATCACTGGTGGTCCCCGGAACACTGGTTGAAAACCACTATTACTACATTGCAAACTATCCAGGCTGCCTGGATTGATTTGGACTATGCTTACGCCAAAGTATTTGTGCATTTGATGATATTCCCTATGAAAATAGTTCCATGGCTTGTTGTCAAACGTAAACAAAATCCACCGTCGAAAGAACTCCAAACTGTCATGGCTGCTGGACTCCAGTGAAAGTCACCATTGAACACTTCCATTGAACTCATTTTCCTAGAAGCCTCTGTGCTCTAGAGCAGATTTCAACTATACCATTTCTGTCTAGTATAGATCGCCCGTATGAGTCTTTGTTTTGGCTAATCTTAGCATCTCAGACCGCGAGATCGAGGCACTTCTTTGCCCTTTTACTATTTTGAAAAACTTTGTGGAATAGTTCAACATGCCAATCTATAGACCTGCGCAGTGACGTCACCGCCCCGGTTCCAGAAGTGTTTTCCCCATTCATTTTTCTCATAGACTTTTCGAAAATAATTTATATAAAGACGATTTTGCCGCGGACAAAGCCAACTCGGGTCGTGATGAATCATGATGGCACACACAATGGACGATCAAATAATTTCTAAGATGAAAAACGAAAAAAAGTGTTGCCGTTTTCTACTTCTTGCTAATTACCGGTAGATATTATATGATGATATTGTGTGTCATCATGATTTGTCATGACCCGAGTTGGCTTTGTTCGCGGCAAAATCGTCTTTATATAAATTATTTTCGAAAAGTCTATGAGAGAAATGAATGGGGAAAACACGTCACTGCGCAGGTCTATTGACGTGACATGTAGACCATTTTTTGGCCATTTTAACTATTATTATTTTTTTTTTAATGATTTGAAAAGCAAAGAAGAGGAGTGGGACAGACCAGTGGTTGTTGATGGTTTATGTTGGTCATTTGGCTCTGTGCTGAGACAGAGGTGTACCAGACTGTAGCGTCGCATTTAGGCGTTTCTTGGTTGAGTGAGAGAAACGCAAAATCATAAATGTGACGATTGTTTGCTAGACATTTCAACAGACTAGACACAGAAATAACTGTCAGACGTCGATAATTACGGTGTGAGTCACGCAGCGACGTCACAACACACAGCCGCCATTGTTAACCTTATTTTCCTTCCTGTCAGGGGCAGATCTAGGCATGGGCATGGGGGGGGGCAATGCCCCCCTAAATGCCCTGACTGCCCCACCAGTGATTTGAAACACTACTACTGCTACTAACTACAGCTGTGTCACCACCATGAAACCATGAAAATGGTATGCGTCCGGCTTCATTGCCTGTGGCGCGAAGTGACACGGGTGATCTAGGTGCACCCATACCATTTTCTCCTTCATTTTCAGTTACAGGACTTTTATTAGTCAAGTAAAGCATCAATAATAACATCAGTTGTTGTTGAAGTTGCAACAGACACACAGCATGTGTAGTATTACGCGGAAGCGGGGATCGAACCCGGGACTCCCACTCGCCAGTCCAACGCACAACAAGTCGCGCCAATAAGGCTGAGCCCGATTGGCGGGGTTGTTGTCGCTGGCTCATGGCTGGGTGCTACATTCACCCCCTTGATCTTTTGGAGCGCGTCCTCGCGCTTCACACTTCACACCACGGACCCCCGTACGTGATGTCCCTCATGTGGACCCGCAAGGACGTAGACGGGTATATTGGGGATAACACCCGCACTCCAAATCCTGCCGACTACGCCAGATTGTAGTATTACGCGGAAGCGGGGATCGAACCCGGGACTCCCACTCGCCAGTCCAACGCACAACAAGTCGCGCCAATAAGGCTGAGCCCGATTGGCCGGGTTGTTGTCGCTGGCTCATGGCTGGGTGCTACACATGCATAAAGCTAAAGGTCTGACTCAGAGTTTTCTGTTTTCAATGATGAAATGCTGTTGGTTTAGTGGTGACACAGCTGTAGTTAGTTAGTAGCAGTAGTAGTGTTTCAAATCGTTTTAATCATAAGCACTTTAATTTGAAATATCTTTGAAATGTTGGTCGTTTGCATTCCATCATGTTTGGTGGGGCAGTCGGGGCATTTAGGGAGGCATCATCCCCACCCCCCACTCCCCATACCCATGCCTAGAACCAAGGACTATCTAATAAGGACAGGACGCCAAGACATGGCTTCCTGTCCTCATGGGAGGAAACAGACATGCGCAGTGCATTCCAGGAAGTTTGACTCTAGCAAACCATGCATGCCATTGGTCTCTTGGATGGTTTGCCAAGCGTCAAACTTCCTTGTCTGTACTGCGCATGTCTGTTTCCTCCCATGAGGACAGGAAGCCATGTCTTGGCGTCCTGTCCTTATTAGATAGTCCTTGCCCCATGAGAGACACGTGACTGAGCCTCTAGTCTTCCTGTGGTCCTAATAGAATACAATACAGATGTACAACTAAAAATACAATTTAAAATAATATAAACAGAACAAAAAATAAAATCTAAACAACTAAAATGACAAACTAGCATAATGTGATTTAAAAAAAAAAATACACAAATCATGTACTTGACAATTTTGTTTCTCTTGATGTTACTTTTGAAAGTAATTTTATTATGTAAAGTGTTTTCATATAATTTCAGTGGTGAGTGGTGGATCATAAAATGCACCCAACATCTTTCCCACATTTTGCAGTTGAAAAATAACATGACAAAACAAATGTTCTTCTGTATTATTTCATATAGTGTCTGACATAGTTTTGCTTGTCTAATGTAGATTATGTAATATCTACAAGGAGGTTAATCACTTTGAAGAGTGTAAGACTCATCTCTGCCATTCATGCATTCACAATAAGCAATTACCATGGTCTAAGTGATTATCCTCCATTCATAACGATGATGAGCCTGGTGTTAAGAACAATGAGATGATGACAAATTGGTCTCCATTTATTCACACAGTTTCACCTCCTTATTTTCATAACAGCTTGGCGCTGCCTTGCATCTCTATCAAACTATTGATCTTCTATTGATAAACTCTTACATAACGGATTTTTACCAGGTAAAAACACGTCTTGAGGGTTTTTTGTACCAGTAGTTACCTTGCCATGATGTCATTTCAAAAAACAGTTCCAGTGATTAGAAGTTGATAAAAACCAAAATATGATCCTCATTGGCTTACATTTAACACTAAAACAGCTCTCAAAGTCACTATTTTAGAACTTAAACAAACATAAACAAAGTTGATTGAGACCTACAGTAGAGCATCAGCATAAATTATGTAGTTTTATTTTATTTTTCGCAGAACTGTTACCTTCCTGTTGACTCTTAGCCTGGTTTCAGACTGCAGTACATTGAAGTTCAAATTCAACTAGAACACAACTCCGTCTGGCAAGGAGCCTATCTCTATGAGTGGGTGTGGCTTATGAAATACTGCCAAGGCTTCTGATTTGTTGGGAACAAAAACAACGGTTCACCTTCATTGGAACAACATCCAATCAAAAACAACAGTGCTACACAACAGTTGACTTCAGGGAAATTCCAGTCAAGCAGACACTGGCCAGACACAGTTTCCAGGAGGCTGGTACCAGGCTAGTTGTTTTTAACATTATCCATGGACTCCATGCATCTGGATTAAAATCTTAAATTGTAAAATCAACAGAAAATTATCATTTTTCATTTTAAAATCAAACCATATGAGGTTTGGTAATATATAACAAGTGTGATAGTACAATTGGGGAGAAACCGTTTTTCCCCTGGTAAGTTAAACCGTATTCCATGTTTTTGTACAGTGCAGCATGCAGTTTGACATCAAACCCAACGATGTTTCTAGGCAACCAACACTCACTCACTCTCTATCCCGCATGGCCTGCATGCGTCCAGGTCTGTGCGGTCGCTGTCTGTCAGTAACAGGCCTATTAAAGAGAACCAATAGAACACTTGGCACCGTGCCTCAAGTGCAATTTCACACTGGATGATTCTGGCACACCCGCCACTTTACAAATGAGCAAGAAAAAAAAAACGCCACTCAAAAATGTTTTTGAATTTGTATTTCTGCTAGATGGCTGTTAGCTACTGTACTTAGGACGAATGTCACTGCAGGTGAGGGGGAAGAAAGGAGTAGGAAAGCACTAACATCTGCTTTAACGGGGAATTTCACCCATTTTCAACATTCTAATATGTCATTAGTATACCCTAGAGGTGTTGGGTGGACACATGATAAAAACGTTCCCTCATTCTGTGTTCCCAAGAAATGGAGGTCTGAAGAAAGCCACTAACATGGTGAAACATCTTGATGACATCATCAAGATGTATTTTCACCATGTTAATGGATTTCTTTAGACGCTTCTTTTTTTTCTGAGAGCGTACAAATGGAACCAAATGAACCCGTTAGGGTTCATTTGGTTGCATTTGTACGCTCTCAGAAAAAATATTGAAAATGGGTGGAAGTCTCCTTTAAAGCGCAAATAACATGCAAAAAATGCATTCCTAAAATTCTACTGTAACAACACACAGTACAAAAAAAAAACACAAAGTAAGACATGACAAACAAATGAACAAATGATGAACATGATGAACAAATAACAGCGTGCAATACAAAGTCACACACACAATAACATAAGGAAGTCCTCATGTACAACACTAGTAGTGTCCGTTAAAGAATTTAACGGCAGCTGCAGGCACAAAGGATTTTCTTTATCACTCTGAGGCTTTGAGGGCTGAACCTCAGGGAATGGCTTATGTGCCAGTCATAATGGATTTGTTTTAATTAACCTTTAATTAACCTAGTATAGCCAATCAGCCAATCGGAATATTTTGGGGGACGATTGATGACCGCAAACCGATTACTTTCTCTTCCACTTTACTGCTATGTGGATTATTTCTACCATATGTGTTCAGAAATATATTCTGTGATTGAGTGATGATTCAGTTTAAACCCAGTAATACACTGTCTGGATGCCAGATTGGGATTAAAAAACGACTGTAATCAAAGCCACCTGTGGTTGTGGAGGACGATTCAGAAAAGGGATAAAAACAGGTCAGCTTAATTTCTATTGAATACCTCATCACGCAGCATGTTTTCGTTGACAGAGAATAATTTAAAAAATCTATGTTTACAGAGCTTTTATTTTAAAATACACAAACGTGGAAGTTTTCCTATATCCATGTCTTGTCGGTCTAAAAGAAAAAAGGTGAGAAACATAATTTTCCAATTCACCAGGAGGTTTTATGGTTAAGTGCAC
>CM076982.1:5619335-5633881 GCA_039105355.1 Benthosema pterotum
GTAGTACTGTTTAACAACTGTACGAGATTTTTATAGTCAGAATTTTTTTCCTTTTTTCAGAATTACACTACTTGACTGCAATTAAAACCGTATGCTGTTTATGTCACTGTTATATACAGTACAAACAATAAATGTTATTATACTGTAGCAGGAATGTGTGGACATTTGTTTATTCCAGGGCAGTGTTTTAAGTCTTCTAAATGTCAAATGAGCTTCCACGTGACACTATGCATGTACTGTATGCAGTTAGGATGTGACTAAAAGAGACTTTCCAAATTACAATGTCTAAAGTCCATTGGGGGTAGGGTAATGAGACATTAAAATTCATTTGAAGCATTTGAAGACATTTACTGTAGATTATGCAAAATATACTGTGTCACTCACTCTGTCATGTTTTTTCAGGACTTTGAAACTAGTTGAACTGGTTTCTAACTACCACGGTCACAATGTGGGGGTGGGGTGTTAACATTGTCTTGGCCCATAGCCCACTCATTCTCCCCTCCCCCCTGAGAATCAGTTCACACCTCCACTATGTGTGACCATTGTGTTGGAACATTAGTTCTCTGCTGCCATCTCCTGGTGACAGCATGGAGGTTGGTGGTACTTGGTGGTAACACCGAGGGCGGTGGTAACACCGAGGCGCCAGATGACTAGCACGTGTGACAATCTCAAGTGCTTACCACTGTATGTTCTAAATATTATATATAATATATAGATATATATATATATATATATATATATAATATATATATATATATATATATATATATATATATATATATATAGATTGTATATCTATATATATATATAGATATACAATAGATATACAATATTACCATTTCTCTCAAACACTGTTCACAAATCTGCCTAAATGTGTGATATTGAGCACTTCTGCTTTGTTAAGATAATCCATCCCACCTCACAGGTGTGCCACATCAAGACGCAGATGTGACATCATGATTAGTGCACAGGTGTACCTTAGACTGTCCACAATAAAAGGCCACCCTGAAATATGCAAATTTTCTTTGCCTTATTGGGTGTATGGGCCTCCGAACCAGTCAGTATCTGGTGTGACCACCATTTGCCTCATGCAGTGCAACACATCTTCTTCACATAGAGTTTATCAGATTGTCAATTGTGGCCTGTGGAATGTTGGTCCACTCCTCTTCAATGGCTATGTGAAGTTGTTGGATATTAGTGGGAACTCGTACGTGCAGTTGAAATGGTAATACTGTGGTAATAATGTGTTATTACCATTTTGACAGAGTGTACCATTTCCACTAATATCCAGCAACTTGACACAGCCATTGAAGAGGAGTGGACCAACATTCCACAGGCCAAGATTGACAATCTGATAAACTCTATGGGAAGAAGATGTGTTGCACTGCATGAGGCAAATGGTGGTCACACCAGATACTGACTGGTTCGGAGGCCCATACCCCCAATAAGGCAAAGAAAATTTGCATATTTCAGGGTGGCCTTTTGTTGTGGACAGTCTAAGGTACACCTGTGCACGTACGTGTGTGTGTGTGTGTGTGTGTGTGTTGTGTGTGTGTGTGTGTGTGTGTGTGTGTGTGTGTGTGTGTGTGTGTGTGTGTGTGTGTGTGTGTGTGTGTGTGTGTGTGTGTGTGTGTTGTGTGTGTGTGTGTGTGTGTGTGTGTGTGTGTGTGCCAAATTCAGGTGGATAATTGTTAAATATCTGCATCAGGTAAGTTACATTAAAATAAGTCTACACAATTAGAGAATGTAGAAAAATTTCTACAAAATGTACATGTTCGCTCCTAATGATACCAACATCAAATTGTTTAATTTAGGTCTGGAAGTCTAAATAAATGTCATCAAATGGTGGTCTGTGGCTCAAATGAAGAATAAATGATTGACCTTGATATGAATATTCTTGAAAAACATTTAAGGTATATTTAGAACCCATAAAAATATGCGATTAAATTGCGATTAATCAATGACTAACTATGGGCAATCATGCGATTAATCGCGATTAAAATTTTTAATCGATTGACAGCTCTAATATATATACAGTATACAGTACACTCTCAAGTGAAACGTTAAAATTGTTTGTATTTGTCCTTTTTCTTATTGCAGTGTCTATTGTCTTATTGCACTGGGGAACAATGGAAACGTTAGTTCATCCCTGTACTGTATATGTCCTGACATACACTGGAGTGACAAATAGAGAACCTTGAACTTGAACCTTGAAAATATTCATCATGTGAATTAGCCCACGTCTACACAACTAGAGTATGTAGAAGATTGGTCATTTTGATCTACTGTATGTTTGACTATTTTGTCAAAAAGGTTAAAAAAAACCCTGTTCTAGATGACGTAACTAAAGCATGCTTAAAACCGGCAGGTCAGTGATAGGCGCCGTTCAGTATCAGGATATCAATGGCCATGCAGAGTAGAGTCCTCTTCCGCCGCTGTGCGCTCACCGTCGCTACCATCCTGCTGCTATTGTCCAGTCTCCTGGCCTGTGTCTCGGCCTGGCATCAATACAACCAGACTGCGGCGCCTCAGCCAGAAAGGTTCAGCGTAAGCGGCTGGATCCAGATGGCTGGTCTGCCGGCGTCCTCTTGGCCTCTGGCGCCTGCAGGAGAACCCGACGACAACGCCAACAACAACGACGGCAGTGCGCCGCCCTGGCCGCCGTTGCCGCCCGCCGCTGGGCCGTTCCGCTACCTCATCAACCAGGAGGACAAATGCCCTGAGGGAGAGGAGCAGCCCTTCCTGGTGCTGCTGATTCCCACCGAGGCTCACCAGGTGGAGGAGCGCAGCGCCATACGGGAGACGTGGGGCGCCGAGAGGAGCCGTTCCCGACGGGTGCAGGCGACAGGCCGCGGGTGCTGCGGCTGTTCCTGTTGGGAACGACGGAGGAGGAGGAGCAGTGGCGCTCCCTGCTGGAGGAGGAGAACCGGAGGCACGGAGACATCCTCCAGCAGGACTTTAAGGACACCTACCGCAACCTGACGGCCAAGACCCTGATGGGTCTGAACTGGGTGGCGCGCCACTGCCCCGGGGCCGCCTACGTCATGAAGGCAGACACCGACGTCTTCGTCAACACCCAGTACCTGGTCCACGAGGTGCTGGGCTGGCGCCAGGGGGGCGACGGTCCCAAGACTCCTCCTCGGAAGAGCCTGATCACGGGTCTGGTCTCGAATGGCAGCAGGCCCATCCGAGACGCGCGCTCTAAGTGGTACGTGTCCGAGGAGGAGTATCCGGGCGAGACGTACCCAGACTACTGCGCCGGGGCGGCCTACCTGCTCTCCTCGGACCTGGCTGGGCGGATCTACAGCGCCTCGCTGGGAGGGGGCGGCGTGGTCCCCCGCTTCTTCTCCCCCTTTGAAGACGTCCATGTGGGCATGGCCCTGGAGAGGCTGGGTGTGGCCGTCACGCCCCCGCCGAGCCCCTACCTGTTCCCCTACGAAGAGTACGACCCTGAAGAGTACTTCCCCGCCGGTGGCGACCGCTATGCACGGCTGGTCAACGCTCAGCGCGTCGTGGTCGCTGCCCACCGCGTCACGCCCGCCCAGATGCGGGACTATTGGTGCCGCCTGCAAAACGCGAGGCGATATTATTAAAGCTGCGGGCGGCGGGTGGCGGATGCCCATGTGAATTATAGCCCCAAGTCTATACAACTAGAGAATGTAGCAAGTTTCAGATTTTACTTTATTAATCTTGGTTCTCACAGAAGCCCAGACATAAAAAACATGAATCACACACGCTCAAATATCCTAAAAAGAAAACCTAAAAACTATATAAAAGTCACCTCATCATATCATAAAAAAAATAAAAACTACATACTACATGCCTGCTACCTGCAGTGTGCCATACTGTATAGTACACAGCAGAATAAAGTGCATAGCATTGCTAAAATTCACAGCAAGGATAAAGTGCCCAGTGATTCATACCCTGCAGTTGCATGGTTAACCTAAAAAGAAAAACCTAAAAAGAAGACAAGTTCAAATAAAAACATGCCAAAATGTCCTCAAATGGTGGTCTGTGGCTCAAATGCGTGGCTCAAATGCTGTGGCTCAAATGCTGAATAAATTGTGGGCCCTGGTGTCAAAAAGGTTGAAAACCACTGCTTCATGTGAAATCTATTGATACATTTTGAGCTTGTAGACTGGCCATTTGAACTATTGAATTTCTTTTTTTATTATTATTTTTTAAATTGTTTAAAAAGGCAAAGAAGAATTAATTTTGCTGATTAATCTGATTACAACGCAATTAACTCATGTGCACACTGACTCAACCCACTGAGAATTTTCTCATTGAAAAAAAATGGGTAGAGCACGGTTTTTAGATCTTTTTGCCAGTTTCGGTTTCTTTTTTAAATGTTCAAAACCTGTACACGAAAACATGGCATATTTTGGACTTAGTTGGAATGGTCATGATTAAATTGATTTTGAGGCTGCGACTAATCTGATTAAAATTTTAAGCATTCATCATTTAACAGCCCTATAGTTAAAACATCAGCAGGGCTGCAAACTGTAACCATTATTTTCATTCATCGATTCATCAGCCCATTATTTAATTCATCGATTAATTATCCTTAAAATGGGATTCCGCCCATTTTCAATTCTTTTTTCTGAGACCCTATAGCAGGTCCATTTGGTTTGGTTAATCTCAATTAATCAATTATAGTCCCAGCACTATATACATGTTGTATTTAGGGGTGGGACTCGATTCATTTTTTTGATTCTAATTAATTTGAAGCCTTGTAATTAATTAATCTCAATTAATCGCATACCAATATTTGACCCAAAAAAATAAACTGTGTCGACACTGCGAGTTGATTAACCAGATCAAAAGTTGGTTAACCAGATGTAACTCTTTGAAAGCGTAAACATGAAACCAAATGGACCCTTGCGGGTCCATTTGGTTTCATGTTTACACTCTCAAGAGTTAAAATATTCATCATGTGAATTATCCCAAGTCTACACGACTAGAGAATGTAGAAGATTAATGGTCATTTTGATCTGTATGTTTGACTGTTTTATTTCCCAAAATCCAGCCTGGAATTGTGGTAAAAAAGCAAAATAAATCTTTAGTTTTGGGATCTGTGTGGCGATTAAAATGAGTTAATTTTGTTAATCGTGTTATTGTTTCTGTGATTAATTAATCTCAATTAATCAGTTAAAGTCCCAGCCCTAGTTGTATTACATACTACTATTAAACTTGGTTGAGGGAACATAGAGCTGAGGGAACATAGAGCTGAGGGAACATAGAGCTGAGGGAACATAGACACGGTCCCAAGATGATCAGGGATGGATGTAACATTTTCAGATTGGGGGGGCAGGAGAAAATGGTATGAGGGCGACTTCATCGCCTGTGTCACTTCACGCCATGGGTGATGAAGCGTTCTGTCCATACCATTTTCGGTTACAGGACTTTTATTAGGCAAGTAAAGCATCAATAATAACATCAGTTGTTGTTGAAGTTGCAACAGACACGCACGCAGCATGCATAAAGCTAAAGGTCTGACTCAGAGAGTTTTCTGTTTTCAATGATGTAATGCTGTTGGTTTAGTGGTGACACAGCTGTAGTTAGTTAGTAGCAGTAGTAGTGTTTCAAGTACTTTGAAATATGCACAATTTAATTTGAAATATCTTGGGTTGTTTTGCGTGCCATCGTGTTTGGTGGGGCAGTCAAGACATTTAGGGGGGCATTGCCCCCCCATGCTCATGCCTAGATCCGCCCCTGAAGATGATGATGAAGTCCTTCTGCTGATAGTGTGGAGGGAGGGGCGTACCATCTACATTTCACCAGCATTTCTTTTTATTATAATTATGTGTGAGAGCATAGTAAGTGATTGCTTTGTGGCTGTCGCCCGTCGTCTTCCTATCTGAGTATCTGTAATAGGAGAGAGTAGCGACACTCCCATTGATTCCAATGCTACGGCTGAACAACAGGGGTGTTTTTGCCATTAGGTAGACTAGGCACTTGCCTGGGGCGCCATGAGAGGAAGGGGGCGACCACCAGACATACTTTAAAAGGATCCCAGTGGTCTCAAACTGCCGGCCCGCGGGCCATTTCCGTCCCCCGAGATGATATTTTGTGGCCCCCACCTTAATATGAACGTTTAATATTAATGCGGCCCGCGACGGCCGCGAGTTCCCCCGTCAAATTCCGACCAGGCAGCCCAAAGCATTTGCGGGAGAACAGTCTGTTACTATTGACTGCTCATTACTGAGATCCTGTTTAAAGCCCGCCTACTGGCTTTGCCATTTGCACAGAATAGCAAAGAGGAACCGGATCTGCACCCTGAAACGCGCCCCTCCCCCCGTGCAGTTTAGTTCATTCTGTCGCTGAACTGTCAATCTGAGGAAATGCAATGACGCCATTGGCTGCAGTACGGGCGAGATCCTGTCATGGCGTCTCTCTATCCACCGCTCCGTGTTTACAAACACACGTAGGGAAAAGAAAACTTTGCCTTTTTACCAAGGACTGCGTTCGGTTTGGTAAATAATGACAGCAGAGCCGTTTTCTAAAGCCCGATACGGGCGGATGCATGGCTTATAAAGCAGCACGCTGAGCTAAGGTGAGTAGCCTAAAACGAGCTGTTGTGTCCCCCTTGCCCGTAGTGAACGGTGTTGTCGTTGCTCCAGGGCAGGCTTACATCTGCGCTGGATAGAATCATAGCCATCTAGTAGAAAAGTTGCGACATTGTGGGGTCAGAAACCGAAAGTGCTGAATTATTTTCAAAGCCCCATTGCGCGACCACTGCAGACAGCATTGCCAGCAAAGATGAGACGTCGCGCAACTGGGATATAGTTTTCAAAGAGGTTAGCGCAAATAAATAAAAGCCTATTTAGGCATGTGTAAAACATGACAACTATTGGGAAACTAATGCTGCTAGTTGGGCCTAAGTGGCGATTCTGATGGTCTATTCTAGTGTCATGTTTGCAAGACTAGTTTCTGAGTGACACTGACAAACTATATTTTTGATTTTATTTATTTTATGGCGCTGCTTTGTAGGGGCTGTATAAGTTCAAAATTGCTGTAGTTGGCTTTGTTAGGAATATAAATTGATAGCTAAAGTAAAGATTTTGTTACTGCTTCCTTATTGGTTGTAATTCATGCCATCACAATCAAATCAGAGCCACTTTGTTGATGGGTTGGCTGGTCCGGTTATTTTGTATTGTTTGTAGGTTCTATTGTCCAGTAAATAGTTCATTTAATATTGTTCAGTTATAGTTATTATCATAATCCTATTATGTGCTACTGAATGAAACAGATAGCACAGTGGTATATCAAAGGAAGGAAGGAATAGAAATAGAAATATTATTATAGAAATGTTATTTTTGTTTTTTGTGCGACACAACACCACATATGCACACACTCTTTATCCCACATTGGTGAGTCTGAATCTACTTAAATTTAAGTGAAATGAAGGCGAAAATGGCGAAAAATAGGCTTGAAATGGCAAAAAAACGTTTGTCCATGTGACGCGCTGTGGCTGCGGCCCGGCCTCAACCAGGCTCTGCTTCTAGTGGCCCCAAGGCAAATTGAGTTTGAGACCCCTGCTTTAAAAGGATCCCAGGCTAATAAGCTTCATATGGATAAATACATTATAATTTTCCTCTATAACTAGAATTGAACATTTAAAACACATATAATATGTTCTTTAGTTTAAAAATAGTTCATATTTTTATCCCTTGGGGGGCGCTATTTTACTGTGCCTGTCATATGTATGATGTCACAGGAGATTTTCCCTGGACATCCCCTTTCAGATTTCAAGATTCACATTTTTCTCATTAACAAGTAACTTAGTATTGGTCACGATTTGATTACATTGCAAATCAATATAATACAAAGTCAAACAATGCAATATTGCGATACTTAAAAAAAAATCCACTTCTTGAATGAATGCTCCAATCAGAAGCCAGCGTTGTGGTCACGTGAGCGGTCACATGTGTCACAACAACGGACCTCTCCACACAACAACAGACCTCCTTTCGTGGATTAACGTAACCATACACAACTGCAGATAAATAAAAGCAGCCTTTATATGTACTATTTCTGTCAATTATTAGTTCATTATTCATGTATTAAGCCATGTAATAAGCTTATCCCTTACTTACATAATGATAGACTTTTTTTAAAATATTATATATAATATATAAAAATTATATTTCAATACAGTTACTATATGGTTACATCCCTAATTATGACGTAACACATCTTGCTCTCTGGTCTCTCGCTCTGCTCGCACACAAGTAGGCCATGCCCTGGCCTACAATGCAATGTGCAAGTTTGCACTATTAGTTCAATTTAAATCTAATATTGGGTGGCAGGGGCACCACTATCTTTAAGATCCACCTACAGTATATGATGGTCGATATGATGAGATTGAGGACACCATTTCAAGATGGTCCATCTCTGTTATTAGATGCAAACAGTGTTGGGCAGTAACAAATTTTAGATTACATATTACTGTAATATTATTACTTTTGCTCCAAAAAGTAAAGTAACGAGATTACTGTGCAAAAATGGGTAACAACTAAGTAATGCATTATTTTGCAAGTAACGCCAAGTTACCGTAATTGCAAAATAAGCTTGTTGTTGCATGCAAAAATAGAACAGATTTACAAGCTATCGACAGGTACTGTAACAACAGAGATGTTTTAATCTAAAAAAGACATTTACAATGTCATATTTTGTTGGCTTTGTTTTCAGGTGCAGTTTGTGGGATTGGAGACTATTATTATTCCAGCATTATTACAGCATAATCTAGATTATGCTGTATATCTCTATTTTTTCAAAGGTGGGAGTTGAGAACTTGGGAAAGTAATAACGTAATATTTAATATATTCCTATTCGATTCCAGTAATAAGTAAAGTAATGATATTACTTTGTCCAAGGGGTAATGAGTAAAGTAAAGAAGTTACTTTCCTAAGTAATATTGACCAACACTGGATGCAAACGGGCAGGAGAGGAGCTTATCAGTTCCTCCCACAATGCACCTCTCCGTGGGAACCAAAACAAAAAGCCCAGATGCCAGCAGAGATTCTCACCATGGCGATCTTATCGCTGTTTGTTTAATTGATTGTCTTTTTCCAAACATGCTATACAGCAGGCAGGGGTTTTCAACAGGTGGTCCAGTGGTCCCTGAGAGGTTTCCCTGAGAGGTGGTCCCCGTGCAGGCTAAATGATGGAAAGCTGGTTAACCAGGGGTAACTCTTTGAGAGCGTAAACATGAAACCAAATGGACCCATGCGGGTCCATTTGGTTTCACGTGTACACTCTCAAGAGTTAAAATATTCATCATGTGAAATTAGACCAAGTCTACACAACTAGAGATTGTAGAAGATTAATGGTCATTTTGATCTGTATGTTTCGGGTAGGTTTTCCTGTGTGCGTCACACAATCCGTATTTAGGCATGCCTGCGTCACTGCGTGTGTCACGTCACACTCCGAATCCAGCCTGGAATTGTAGACAAAAACAAAATAAATCTTTAGTTTTGGGGTATGTGGGGCTGTAATGTCTTCAAAAAGTGGTCCTTGGCTGAAATTCTGAATAAATAGCGGGCCCTGGTATGAAAAAGGTTAAAAACCATTGGTCTACAGTATTTCCTCTCTACAGACCCACACCCCGGGGGGGAGAGGTGATGATGACAGCCGTGTCGGTGTCAGAAGACATGTCCGTGATATTTCAATAATTAGTTGTAATGGTGATGGTGTCTGTCTGCTACAGTGTGGGGCTGACATTATCATTAATAATGCGGTTTCACATGATTGCATCAGGTGAGGAAGGAAGACGGGAAGATGGAAGACAGGCAGCTAGTGAGAGACAGTGAAATCAATTCGTGAACGCAGCATACATGAGTCGCGACCCGTTGGCCATCCACCGCGACCCGTGGCCATGTGTCTCGGCGGGTGAAGCGTCGTTGCGGCCGTTTTGACCATTTTGTCCATCGCTTTGACCGCTTTTGCCAACGAATAACCGTTCCCTTCCATATACTAATCCTAACCATAACCCCTACTAACCGTAAACACAAGCTCAAAACCTATGCCTTAAGCCTAACCTTCAGCCCCTATGAAGTAGTCACGACCGTTACGTATGCAAAAACGGTCGCGATGTATGCCACGTGTGCTGATGTCACAGAAAATAACATAAATCTGTCGGAATCGTTTTGGACATGGTCGAGACACATTGATATGGGTCACGACCGTGGCCTACTTTTTCCCTCTGCCCAGTGCTGATCTACTTTTGGCACATTTTCTTCTCTGCTTAGTTTAGTTTCATGTTAGGTTTTGGTATGATAGTCTGGTGACTCCATGTGCACATAGTGCAGTGTTCCCCAGGGGCCGATCTAGGCATGGGCATGGGCATGGGCATGGGGGGGCAATACCCCCCTAAATGCCCAGACTGCATTTCATCATTGAAAACAGAAAACTCTCTGAGTCAGACCTTTAGCTTTATGCATGCTGCGTGTCTGTTGCAACTTCAGCAACAACTGATGTTATTATTGATGCTTTACTTGACTAATAAAAGTCCCTTAACCGAAAACGGTTGGGGGAGACTCACACTACGGGCGATGAAGTCGCACCCATACCATTTTCTCTTGCCCCCCTCAATTGGGAAATGTTATATCCATCCCCTTTTAGTTTTGTTTGGACAGACCATCCTTTCTTTTGTTTTTGTTATAGGGCTTTACTTAGGTCATGTTTTTGTTGGTTTTGTGCAATTTTCACTTCATTAATTCATTCCCACAAGACATATTCCCATTATGAGGTGCTGTTTAGTGCTAGTCATTTGGCTTTCTGTAGGTGAAATTACTGAGAAGTTACTCATTTTATGCCTGTGAGTAAAATATTGATGATAAATGTCCATCACAGCCTGGCCTGGTGAACACAGAGATGTATTAGTCACATTATTGATATAGGAGATGATTAGGGTTAAGATCCAAGACTTTCACACTAATGAGGACTTGACAGCCTTATTATACTGTACAGACAACATTGAGATATTGACATAATACAAGAATATACAGTATACACATAATCTCAGTGTAAAGGTGTCAGTTAGCTGACAATGATTTCAATCTGTTGTCCTCAGGCAGGGGCGGATCAGGCATGGGCATGGGGGGGGGGGGGGGGGGGGGGGGGGGGGGGGGGGGGGGTGGCAATGCCCCCTAAATACCCAGTCTGCCCCCCCAAACACGATGCCATGCAAAACAACCCAAGATATTTCAAATTAAAGTGCTTATATTTAAAATGATTTGAAACACTACTACTGCTACTAACTAACTACAGTTGTGGCGCCACTAAACCAACAGCATTTCATCATTGAAAACAGAAAACTCTCTGAGTCAGACCTTTAGCTTTATGCATGCTGTGTGTCTGTTGCAACTTCAACAACAACTGATGTTATTATTGATGCTTTACTTGACTAATAAAAGTCCTGTAACTGAAAATGTATGGGTGCGCCTTCATCGCCCGTGACGCTTCGCGCCACGGCGATGAAGCCGCCCCCATACCATTTTCTCTTGGCCCTCCAACATGTTCTCTTGCCCCCCCCCCCCCCCCCCCCCCCCAAATGGAACATGTCACATCCTCCTGTCCTCAGGATGAAAGACCTAACAAAAACAATAGAGCTGTGCAGTCCCAGCTCCTTCATGGTGTCACCCGTGGCCCAGAAACGAATTCCAACATTCATACACCAGGGACAAAGCCAATATGGGGTTGTGACAAATCATGACGTTATTTTTGGTTAGTGATTTATCGTAGAGCTCTGGGGTAAAAAAGGAGCGCTTGTTTTATCCGCCGGCTACTACTAGTAGGGCGGGGCGAAGGAAGTTTTACTGAGGTTATGGTTAGGGTTAGGTTAGGTTTAGGCATAGGTTTACTGAGGTTAAGTTTAGGGTTAGGATTAGGTATAGGCATAGCTTAGGTTTACTGGGGTTATGTTTAGGGTTAGAGTTAGGTTAGGGTTAGAGTTAGGTTAGGGTTAGAGTTAGACGGTGCTTTATGCGGTAACTAACCCTAAACATAACCTCAGTAAAACTATGCTTCGCCCCGCCCTACTAGTAGTAGCCGGCGGATAAAACAAGCGCTCCTTTTTACCCCAGAGCTCTACGATAAATCACTAACCGTTATTTTTTCTTTCTTATCAATTAGATATTGTCTGATAATATTGTTGTCATGATTTGTAACGACCCAAGTATTACCATTTCTAGCAAAAGTAGAGGATATTACTCTGCCAAAACACGCCGTATTACAAATGAGCTTGTTGTTGCATGATGTGAAAATAGAACAGATCTACAAGCTATCAAAAGATAACAACAGAAATGTGCAGTGGTTTATAGATCCTAATCCACTGCAGCATTCTGCACACATGATCTACAAGTTTTTACAAAACACATTGTGTTTAGTGAGACATCTCTAGTTGTACATCTCTAGTCTTTATCTGGTGGGAGGGGGAAGTAATAAAGTAATGTACAATACCCCTATAATACTCTTTGATTCGAGTAAGAAGTCATATAATATTACTTTTTTCTAAGCGGTCATGAGTAAAGATATTACTTTGCCCTACACTGAGAGTGACACATTGTCTTCCCCTATGTTTCAACATGTCTTCATTGACAAGACATTTTAGATGACACTAGTTTGCAGTGACTGATAATGAACAATGTGTCTTCAGACAGCAGCAGCAGCAGTGGCTGCATTGAAATATGCTGCTAATAAGTGGCAGCAGGATTAAACTACTAATTGTTATATCAAGCTCAAAGAGCTTCCATTCATCATCCTCACTGTTATTTATACTCTGAAGTTACAGCTGCAGGCTGTGAGCCATCACTTTCAGTGTTCTAACAGATCAAATCCAATACAACTCAAACACCTCCAACATAATACAGAATAAATCAGGGTAAATTAACATAGGAACTGCAGAACTGCAACCCGTCCATCAAATAAACAAAATGAAATCAATTAGGGATGTGCCCAAAGTGAAAGTCTCTGAATAACCAAATATGATATTGTTATTATCAGGCTGGATCTAGAGGGCGGGGGGGGGGGGGGGGGCAAACGTACATCTTGCCCACCCAAAGTATTGTTCAGTCACGACTATACCGTCTCTGTAATGTTTTCTGTTGTACTATTATCAAAGAACAAGGGTTTTAAAGTCATTAAAGCTGGATTCAATATCTAAGTCCAACGCATTTCTGCATAATCCTACTGCTACACCCAGACTCAGCTGCAGCCTCACAACTTCCAATGTTTTTTTCTTCCAATTCTGATATTCACCTCTTATGTTACTCGGCAATCAAAGACTTGCATAATATACCTTATAGCCGCACTTCTCTTAGGCAGTTTTCAAGTAAGATATAGAGCATACCAGGGCATCATGCGGCCCGGGGGCCAAATGTGGCCCCTTGGCTGACTCTGACCGGTCCGGGGACCACCAGTGGTCCTTGAGAGAGTTCCAGTTAAATATGGAAAGTTGGTTAACCAGATGTAAGTATTTTTTTTAGTATTTATTTATTCAGCACAGTATAAAACATTACAAAGAACATATATAAAAAGGGTGAAGTACTAGGCTGAGGCAAAAAAAGCCCAAGGGGCTTATACGAGGCCTCTGCCTGTAAGACAAAAATAGTTACAAAATATCGAAAATAGAATGAATTGATTGATTAACTCTTTGAGAGCGTAAAAATGAAACCAAATGGACCCTTGCGGGTCCATTTGGTTTCATGTTTACACTCAAGAGTTAAAATATTCATCATCTGAACTAGCCAAAAGTCTACAGAATCAGAGAATGTAAAAGAATGGTCATTTTTGATCTATGTTATCCTGTTTTGTTTGTAAAAATCCAGCCTGGTATTGTGGACAAAAGCAAAATAAATCTTTAGTTTTGGGGTCTGTGGGGCTAAAATGACATCAAATGGTGGTCCATGGCTCAAATACTGAATAAATAGAGGGCCCTGGGGTCAAAATGGTTGGTCAAAATGGTTGGTCCTTACTCTTACTTTTATTTGAATATACGTAAAAGTCTGCGTAATATTATATTAATATTACGCAGACTTTAGTTCAGCCTATACTGTAGTCTGGCCCTCCACAATATTTTTATGCATCTCATTTGGCCCCTTGGGAAAAATAATTGCCCACCCCTGATATAGAGGGTCTATTCTTTGGAACTCTGTTGATTTCAGGCTAAAAGCCTCTCCATCTCTGCAAACTTTCAAAGCAGCCTACAAAAAATGCTCTTGCAGTTAGGGTTAGGTATTAGTTAATATTTGCTTGCATGGTCTCGTCTAACAGGCTAATTATCCCTGCAATAATATGTATTTTGTGCATATTTTTAGATATACTTTGTTGTTTTCTTGATGTATATATTTCTGGTATTTATCTTGTCTGTATGTATAAATGTTATTGTTCTTTTTAGGGGAAGTTCTCGATAACCCTCTGGGCTTCTAACTTCTTCGGCACATTATATTCAACTATGCATCTTGTTTTATCTTTTACATGTGCTAATAAAAAAATAAATAAACTAAACTAAACAGACAGTCTGGTGAGATTGCTCCGTATCG
>CM076982.1:5634381-5652843 GCA_039105355.1 Benthosema pterotum
AAAAAAGGTGTGGGCTCCCCTGCACTAGACCAAAAGGACATCCCTTTGGTCTGGGGGCAGATACTAGACTTTAAAGGTCATTAAACAGAGGCTGTACACAAAGGCCAACCGTTGGCATGCAACCAAAATCTACATTAAGGGAGTCATACCTGTGGTGGTGGACTCTGGTAGTGTAGTCTGATAGTCTGTACACAGCATAGCCTCACAACAGCACCAACATTTTTCTAGAAGCACAACAGCATATAAGTATCACCACCCTCAAAAGAAACAAAATGAAACAGACTACACTCTGTTGATCTGAACACACCAGTGCTGCTGTTCGGCACAAACCCACAAACACTAGGCAGAAGAATGCACAACGGAAGGAGAACAAACAGCTACACTGTTCTCAGGAGTGTTTTAACAGAAGCTTTAACTTTGACCTTCACATGAAACTATTTTTTGTTTCCAGTAGGTATACACCAGCAGCAGCACAAAACAATAGTTCCACTGGGTCAGTGTTGTCACATTTAACCAAACTCACACACCTTAAAAACAGACACGACAAGGAGGTATAAAGTCTGAGGGTGTTTATTACTGAAAACAAGAGTAAAGATGAGCTTGTAGAAGGCTGGGTCAGGGTGGTGGGTAGACTGGCAGGCAGACACTGAGCAGAGAAAAAAATAAAACAATTCAAAGTAAAAAAGAAAAACACAAGGAGAAAGTATAACTAGGAAACACTGGAATATAAAGCTAGATGTGTTACCTGGAGAAGTGTGGTACAACCTGGCATCAGGCGGTGAAAAACCAGGAGTTATATAGAGTGGTGGAGATGAGGAGATGCAGGCAGGTGAGTGATTAGATGATGAGAGCCAGGAGGAGTGTCAATCTGGAAAAACAGGAACCAAGTCTAGTAGCACGCACGCACGCACGCACACGCACACACACACAACGCACACGCACACGCACACACACACACACACACACACACACACACACACACACACACACACACACACACACACACACACAACACGACACATACAGGACACTGGCAGGGGGCGTGACAAATGTTGAACGAAAGCTGCTCAATATGGTAGAAATGTATCAACAAAAAACAATACAAATAACATTTGTAATATCACCCAAAACAATAATAAAGTTCGGTTTACAAGTAACAGTTTTGTTGTTTAATAAAGATTCTGATCTCTTAAACATTTCAACTTTTTTCAAATTTCTGATTTCAACTTCATAATCATTTTGTCCATGTAGGTTGAGTTTGTTCTGTTTCTGTGATAACATCACATCACTACCATCTATAGAGCAGAGTTTCATTCTACAGGTAGACAGCAGATAAACAGGTAGTTACAACCTCCTTTCTGTTACAGAACAGGATCTGTGACGCAGCACAGCATAATTTAAGACAGCTTTTTTGGTAAGTTATAACTTACAGTATAACAAGGATTGGCTGTCCATGGGGTATGGAGATTATTTGTATGGTCATTTGTATTTGCTTGTATTGTTTTCATTAAGTTTTGATTTTGGTTGTTATTGTTTGTTTAACTCTGTGCTGGATTGGTGGTTTATTTGTATATGTAAAAGGATGTAATAAAAATGAATCAGGCCTGGCAAACCAGGCTCTTGAGCCTCATGCAGCTCTTGGCTCGTTTCATGCGGCTCCTAAGGGGTTTTCACATGACAAGCGTCAAAATTGGTCCAGCACAACCATTCATTCCCTATTATGATTATAAATTTGAGTTTGAGACAGTGTACACAATGATATATTTTAGGGGTTTGAATGAATGATTAAAAAATGAATCAAATTAATCACAGCTTCAAAATTAATTTCATCATGATTAATCACCATTCGAACTTTGTCCAAAATATTCTTGTTTTCCTTACAGGAATTGAACATTAAAAAAAAAGAATGTGGGGGAAAAGATCTGTTTATTTCGTAAATATTTAACAAAATAGGTGATCTACAAGTCCCCAATGCTTGTAGATCTGTGTTGCCTGTAGAGCTCATTATTTTCAACAGCCTTAATATATTTTTGTTTGTGCACTTGGTTGACATGAGAGTTTTCCCCTCTCCTCACACAATATCATTACTGCAACTTGTGACTAGTACAGAACCCAAATTTGTGACATTTGCAATAGAAAAAGTGTTCAACCAAACTGTAATAATGTAAAATAACATGACCCAGCCATATCTACTGTTCTCTCCACTGAGCATGTTACTTTGTTAGCTAACAAACAAGAAAAGCAAGATACTTTTTTAATCCTGTGTGACGTAGGTGCTTGACTCTGCAGGAGCACCAGACCAGAACAGAACTAGGCCTTCTGACCGTCAAAAATACCTCAGCCAAGGCAAAAGTGTCCCAGCTGATGGCAGCATTTTCTTACCTGTCAAATACTTTGTTAAACTATAGTGACTTTGGTTGAGATTCTTCATGTCTTCAAACAAGTCCAGTGACTGGGACCAGAATGAGCATATGAGAGCTTTTGATATTGGTAATTTGTAAATCTGTATCAGACATCCCTATCAAAACAGGGTTTCTATTTATTTATTTTTACTGGTAGTTGAATTATTTCATTTCCATACATGTAAAATAACTGTTTCATCAGATGAGCTTCCTGTGCTGGTATTTGGCCTTGTGCTCTCAAGCAACACCAACGGCAAAGTGGCCTTGCACAAATATTATGAAATTCACAAGTCCACAACACAATGTTTTGACCGTTCTGAACCTCAGACAAATGGCATTTTAAAGAGAGACAAAGGCGGGAGAGAATCTTGCTTTTTGTAATCTTGCAAGATCTGGCAACACGTGATGCACAACATGCAGGGAGAGGTTTCCAGAAGGCATGTGACTATCTCTGTAATATCCATAGCAGCACAATTCATAACACAAATCACTGATGGCTAACTGATGAACTATGTTAGCCAAAATTTAGTCATGTAGTCTGTATGTACTCTGTATGTATTGTGTGTGTGTGTGTGTGTGTGTGTGTGTGTGTGGTGTGTTGTGTGTGTGTGTGTGTGTGTGTGTGTGTGTGTGTGTGTGTGTGTGTGTGTTGTGTGTGGTGTGTGAGTGTGTGTGTTGTGTGTGTGTGTGTGTGTGTTCAGCTGTGGACGACTGGAAGTCATGGATCAGGAACATTCTGATTACAAGAGTGGCAGGTTAGTTTCTATCCCTTTTTGTTTCTAACCCATGAGTGAAAGGATGAATTCACATCTTCTTACTTTAATAGGCCTAATTAACAAATCAGTGATGATGACGATAATGGTCTTCTCAGCATCATCCAGGAGCCTGAAGGACAGAGAACAGAGATGTCTGTCAGCAGTGATGTTGTTGTGAAGAATGAACCATCTATGACTCTGAATGACAACTTCAATACAGCTGACAGGATACCAGACAACAGGTTGGGATTACAACAACTTTATACACCCCACACACACACACACACCCACCCCCACACACACATATACATATATACATATATATATATATATATATAATATATATATATATATATAAATTATATATATATATATATATATATATATATATATATAATAATATATATATATATATAGACACTAAACTATCTAAATGATTTTTGTAATTTTATTAAATTTATTAAATGATGTTTTATGCAAGAGATGCAAGATTTATTGCTCACAGTCCCCTAGGCTTGGGCTTACTTAAAAAAATGCAAAATGTCAACTTAAGATAACTCAGCAGCTCATGTTCACAGTTTGACACAAGACAATTTCCTGATTACAGTAGTTGATAATTAGTTTATTGACAATGATTTCATGTAAACTGCAATCAAAAGGATAAATGCAAAAAATGGTTTATTTACATAATAGCCATCTACTGACGCTACTGTTTTGACTGTTCTGTGATATTGACCCCAACATAACAAAATAACGTTTTCCATCACAAATGAACAGAAAACCTGGACACCCATACCCATATTTGTAAACTTGAATTTTAAATTGTCAGCAACTATATGGTTGCGCCACATATGCACCTCACTGAGGTGCTTGACAGACTGACAACAATATCTTCTTTCTCAATTTTGTGTGTGACAAAAGGAAGCAGTATAGAGGGGTATCCTGGCTGCTCTGTCCATGAAAAGTTGCAGGTCCATTGTTGTTGTGGATGTTTTGGTTACCAGCATGTGTGTTTTATTTCAGTGTGTCTCCATCTCCTGCACCTAGCTCTCTGTCTATGAGAAGTGACACATCCATGGATCGACCTATTAACTTAGAAAATCTGTAATGTAAGTTACACCATTACTATTTCTACTAAAGGAGTTGGCTATCATTCATACATGGCATTGTCTATTGTCAGGTTCAGTCATATACCATATTGTACATGTTCTTATTGTACTACTACTGCTACAGTTTATTATTACTACTACCACTAATAATAATAATAATAATAATAATCTAATTGTTTGATGTTTAGGTTACCAGTATACTGTGTTTTATTTCAGTGTATCTCCTGCACCTAGCTGTCTGTCTATGAGAAGTGACACATCCATGGGTCAGCCTTTTAACTTTAAGAGAACTCACTACTCCTGACTCAGGTGAGAATGAACTGAATAATAATAATCAGAACAATATGCAAAAATAAATATTGAAGACTGAACTTGAGATATACTGTGCACCATGTAATTGTGGGAGCATGGCAGGGTTCATGAACACTCAGAATCGCAACATTGTATTGTCAGTAGCCGGATTTGAACCCGCAACCTTTTGTTCCAAAGTCTGGCACTCTACTGACTGAGCTATCAGACAAAAGATTTCTCAATTGTTGTTAACAACCCATAAGACGGCACCAAGCAGCAAGCAATATCAACAATATGCACTTATAAGCAATACGAGGGTTTAGTTTACTGGTCAATGTGACACAAGTTGATAGCTCACACTTTGTATTATCCGTAGCCAGACTTTCACCACAAGCTTTTGTGCCGAAGTCTGATGAAGACTGACAGAGCTATTCATACAGAATGCTTTGCTCAATTATTAACAATGAAACAACCCATAAGAAGGCACCAAGCTGTATCAGAAGCAATATGTGCATATATAACTCATAGAAACATCCATGAACTTCAGAAACTTGAACTTCAGAAATAGAAGACCATGTAGGCTAATATTGTGTAGGGTTCCTAAAACTACATAATTCTGAGTTATCAGTGCCTGGATTCAAACCCGAACCTTTCAGTCCGAAGTCATTTGGCTTTACAAATGACCCATGTAGACTACAATGTTGCATGCTGTTTCTTGTTAGCAATGAATCAACTAATAAGACAACAAAGCAGTCTTGCAATAAGCAAATACCACAATATCCACAAATATTGTAGTCTAAAATTAAGGAAAGAGCTTGACTTTTTTTTTTATTGTGAAGTGGCATGCATTTAGTAATGTAGAAGCAGAGTGAAGACTTGTTTTTTCCTCCACAGAACAGCACACTAAAGGTGATTCACAACCAGTTGAAAACCCCTGTCATAGACCAGGGTTGCTTATTTCTCTTACACAATCTGGCACAATGTACTTCGTCCAGTGCCAGAGAGAAACAAGCAATAAGGTCTATGAAAAGTAATCATCCCAATTGGGCTATATATTTATACTCCAAAACAACACATTGGCAGTTACTTGAGAAAAGCACAACTGCAGGCTCACAGAGCGTCATTATGATATGGTATTTCACAAACTAGTTCTTCCGTACAGATGGAAAAAAAACTGGCTGATACAAAACATTGCAGTAAGACTGGTTTTAGTGCTATTTAGCATTGTTACAGCCGTTTAAACTAGGCTCAACCAAGGACCCATAACATAAAACAGGACACATAGTCAGATCAAATGTTTACAAAATATTTACAAATTTAATTCAAAATCATAAGGCGGCACAGAAAACCATAGTAAAGATCAACAAGCCATCAAAAATGAATGACTGACTTATAGCCACAATACAACTCTGCAACTAGATTTTATAATGAGATGATAAAAATGGGAAATGACTTTCAAATTTAGAGTTGCATTGCAGCTATGACTATGATCTGCAGCAAGGAGAATATACTTACAAGCATGCTGTTGGCTATGGCTCCAATCATGATATAAATATGGCTGCAATCATCATCAACTGGCTGGGACAGGGCAGGGCAACCAATTAAGTGCCCGACAGGTAATCTCTTAACCAGTAGCATAGATCCTAGCAGAATGGATAAGCAATGTGTCACACTATAATGGTTTAAAGAGGAAGTGATATTAATAAATAGATACATATAAATTTACTGCAAGCACATAACAAACATCCCTCTACCAAACTGTAAAATCTCATAAGGATATTACACTGCATGTTTGTATTAGGAGCAGTGGAAGAATTTTCACAAGCCAGCAATTTTCATTGGCTCATAAAAACGTCATTTTTTTGTTGAAAACAAATTTGCTTTTGAACTTCTGTCCGTATGGGACCAAAGCGAATTTATCTAAGAAAGCAGAAAATCACGTATAAGGATATTTCAAACTGCTTAAAATGGCGGAAACTCTGTGGGTGGAGTTTACTGGTCCACGTTTTTCACAAACAAGCAATTTTCATTGCCCTGTAAAAACGTTTTTTTTTTTTTTTTGTTGTTGTTGTTATTTTTTCACTTAAAAAATGGACCACTATTTTTATGTCCATAAAGGTCCAAAGTTCAGGTGTAGGTATTTTGATCAAACATTGTAGGAGTTCAGCAATTTTAACTGTTTTTCATATAATTCAAGATAGCGGGTCATCTAAAGGTCAGAGGTCAAAAGTCAAAATACGAAAGTTGTCCGGCATAAGGAGACAAATAATTGAATATAAGTTACCTGGCCAACGATCAAGCGGTTCATGAGTTATGAGTGTTCAAAGTTTGCATTTTTAGGTGACTGCTATAGTGCCACCATGAGGCCAATGGTATTGGGCTTTGCATCATCACTGTTTGGCATCATCCTCTACCAGATTACCAAGTTTCATGAAAACCGACTGCATGGTTCAGCCAGAACAGCTATTTCTGGCAGAAGGAGGAAAAGGTGGAGAAGAGAAAAAAAAAAAAAAAACAACTTTGTGGACTGCTTGATCCCTAAATAATAATGAAAGAATTAATGAATAATATTAATTGCCATCGTGGATGTGTTGATTCCCAGTGTCAGTGTGTCTCCATCCCCTGCACCTAGCTGTCTGTCTATGAGAAGTGACATATCCATGGATCGGCCTATTAACTTTAGACAACAACTAAAGTAAGTTACATCATTACTGTGTTTCTGTTAATATACCACCATTTATACATTTCATCATCTATCCACATCTTCAGCCATACATTGCACATCAAACTATGCAATTGATGGATTCATATTACAAGTTTGTTGTCAAGTTTGTTTACTTTTTCTATGAAGTCCTCATGTCATCCCATTAGGAAAAAATCTTTATATGCGTACTCTTGAAAGCGGCACCTTAAAAAAATAAAACCCTCTTCCACATGAAGCTGTACTAGACACTAGACACACTGTTACTCTGTGTAAAATGTCATACAAAAGAAATCCAACTAAATATTAATATATCTCTTTCTCTTCACTCTGTCTTCTCTCTAAGGGAGGAACCTGGAGCAGTAACTGGTGATATCCATGTCAGACAACACTCTGCTCCAGCTCTGCAGGAACACAGCCTGGTCCAGGGAAATACTGACACCAGAGTTTTACAGTGGCTGAACTCTAGGAGAATGGAGGACATTAAAGAGGTGAAATGAATGTTTATACAATACTGTGGTTATTAATATAGGGCTTTGATTTGTGAGGTGAAACATGCTGTTTTTTGCATTAAAACATAGAAAGAGCTGTCACAGAAACAACAAAAGTGGAACCAAAAATCAGTGTGATGCCATGGATTATAGAATAACTAATTAAGATAATGATTTATGTCGTTAAAGGTGACTCAAATTACCATACCAGCAATCAACATCACACAATAAAATGTTTTAGAAGGTGGTGTTTTTTCTTGGCTTTTAAAGAACAATAGCTATTATTTTTCTGTGTCTACTTTGTGAACCTTTCGTGGTCTCTAAATGTTGCTTTATTGCTTAAACATGTTGTTGTATAATATAAATAAAGTAACTTGGGACATATTGCAATATCGAATCACAATATATTCAAGAATTGCACAATATATTCAATAAATTGGCATATTGGTATTGTAGTGAATGGTCCCAGCTCTAGTAACTAAACTGGTTGTTAAAAGGAATCGTTTGTGTCTGATGAGTGTGAAGAGCATCAGGAGGTTGCTGCTAAGAGGATGAAGATAGAAGTTAAAGAGGAAGATGAGATGAAGATGGAAGTTAAAAAGGAAGGTGAGATGTTCCAACAAAATATAGCCGCAAGCAGCAATAAGACAGGGCCAAGCAATACAAAAGTGACACCTGTGTGAACTGAGCGGTGCCAGTGAGTTCAACAAAACAACTGGCTGGCTGCAGTCACAACCGTAGATGCAGTCAGAGTTAGGGCACCACACCGCCAACAATTTTTAATATAATTATTTATGTGTTTTTTCAGGTGATGACCTCCATCTGCCTGAGATGAGAATTATACTTCTGGGACACAAAGCTTCAGGAAAGAGTTCATCAGCAAACACCATCCTGGGTACAGAGGAGTTTAGCTTAGAGAGAACAGCTCAGTGTGAGAAGAGACAGGGAGACGTAGCAGGGAGACAAGTCACTGTGATCAACACTCCAGGATGGTTTATTAATGCTCCTCTAAACAACACATCTGAGTTGATTAAACAGGAGATAGTTCTTAGTGCATCACTGTGTCCTCCAGGACCACATGTTTTGTTATTGTTTATTAGGGCTGACAGACCATGCAAAGCTGAATATTGTAAATTCATAGAGGAGCACATGCAGCTTCTCAGTCAGAGAGTGTGGAGTCACACTATCATACTGTTCACATTTGGAGACTGTCTTGGAGGTAGATCCATTGAGCAGTACATTGAGAGTGAAGGAAAGGCCCTCCAGAGGCTTGTTGAGAAATGTGGGAACAGGTATCATGTCTTCAACAATGAGAACAGGGCTGATGACACTCAGGTCACAGAGCTGCTGCTGAAGATAGAGGAGATGGTGGGAGGAGATACAGGGAGATGTTTAGAGATAGACAGAAGAGTGTTAGACGTGATTGAGAAGAAAAAGAGAACAGAGGAGAAAAGGGCAACACAACGGCAGATGAAGGTGAAGAAAGAACGAGAGAACATCAGGTCAATGATGGGTATGTCATTCTTTCACTAAAATCAGTTCTGTCAACTATCTATCTATCTAACTATCTATAACACTTTAGTCGCCATTTCACTAGAACAGAGACCACACCTTCTGCTCAAAGTTTATCGTTTTTTTAATTGAAATGAAATGATGTGGGGGGGGGGGGGTGCAGGTAGGTTGAGACTCAGGTGGGGGAGTAGTCTCCGGAGCGGTTGTCTTTGTTGCACTCAGACGGCGTTCGACTCTGCTCCGGATCTGTCTCATGTCCCTAGGAGTCTTACTATGTTTGAGGGTGAAAGTAATTGATTTAGCGAAATTGAAGGTGATGTCCGTGAGGCTGGGGTGACGGGACGGGTCGTAGTGGATGGAGAAGGATGTGAATTCTGAGCTGCATAGGAACCTCAAGAAAACCAGCAGAACATGCTTTCCAGGGTGAGGTCGAACAGGGGTGACACCGTGACAGGTAGCCCGAAGAGTGGTCTGGCAATTGGGTCAGGGGTGACTGACAATCCGTTGAGGACGTGGTGTCGGACTTGAATGGTGAGGTGATGGACGTTGGGGTTCTGCACCGCAACGCCCATCACCTGCACCGCGGTTCACATGAACCCGCCTTCCGGACTAGCTGCCAAAATGTCTGAAAAGAGATGGGAAGGGAGTCAGCAATGAGGTTGTGGTGACGAATTGCGACAAATTGGTGGGTCACGGAAGTCCAGGTGAGGGGGCGGAGAAGGGGTGGGGGAGTTTGAGTGGCCTTTATTGATAATGTCGACGGTAGCAGTGTTGTCGGAATGGTTTAGGATGCTCCTTTGAGACAATGAGCGTGATTCTGTTGATCTTCTCTTGGAGGAGAGAGGCCTTGAACGCGTTGGTGTCCAGTGTGATGCCCAGGAATTCAAGGGACGTGGTGGGACCAATGGTCTTTTCCTCCGAGAGAGGAACCCCAAGCTCAGAGAAGACCGACCCTAGGATGGAGAGGTGGGGTATGGGGTGGTTAATCTTGAGGATCCAGCAAAGGGCATCGGAGAGGCTAGTGAAGATCTTAGGGCTATTCCTGCAGCCGAAGGTCAGGCGGACGGCGAGATAGAACGAGTCCTTCCATTGGACGCCAAAGAGGTGCCAGTAGTAGACAACGCACAACTTACACTCAGAGGCTGCAATATAGCTGCTTGCTGGCAGCTCGCTGCAGCAGCTATAGAGAAAATGAACAAACAAGCTTCTACAAAAAAAATTAAACTCAAATGATCAGAGTAAATAAAAATCACTGTCAGAATGACGGGAAAACAAGCTAATAATTTTGAAAAGCGAGAAAAATGGAATAAGAGCTACGGTTAGACTACAGGTAATACAATCCAGACGGACAGACAGACATATAAATGCTAAATTTGTTCTTTTATTTCAGGTGATGACCTCCATCTGCCTGAGATGAGAATTATACTTCTGGGATACAAAGGTTCAGGGAAGAGTTCATCAGGAAACACCATCCTGGGTACAGAGGAGTTTAGCTTAGAGAGAACAGCTCAGTGTGAGAAGAGACAGGGAGACGTAGCAGGGAGACAAGTCACTGTGATCAACACTCCAGGATGGTGGGATAATTCCCCTCTAAACAACACACCTGAGTTGATCAAACAGGAGATAGTTCTTAGTGCATCACTGTGTCCTCCAGGACCACATGTTCTCCTCCTGGTTATAGATGTAGATGATGCATGTGGAGCTGATGTTTGTAAATTCATAGAGCAGCACATGCAGCTTCTCAGTCAGAGAGTGTGGAGTCACACTATCATACTGTTCACATTTGGAGACTATCTAGGAGGTAGATCCATTGAGCAGTACATTGAGAGTGAAGGAAAGGCCCTCCAGAGGCTTGTTGAGAAATGTGGGAACAGGTATCATGTCTTCAACAATGAGAACAGGGCTGATGACACTCAGGTCACAGAGCTGCTGCTGAAGATAGAGGAGATGGTGGGAGGAGATACAGGGAGATGTTTAGAGATAGACAGAAGAGTGTTAGACGAGATTGAGAAGAAAAAGAGAACAGAGGAGAAAAGAGCAACACAACGGCAGATGAACGTGAAGAAAGAACGAGAGAGCATCAGGTCAATGATGGGTATGTCATTCCATCACTGAAATCACATCTGCCAATAACATTATCTGTTACACACTTTATCTGTAACACACTTATTACCTTATAAACAATAATAATAGAACACAAACACATTTACTGTAGCTACATGTGAAGATATGATGTTAAATGTTGATGACTAGACATTAAAGCTCATTTTAACAATAGCAATTACTTGTAATTGTTTACACTTTGTTATTTGTTTGTTTATTTATTAATATTTTTTATTTTATTTTTATTTATGTATTGTTGGGGGGGGGTCAGGCTAATTTTGAAATGTCATTACTGATTGAATGTTATGGTTAATACAATCCACAGACGTCTGCCTGTAGATTGTATTAACCATAACATTCAGACATACTGTATATCTGTAAATTCTAAATTTGCTCTCTTTTTTCAGGTGATAGCCTCCATCTTCCTGAGATGAGAATTATACTTCTGGGACCTAAGGTTTCAGGGAAGAGTTCATCAGGAAACACCATCCTGGGTACAGAGGAGTTTAGCTTAGAGAGAACAGCTCAGTGTGAGAAGAGACAGGGAGACGTAGCAGGGAGACAAGTCACTGTGATTGACACTCCAGGATGGTGGGTTAATGACCCTCTAAACGACACATCTGAGTTGATCAAACAGGAGATAGTTCTTAGTGCATCACTGTGTCCTCCAGGACCACATGTTCTCCTCCTGGTTCTAAGAGCTAGCAGCTCATGCAATACTATTTTTTGTAAATTCATAGAGGAGCACATGCAGTTTCTCAGTCAGAGAGTGTGGAGTCACACTATCATACTGTTCACATATGGAGACTATCTAGGAGATAGATCCATTGAGCAGTACATTGAGAGTGAAGGAGAGGCCCTCCAGAGGCTTGTTGAGAAATGTGGGAACAGGTATCATGTCTTCAACAATGAGAACAGGGCTGATGACACTCAGGTCACAGAGCTGCTGCTGAAGATAGATGAGATGGTAGCAAGAAATGGAGGACGCCATTATGAAACTGGATGTTGAAGAACTAGAGACACTGCTTTTGCTGAATGGCACATGGGAGCTCACGTTGTTCTTACATTGTGTTTTAGCAACTTGTAAATATTTTGTATACATACGTGTATATTTTCTGTACATCTAATTCATCTTGACCTGATAATACAGTGGTAGAACAGACTGATTGTAAATAGTTACAAATAGTTGTAAATGATATTGTTCAGCGTCATACTGTATTCATTCATTGTTTTCATCACAACTCTACATAAACTGGTTCTATAGGTGATTCTGTACAACAACCATTTCAATGGTTCTACAAACAAGTATGTAGACCCACCTCATTTCCTCCCAGAGATCCTTATATCCTCCTACACCAAATATATTATCTTACATACTGTGTGTGTAGATTTGCTATTTTCAATTAATGCTCAAAACAGGGATGCTATTTACGAGGATGCTATTTATTCAACAGGTAAAATGAATACCATGTTTGCACAAATAAATATAGTTTTAGAACAAGTTCTGGTTTCTCAACAAGCTTTAGCAAAAAAAGATGTTTCTCTAGATCCATAATGGTGAACCTGAACATGAAGAACTAATTAATATGTTGAATTTGTCATATTGTATATCCATGTTTCTACTATCAGTGGAAATAATAACCACTTTATTTCCATGTACATTTTAGATTATGGGTTTTTATATGTTGAAAAGAATAATTATAAATTGTATGGAAATTATTAGGCTACACATCTTGAAACAATTGATTTCATCATAACATTTGTCTGTAAAATGTTCCATTCTTTTTTGTTACACAAAACTAAACAAACGCCTTTTATTGTGGATATCCGATTCCGGACGCACCCTAAGTGTTTTAACGGGACTGCAAGTGTTTTTCCACTGAGACCAGCAGATATCATAATTTTATTACAGTTGGACTTCTAACATGCCATAATAGTATCTTAGTAAATAACTCTCACATTTATTCTGAAATAAACCTGGAAACTTGACATTCAGTAATTCTTGTTATCAAATCCCGATGTGCTGGTTTCTCTGCCATTGGTGTGTGAATGAGATTTACAATCTATGTAAAGTGTCTTGGATAAAGGCAATATATACTGTAAATGCACAGTATAAATGCACATCGAACAGGCATCTTTCCCCCAAAGCCTAAACTGAAACTTTTTTCTTTTCTCTTTTTTACGCCAGAGAATGGGGAGCTTTAATGTAGTAATGTACTGTAATCCTCTGAATAGAGGAGACCTGCACATCACCACTTACTAGTTCAAGAGTCAAGAGCAACGTTTCAGCCTTCTTCAGACATATGACTGACAATACAATAAATATACAACAGTGAGTATAGACATCAACATTGCCTGTATAGAATTATTCACGATTATTATTATTCACCTGTAAAAAAAAAACAAACAAACTTGGGTACAGGGCTTCTGTGGAATAATCCTTCTGTTACTGAAAGTCACCAATTACAATAACAGGGAAAGATAATATGCCAAGGAAATCAACCAAGTTTTATAGGTAAATAAATATCAAAAATGTCCATGTTCAGACTGAGTAGACAGGTGGTGCTTCTGACACCACCTCCTGGTCAAAATGTATAATTAAATGACAATGTTTTCTGGATTATAGCATAACATTAAATATTATTTCATCATTCAGCCCTTTTGGATGGAGGTCTGTAATGTGTGTATCCAGTAGTCTATTCCTTGTGTTGTTTCAGCAGAACATCATGGTGACCACCTCTTACTGGTATAGTTTGACTTGTTCAATACTAATGAAAAGGAAATTTTCAAGGAGAACAATATAGGCTATGATACAAGGATAAAAACGACATAATGGCCTTAAAGAACAACAACGATGAAAATCCTTCGGCCTCAGTGATATAACTGTTCAAACTGGAAGTTACTTCAAGGATTTCACATGTCCAGTGTGAAAAACAGGCGTCAAACCAAATGGCACCTGATGACACCATCATGACACTGGCCTGTGTTATGACAAACCAACCTATGGAAATGTGACAACTATGGACTGAATTAAAAATATTGTCTTTGTATAAAAATGCTTATAATTGATGTGATATTGCTCAGAGCGAAGATCAATACCTTGTGGACATACCCTCTTCTACCTCTTTGAAACTGCATCGAACTTAAGATAAAATTCACTTGTTTGGAAGGTCTGTGTTTGGTGTCCTTATTTCAGGTTTACTTAGATCTCTATTTTTTCACAGAGTTCCATCAAGGGCTGCAACAATTAATGAATTGCAATCAAATCGATAATTTAATTAGTTGTCAACTAATTTAGTAATTAATTGGTTGGGCAACTAATCACTGGAGTTATCATGGGTGTTTCCCACTTAACCATAGTTTAATTTCAGCATTATGTGTAACTAAACTAAAGAGGAGTGAGTCATCTCTAACCCTAAATATGACATGATTATGTACAGTAGCTCTATATTGGATCACTGCTTGAATATTCACTCCTTGAATATTTATTTATAAATTACCCATTTAAGTTTAGAAGAGTTCTGTTCCTTTTAGACTGACACGTGTAGTTATTCTTTAATCAAATGTATGCAGTCAGAAGTCACTGAGTGGCTGAGTGACTGACTAATCAGAAGCTAATCAAATGTATTTTTGTTGTTGGATCATGATCATCATGAAAATAATCGTTAGTTGCAGCTTTTATACCTTGGTTAAATGTTTGACAGGTTACTCCACCCATTTTCAACATTTTAATATGTCATTAATATACCTTAGAGATGTTGTGTGGACATGATTTTTCAGACCTCCTATTTCCTAAAAATGGAGGTCTGAAAAAAATCATTAACATTGTGAAATACATCTGCTGACATCATCAAGATGTGTTTCACCATGTTAATGATTTTTCTTTCAGACTCCATCTCCAGCAGGGGCGAAATCCAAAAGCGCCCTCGCCCGCGGGCGCGCCCGGTTTCAAAAACGGGCGCCCGGTTTCAAAAGCGGGCGCGCCCGGTTTCAAAAGCGGGCGCCCGGTTTCAAAAGCGGGCGCCCGGTTTCACAAAAACGGGCGCCCGTTTTCAAAAGCGGGTGCCCGTTTTCACAAACGGGTGCTTTAAATATTTAGGGTCAGGGTTAGGGTTAGGGTAGGGTTAGGGTTTTTGTGAAACCGGGCGCCCGCTTTTGAAACCGGGCGCCCGCGGGCGAGGGCGCTTTTGGATTTCGCTGGCTCTCCCCTTTTTCCTGAGAGGGTACAAATGGAACCAAATGGACCCGCTAGGGTCCATTTGGTTCACATTTGTATCCTCTTATGAAAATGTTGAAAATGGGTGGAATTCCGCTTTAAAGGTGGATTTACAAGCGTTTGGTTTCTACTTGGCTATTATTCTATAGCCACTATAAGGATAAAATGTCATACCGGTACATCTGTAAAACAACTAAACAGTTAAAACAGAGAATGAGTGAACATAAGAGTTCTATTCAAAGAAGTGCATGTTGCTGTTGTTCATTTCAATGACTCCAAGCATGAGGTCTCTACTTTTTGTTTCATTGGTATAAAATGGTAAATGGTAAATGATGCATTTATATAGCGCCTTTATCCAAGGCGCTTTACATAGATGCATCACATTCACCCATTCACACACACATTCATACACTGATGGCAGTGGAAACCATGCAAGGTACCTACTAGCACATCAGGGGCAATTAGGGGTTCAGTGTCTTGCCCAGGGACACATCGACACTAACTCTGCGGGAGCCCGGGATCGAACCGGATACCGGCAACCTTGTGGTTACCATCTGGTAACTCTACCTCTGAGCCACTGCCGCCCCCTGTATAGAACAGTGGTTTTCAACCGATGGTCCGGGGGGCACCAGTGGTCCTTGAGAGGGTTCCAGGTGGTCCCTAGGCTAAATGATGGACTGTTGGTTAAAGAGATGTAACTCTTTGAGAGCGTAAAAATGAAACCAAATGGACCCACAAGGGTCTATTTGGTTTCATGTTTACACTCTCAAGAGTTAAAATAGTCATCATCTGAATTATCCCAAGTCTACACAACTAGAGAATGTAGAAGATTAATGGTCATTTTGATCTGTATGTTGGACTGTTTTTGTTTCCCAAATCCAGCCTGGAATTGTGGACAAAAGCAAAATAAATCTTTAGTTTTGGGGTCTGTGTGGGGCTAAAATGTCATCAAATGGTGGTCCCCCGTGGCTCAAATGCTGAATAAATAGTGGGCCCTGGCTGGTGTCAAAAAGGTTGAAAACCACTGGTAGGCTATAGAACAAGTCAAACTACCAGTAATAGGTGGTAACCATTACATGGTAACATTAGGCATACTGGATACACACATTACAGACCCTCCATCCAAAAGGACTGAATGATGAGATAATATTGATTGATTGATAAACTTAGTCATTAAATTATGAATATACATTTTGACCAGGAGGTGGTGTCAGAAGCAACAGTTGCAATTTGTATTATTTTCTGTCTACTCAGTCTGAACATGGACCTTTTTGATATTTGTTTGTTTATGAAAACATGTTTGTTGGTTTTCTAGGTATATGGCATGACATTATGTTTCCCTGTGTTATTGTAATTGGTGACTTTCAGTAATATGGATTATTCCACAGAAGCCCTGGTGGATGAGGTTCATGTTTTATGTTATTAGACTTGTCCCTATTTTAGGGATTTTAGTTATTGGAGGGGCATTTGAACATGGTTATAAATACATATTTTACAAAATTTAAAAGCAATTCATTTTTATTATCTAATATAGGCCTAATAACCCCCAGGAAATTATAACTGGCCACAGAAGTTCACAGGATCTACTGAACGTGAAGGAGGTACTTTACACATTTGTGCATACCTGACACAGAGACTCTTGTCATATTCAGTAGATCATTTGTGGCCAAATGCAATTTCCTGTGCTTTATTAGAGAACTGTAGTAGATAATTGTCATAAGTGATTTGTGTTATGAAATGTGCATTTTGAAAGTAGCTCTCAAGTAAAAAAAAAAAGTGTGGGCACCCTTGGCCTGCAGTTGACCAAAAGGACATCCCTTTGGTCCCCAGGCAGATACTAGACTTTAAAGGTCATTAAACAGAGCCTGTAGCCACTGCTACACAAAGGCCAACCGTTGGCATGCAACCATAATTCACATTGAAGGGAGTCATACCTGTGGTGTGTGGACTCTGGTAGTGTAGTGATAGTCTGTACACAGCATAGCCTCACAACAGCACCAACAGTTTCTAGAAGCACAACAACAGCAAGTATCAACACTCAAATACAACAAAATGAAACAGACTAAAGTCTGTTGATCTGAACACACCAGTGCTGCTGTTCGGCACAAACCCACAAACACTAGGCAGAATGCACAACAGAACAAGAACAAACAGCTACACTGTTTTCAGGAGTGTTTCAACAGAAGCTTTAACTTTGACCGTCACATGGAACTATGTTTTGTTTCCAGTAGGTGTACACCAGCAGCAGCACAAAACAATAGTTCCACTGGGGTCAGTGTTATCACATTTAACCAAACTCACACACTAACTCAAGCAGACACCACAAGGAAGGAGGTATAGTCTGATGGTGTTTATTACTGAAAACAACAATACAGATGAGCTTGTAGAAGGCTAGCCTCGACACCCAGGATTTCATTTTAGTAGAACTTAAGGCTGGGTCAGGGTGGTGGATAGGCTGGCAGACAGACACTGGAGCAGAGGAGAAAATGAAAAAGTTAGTCAAAAACACACACACACACACACACACACACACACACACACACACACACACACACACACACACACACACACACACACACACACACACACACACACACACACACACACACACACACACACACACACACACACACACACACACACACAAGGAGAAAGTATAACTAGGAAACACTGGAATATAAAGCTAGATGTGTTACCATGGAGAAGTGTGGTACAACCTGGCATCAGGCGGTGAGAAAACCAGGAGTTATATAGAGTGGTGGAGATGAGGAGATGCAGGCAGGTGAGTGATTAGATGATGAGAGCCAGGAGGAGTGTCAATCTGGAAAAAACAGGAACCAAGTCTACACGCACGCACACACACGCGCGCGGTTACTGTATTC
>CM076982.1:5653343-5677738 GCA_039105355.1 Benthosema pterotum
GGTCACCCTACATATCCCACTACTGACTTTGCCTACTTTGGGTTTTGGCCTGAGCTATTATTATTACTATTATTCTTTTCAAATGTCTGCAAGGGGAAAAAATAATAATCTATATATTCATCCACATGATATCCAGTTACAGAATATCTGAGTAAAAATGCAGGGGAAAGCAATAATGTCTGGGAGGGGGGGAGAAAATCTAAACAAATGGAATGAAGACATATTATTAGCTGCAGTTACAGTACTTCCCTGCATCCTTTATGCATCTTCACACCCCTGGTAAACCAGGAGATTCAGTTACATACAAGTGCACCATGCACACCATGAGCAGAAAATGAAATCTGTACTTAAAGGACAACTTGGGTGTTAATTGTTTTACATTCCTTGCCTTCTTTAGTTTTAGGGCTTTCGCTTTTAGCTATGTGAGGGGGATTTGAACATGGTCCTATGTACATATTTGTTTACAAAAATGTTAAAGGTAGGGTAAGTGATTTGAAATTCATGGTGTAGTACCAGCCTGGTGCACTAGGGGCGCCAAACTGTAGCTACACTATGTGAACCTGCTGCTCGATCCTGATTGGAGGAGAATTCGCCACCACCTGGGGAACTTTTATTATCTCCTCTGCTAACGTGGGGGAGGGGGAAACTCCATGGTTTCCACACCTTATAATAGAGCATTTTAACAGAAAAAATATATTTTTTGGGTGATATCTGACAAAAGTAAAATCACTTCCCCTACCTTTAAATCCTTTTATTATTATCATTATTATCTACAACGTACTACAGTCCTAGCCCCAGTACGTTCCCTCAATACTCTACGCTCACTCTGTAGCTCCGAGATGAGGTCACATGAAAGGCTTTGAAATCGCCGTTCAGACACGGCGCATGGTTTCCACAATACACGATTCTTACCTGTTTCTGCACATGTAATCCAAACAGTAAAGGATTGTACAAACTTTTAACTAGGTTAACATTATGTAAGGCCGAGAAAATCCAACTCGTAATTTGAACAGAGCACTTACAGTAAATCACTGCTTTTGTCACACAGTTTTATGCTGCCGCACATTACGTTGCCGCACATTACTGCCCCCTCTGGTCAGATTCTATGAATGCAACATATTGGTGACAAAGGCAATGCAATGGAACAATCTGACCAGAGGGGGCAGTAATGTGCGGCAACATGGCGACAAATACGATTTACGATGATATGAACGACTCATTGCTCAAACTTGGTTATTTGTGGGGATAGAAACGCACACACTAAAATATCCCTTTAGTATACGGACAAAACCTCAAAAAACCCTGAAACTATCCCAAATGAAAACACATTCAGGAACCAGAGGAAATCAAATATGGAGGAGTCATTTCAGCCCATAGTGGTTAGTGTGTTGGTACACAGCTAAAACGAACACAAGATGATTTATTTCTGCGTAGGAATCTCTAAGGGAAAAGCAAAGGTGTACGTGTGTGTGTGTTTTCCCAAGCCTGATCATCAGTTTGATTAGCTCTCCAACTATCACAGACCATCCCTGATGGAAAATGCTTTAAACAGGCCACTATACAATCAATTATAACTATATAACCGTATTACATCTCCCTAGACTTCCCTTCTGTCTTTCTGTCTGCCTTTTGTTTTCCCCCAGCTGGCATTTGGAATTAGAAGAATAAACAATACTAATGGACACTCATTGCATCTTTTCAACTGGTACTCACTCGAAGGCACAAATAACACCATAAACTACTGCCAAATAGACAAAGGGACGGATACGGTCCAGCTGGGACAGAGTCAACAGAACAGTCATGCCTTATCTTTTATCAAATGGGTGTTTCTCCACACAGACAGAGGGTCTACTATGATGGCATATAAACCTTCAACACCGTTAAATATAATGCCGAATTCAATTCACATGGTAGCTGTGTTCATCTAACTTCTGTCCCCTTCTTCAATGTCTTCGCTGGCTACTAAAACTAACCCTAAACATAACATAACATAAACATCTGTGCAGAGCCTCCACTGCACTTGGCAGCACAGAAGAGAGAAGGAGAAGGGCCATCAGCAGGGGTTGACACTAACACTTGCCCACTTGCCCCGGGCAAGTAAAAAAAATCTTGGGGCAAGTGAAGACTGCTACCTGGTTGCCCGATCGGGCAAGTGTGCAACTTAGTGCACTATAACACAACACAAGATAAATTTGTCTTGAAGGCAGTCATTGCACTCTACCTCTGTGTCTTTCCCTGCTTTCTAGCTATCCACAATTCCAGGCTGGCTTTGGGAAACAAAACAGGCAAATTAACACATCAAAATGACCATTAATCTTCTACAGCAGTGGTCTCAAACTGCCGGCCCGCGGGCCATTTCCGGCCCCCGAGATGATATTTTGTGGCCCCCACCTTAATATGAACGCTTAATATTAATGTGGCCCGCGACGGCCGCGAGTTCCCCTGTCAAATGCAACCAAAAGCATTTGCAGGAGAACAGTCTGTTACTATTGACTGTTGATTGCTGAGATCCTGTTTAAAGCCCGCCTACTGGCTTTGCCATTTACACAGAATAGCAAAGAGGAACCGGATATCCCCCCGTGCAGTTTAGTTCATTCTGATTTGTCGCTGAACTGTCAATCTAACGAAATGCAATGACGCCATTGGCTGCAGTACGGGCGAGATCCTGTCATGGCGTCTCTCTATCCACCGCTCCTTGTTTACAAACACATGTAGGGAAAAGAAAACTTTGCCTTTTTACCAAGGACTGCGTTCGGTTTGATAAATAATGACAGCGGAGCCGTTTTTTATAGCCCGATACGGGCGGATGCCTGGCTTATAAAGCAGCACGCTGAGCTAAGGTAAGTAACCTAAAACGAGCTGTTGTGTCCCCCTTGCCCGTAGTGAACGGTGTTGTCGTTGCTCCAGGGCAGGCTTACATCTGCGCTGGATAGAATCATAGCATCTAGTAGAAATGTTGCGACATTGTGGGGTCAGAAACCGAACGTGCTGAATAGTATTTTCAAAGCCCCATTGCGCGACCACTGCAGACAGCATTGCCAGCAAAGATGAGACGTCGCGCAACTGGTATTATAGTTTTCAAAGAGGCTAGCGCAAATAAATAAAAGCCTATTTAGGCACGTGTAAAACATGACAACTATTGGGAAACCAATGCTGCTAGTTGGGCCTAAGTGGCGATTCTGATGGTCTACTCTATTGTCATGTTTGCAAGACTAGTTTCTTAGTGACACTGACAAACTTTATTTTTGATTTTATTCATTTTATAGCGCTGCTTTGTAGTGGCTGTATAAGTTCAAAATTGCAGTAGTTGGCTTTGTTAGGAGGAATATAAATTGATAACTAAAGTAAACATTTTGTTACTGCTTCCTTATTGGTTGTAATTCATGCCATCACAATCAAATCAGAGCCACTTTGTTGATGGGTTGGCTGGTCCAGTTATTGTGTCCAGGTGTATTGTTTGTAGGTTCTATTGTCCAGTAATAGTTCATTTAATATTGTTCAATTATAGTTATTATCATCATAATCCTATTATGTGCTACTGAATGAAACAGATAGCACAGTGGTATCAAAAGGAAGGAAGGAATAGAAATAGAAAGGAATAGAAATATTATTATAGAAATATTTTTTGTGCGACACAAGACCACATATGCACACACTCTTTATCCCACATTGGTGAGTCTGAATATACTTAAATTTAAGTGAAATGAAGGCGAAAATGGCGAAAAAATAGGCTTGAAATGGCAAAAAACGCTTGCCCATGTGACGCGCTGTGGCTGCGGCCCGGCCTCAACCAGGCTCTGCTTCTAGTGGCCCCAAGGCAAATTGAGTTTGAGACCCCTGTTCTACAGTGTAGACCTGGGCTAATTAAGATGATGAATTTTAATTCTTGAGAGTGTAAAAATGAAACCAAATGGACCCGCAAGGGTCCATTTGGCCCTCAAAGTCAAAAGACAAAGTTGCACGATTTGTCACTAAGTTACCGCAGCGAAATTGGACCTCCGCTTTTAACCCATCACTTGGAGTGGTGAGCTCCAAGGAGCGGTGAGCTAGCTCGGGAATCATTAGCTGATTTTGACCCCCAATCCATCCCTTTGATGCTGAGTGCCAAGCAGGGAGGCATTGGGTCCCATTTTTTTTAGAGTCTTTGGTATGACCCGACCGGGAATCGAACCCCGGCCTCCCAGTTCCAGGGCGGACACTCTAACCACAAGGCCACTGTTCTGGTCCTATTTACTATCAGTCAGGACTAGGGGTGGGACCATATTTAGGGTTCTGAATCGATTTATATTGCGATCTTAATTATGCTGCATTTTTTTTCCAAGGGTGTACAAATGGAACCAAATGGTTCCATTTGTACACCCTTGGAAAGAAGGTCCCAAAAGAAAAATAATTTCCAAACACAACACAAACACAACTTGATGATGTCAATATAAATAACAACCAATGCAGTCTGATAACGCCAGTCAGTCTTTCTGACATGAACAAATTAATGAATAGACCAGGGGTTGGCAACCCAAGATGTTGAAAGAGCCATTTTCGACCCAAAATTAAATTCAAAATCTGTCTGGAGCCGCATTGTATTTTTTTTTTTCCTGAGAGTGTGCAAATGTGAACCAAATGGACCCTGGCGGGTCCATTTGGTTCCATTTTCACACTCTCAGAAAAAAAGGTCCTCAAAGAAAAATCATTAACATGGTGAAACACAACCTTTCTTCAGAAATGGAGTTTCTAAAAAAAAATAAAGGAGTTTTACAGAACTCCAATTCTAGTCCACACAACATCTCTAAGGTATATTAATGACATAGTAAACTGAGTAAACCTTTGAAAATGGGTGGTTCAGATTGAAAGCTCCACCTCTGATAACTGCTGGGCTTTTCTTTTACATGGCCAAGTGCTACTTTAACTGGCAACTGTCAGACAGCGCAACGCGTTTTGGGTGACTGAAATGTTTATATTATTTTGGTGCGGATCACCCCAGAGTGTGTATGTACAGTAATAATGCCACAGCCACTGAGCCACTAGGGCTGTGTTCTAGAGCCGCATGCGGCTCCTGAGCCGCAGGTTGCTGACCCCCGAAATAGACCTACCGGTATATAAATATGAACCTGGCGATTCGATATTGATATCATGGCATTAAGAATTGTGATATATTGGCATATTGATTATTTATTTTGCCCACCCCTGGTTCTGGACTCATTTCCTCTCAGCCCTCTCAGTGGCCCCTATAGCTCCTGGGTGCAGGTTCTGACTCACCGTTGACAGTGAGGTGGACCCAGCTGCCGTTGTGGAAGGTGTCGTACTGCTGCTCCAGCATCAGGACCCTGCACTCATACCAGCCCTGGTCCTCTGAGCGCACAGGGTCGATCTGCAGAGACGCCTTCCCGTGCAGGGACGCTCTACCTGGAGGACCAGACACAACAAACACCCATATGAAGACACAAAGTGCAACAAATGGAGACATTTATGATTCATGTAGTTAAAGGGGAACTCAACTTCAACATTTTAATATGTCAATAATATACGCGCACTAGAGGTGGGAAACCCGACCGAAACCCGACCCGGCCCGTCGGGTACAGGGTAGGGCTCATTTGCTTAATTGGTGGTCGGGTTTTCGGACGGGTTCGGGCTGGGCTATCTTGCTCTTATTTATTATGTTTATATATAATATTATTTTACAACTTTAATTTTATTTAAATAAAAAAAAAAGGGTGTCGGGTTTTCGGGCCGGGCTGCGCATATATTTTAATAATAATGGTCGGGCTAGGGCCGGGCTGGCCCTAGCCCGACCTACCCTAGGGTAGGGTCGGGCTGAAAAAAGTCGGCCCGACCCCAGCTCTAACGCGCACACACTTCCGGTTCCGGTTGGTCCGTCTCTTATTTGGCTCCCTCAGCTGACATGAAGCGCTCGCTGCTTGCTGCCACTAGCATTGGCAACCAGCGTCGTTGAGCGACATAGTGTGACGTAGATCAACCTAAACGGCACCGGTCGTAACTATTATTTGATAATCGTAAGCGAGCCGTAGGTCTACTGCAGGGGTTTTCAACCTTTTTGACCACCAGTTGTTCAGCATTTGAGCCACGGACCACCATATGATGACATTCTAGCCCCAAAGACCTAAAACTAAAGAATTATTTTAGTTTTGTTGACAATTCCAGGCTGGATTTTGCAAACAAAACAGTATAGAGTTCTTAATTAAATAGTGCTAATTCACATGATGAATATTTTAACTCTTGAGAGTGTGAAAATGAAACCAAATGGACCCGCAAGGGTCCATTTGGTTTCATTTTTACATTCTTAAGAGTTACATTACCCAACTTTCCATCATTTAGCCTGGGGACCACCTGGAACCCTCTCAAGGACCACTGGTGGTCCCCGGACCACCTGTTGAAAACCCCTGGTCTACTGCAAAGGCACGCGGGGCGTTAATGACATAGTAAAAATGTTGAAAATGGATGGAATTCCCCTTTAAGGAACGATATCCATCATCACAACAATTGCCCCCCAGAGAGCCTTGGCAGCCTGGAGGAGCTGCTTAACCCTGCAGCACACACACACACACACACACACACACACACACACACACACACACACACACACACACACACACACACACACACACACACACACACACACACACACACACACACACACACACCTGAATGTGCTGCTGATGCCCCCCCCCATACCTCCTTCCTCTTTGAGGCTCAGAATGAATTGGACTTGAATTGGACTATCTTGAAAAGCAAAAAGAACTTCACAAAGCTCGAGGACAATCAGGCGCTGGTCGCTGGGTGAGATCCTGAATGTCTGTCTGTCTGTCTAAAAAAGGACCCTGTCCCTGACAGCCCTGCTGACAGGCGGACGCAGGGCCGGATCTAGAGGGCAGGGAGGGCAGGGGTGCCCCCTTGCCCTCCCAAACGTGCATCCTGCCAACCCAATGAAATATCAGTGGCATTCAACCAGTGGTCCAGGAACCACCAGTGGTCCTTGAGAGGGTTCCAGGTGGTCCCCAGGCTAAATGGTGGAAAGCTGGTCAACCAGATGTAACTCTTTGAGAGCGTAAACATGAAACCAAATGGACCCTTGTAGGTCCATTTGGTTTCATGTTTACACTCTCAAGAGTTAAAATATTCATCATGTGAATTAGCCCCAAGTCTACACAACTAGAGAATGTAGCAGATTAATGGCCATTTTGATCTGTATGTTGGACTGTTTGGTTTCTCAAATCCAGCCTGGAATTTGTGGACAAAAGCAAAAGAAATCTTTAGTTTTGGGGTCTGTTGGGCTAAAATGTCCTCAAATGGTGGTCCTCCGTGGCTCAAATGCCGAATAAATAGTGGGCCCTGATGTCAAAAAGGTTGAAAACCATTACTTCATATAAAAACTTTGGAGTTGCCCACTCTGTTCCAGCCATTCTTCCAGCCCACCCTAGTAGGGCTGGCTAAATCCGGCCCTGGGCGGACGGAAGGCTTTGCTTCCGCTCTGTTTAAAAAGTGTTCCGAAACAGAACTTCAACTTTTTTTGAAGTGAAGATTTCCTGTAAATGTATTGACATTAAATGTGGGCCGGATTTCTCTCTCTCTTCCTCTCCCCCCCAGAAAGAAACATATATAGATGCAATAAGATAAGATACTGTACCCCCAGCCCTGGGATTGCTGCCATACTCGGGGAGAAAGAAAACCACATTTTTGTTTTGTTTTTTTTGCTAGCAAGAAAATCAATAAAGCAAAGAGGATGAGAGAGACGAGTCAGGGCTGCAGCTACAGGGCTGCAGGGGCTGCAGGTACGGGGCTGCAGCAGCCTTGCAGCAAAAAAAAAATTCAAAAAGCCGAGTCCATTTCTTTTTTGCCTTACAGGAGTTGAAATGCTGGGGGGGGGGGGGGTGTTGGGGGGGGGGGGGGGGGTCAACCTCAGATCCTATTTTATCCCTGAGCGAGAGAAGTGCAATGTTGCAATACCTTTTTATACCCACGCATACCCAAGCCATTGCATGCACTGCAGCTGCAGTGCCACAAATGTCCACATTTGGGGTGGAACAGGGTTGTGCCTTGACGCACGTCTGACACACAACTTTGTCCAAGTGCTTCAGTGCATGGAATGCAATGGACATTAATCACACCATGCAAGGGTCACCACGCAACTATTTGGACCCATGGAGCAACCCTTTGGTCCTGATAATGGGTCGGTATCGGAAAAAGTATCGGATCAGCCCTTTATTGTCATCTCGGTATTGGCATGCACTGTATCGGTGTCAGAAAAGTATCAGTATCAGCCCTTATTTATCAGGATAAGACACTGGGGTAAGGGGTTGACACTATGGTGAATATGCCAGTCTAACCAGTGATCAGACACAGGGGTAAGGGGTTGACACTATGGTGAATATACCAGTCTAACCAGTGATCAGACACAGGGGTAAGGGGTTGACACTATGGTGAATATACCAGTCTAACCAGTGATCAGACACAGGGGTAAGGGGTTGATACTATGGTGAATATGCCAGTCTAACCAGTGATCAGACACAGGGGTAAGGGGTTGACACTATGGTGAATATGCCAGTCTAACCAGTGATCAGACACAGGGGTAAGGGGTTGACACTATGGTGAATATACCAGTCTAACCAGTGATCAGACACAGGGGTAAGGGGTTGACACTATGGTGAATATGCCAGTCTAACCAGTAATCAGACACAGTGATAATAAGGGGTTGACACTATGGTGAATATGCCAGTCTAACCAGTGATTAGACACAGGGGTAAGGGGTTGACACTATGGTGAATATACCAGTCTAACCAGTGATCAGACACAGGGGTAAGGGGTTGACACTATGGTGAATATACCAGTCTAACCAGTGATCAGACACAGGGGTAAGGGGTTGACACTATGGTGAATATGCCAGTCTAACCAGTGATTAGACACAGGGGTAAGGGGTTGACACTATGGTGAATATACCAGTCTAACCAGTGATCAGACACAGGGGTAAAGGCCTATTCAGAGTTGGCTTTTCGGTGGCCACCGCGACCACCGCGACCACCGTTTCCTACAATATGACGTCATACCACCGCTACCACCGCACCTCCCAGCCCTCCTCTCGGATTTTACTGACCACCGCACCGCACCGCAGCGGGAACGCCCACCAACCAATCACATTCGTTTAGCTCTCTGCCTCGAGCGGCGGTTTGTTTTTGACAGCTGTCAGCAGCGAGCAGCTGGACCGTCGAAAGAAAATGGACGCTTTTGAAGAGAACCTGGCTATGGAGGTCAGGAGGTACGAGCACCTATACAACCCGACAATGAAGTCGCATAGAGACGCGCAACAAGCCTACAACTCCTGGAACGAAATTGGAGAAACTTTAAGCACTACAGGAGAGATATGCAGAGACTCTTGGCAGAAACTCAGAGACAGATTCACCAAGGCCAAAAATAGGCTAAAAAAGAAAAAAGTGGCGATGCAGGTGGAGGTGAGACGACACCTCAGCTCTATCTTGCTCTTCAAAGGTTGATACCCCACATCAAGAACCGGCCAACAACAACAAACATGCCACCTAATCAAACCTTGGTAAGCACTGCTGTGTTTGTTATTACAATACAGCAGTGGTTTTCAACCGGTCCAGGGACCACCAGCGGTCCTTGACCTTGAGAGAGTTCCAGGTGGTCCCCAGCTAAATGATGGGACCAAATGGTCCCTTTGCGGGTCCACTTGGTTTCATGTTTACACTCTCAAGAGTTAAAATATTCATCATCTGAATTAGCAAGTCTACACAACTAGAGAATGTAGAATTTTGATCAATAGCATATGGTCCGTTTTATTTGCGAAATCCAGCTGGAATTGTGGGCAATTAAAGAAAATAAATCTTTAGTTTTGGGTCTGTGGGGCTAAAATGTCCTCAGATGGCGGTCCGTGGCTCGAATGCTGAATAGCCTAAATAGTGGGCCCTGGTATCAAAAGGTTGAAAACCACTGCAATACAGTATATAGTCAAATGTTGTTATAACCATATACCGCATGAATGCATTAGGCTAGGTCTGTAGCTGAACACAAACCCAAGAAATCATACCTCCCAAATCAACATACCTCTGTACAAAATGTTAAATAAAATAGCGCAAATACAAATAAATCTAGTCCACGCAACGTGAGCTTGTAAATTGTTTTGGAACAACGACGCCACCTTGTGGTCAAATACAAGGCGCCCATTGGCATGGCATGATTCTATATAATTACAAATGACATGATTACGTTGCAAATTGAGACATTTGGCAAAGTAGTTTGCATTGAATGATTGAATGAATGCATGAATACGCTAAATAAATAAATACATAAATGGATAGATAGATATGCTGTAGATAGATAGATAGATAGATAGATAGATAGATAGATAGATAGATAGATAGATAGATAGATAGATAGATAGATAGATAGATAGATAGATAGATAGATAGATAGATAGATAGATAGATAGATAGATAGATATGATTGTGTTCTGGCTGAAGTGTCTACTGTCATTTGGTATCATCAATGTTTTTAGTTCATGGATTTGCAACACTTTTTACAACATTGTCTTATTTTCTAGGAACAAGAGCAGGTGTCCAGTGAGCTGTCCACCAGTGGGGCGGTAGCCAGCCAAGGCTGTCTGGCCTCTTGTAGTCAGGCCTCTGGTAGTGTGCTATCTACTGCCAGTAGTCAGGACTGTCTGGCTTCCACCAGCAGTGGCCAAACTGGTCACCATCTCCCCTACCCTACTGTGTACCCTTCCAGCGATGATGACCTGTCAACCATGGACTGGGATGAATTTGGAAGCCAGGTACTGCAAACACCAACTCCGGCCCCATCTCCAGCCCTACATCCCACTGTCACCACAAATAAAGTCCCATGTCCAGCTGGACCAGCCCCATCCATCCGCGCCACTGCAACCCGTCCAAATACAGTTCCCCGTCCTGCTGGCCCAGCCCCGTCCATCCGCAATCCTGCACCCCGTCCAGCTACTATCAACGTCCCACGTCATGCTACCCCAGCCCTGTCCATCGGCACTCAACGCGCAACTACTCCTGCAGTAATTCCTGTTCCCTCACCTACCCCATCTGCTGCCTCTGGGTCCAGAAAGCGGAGGAGGCCTTTAGACTTTGACAGCATGGTAGCAACCCTTGACCAAAGGGCAAAAGAGAGGGAAGGTCTACTGGAGGCATCCAGGCAGAGGCGCATGGAGGTCATCGAACAGTTGATGGGCCTACACGATGACTGTGGCAGACATGGTCTCCGTGTGGCAAGTTTCATGCGCTCTCTGCCACCAGCCCATCTGGCTAATTTTAAAGTCACACTCAACAGGCTCATGGAGAAAACTCAGCAAGCAGTGGAGAGTGAAGTTGCAAGGAGAGTTGGTGAAAATGAACTGTGAACTGTGTGCAGTTCATTTTCACCAACTCTCCTCGCATCTTCCATTTTTCACTGTGAACTTGGCACCGAATGAAGTCATGACTGAAGAATTATAATTTATTTATTCATTTATTTATTCAACATTCCTAATTTATTTTATTATATGCAATTATTTAATATATTCATACATTTGAGATACTACGTAAATATATGCAGTTTGATTTTATACAAGTATTTTTCAGTATGTTCTTGTGTATTTATATATAGTATGTATTTGCAGTGTTTATTATATTATGCACTTATATACAGTTCATTAATTAGAATGCATTTACTGAGATTTTATGTTATGTAGTTCCCAGGTCGTTACAAATTGTAAATATATTAACAGTTAGAATTTTTTCCACAGTATTTGTACAGTATGTTTATATAAATGTATTTGCAATGCTTATATTAAAATGTATTTATTTCATTATATATGCAGTTCATAGTTAATGAAAATTTACCTGTTATTTCATATTATATGCAGTTGTTCCTAGTTAATTAAAATTTGTCTTAAAGTATGAAATGGTATGACATTGTACAGTAATTAGTATTAATTCCTAGTAATAGCATTAACATAAACAACTTAAAAATGACAACTGGACATGTTCGAAATAGGAGTGTTTATTTACATATTTACATATTGCATAACATAAAACTGTAGTGAACACCAAAGAATCAACAACAAAACAAAGTAGAAATAGCACACTTCTTGCCCGCGTTTTGGTGTTCCAAGCATTACGTTAACGTGTTGTGCACGCAGCCACCTAGATCAGTGGCTTCCAATCATTTTGATAACAGAGGCCACAATTTATTGGGTCTGTGGGGATACAAATGTCCTCAAATGGTGGTCCATTTGGTGGAGGACATTTTATGCTCACAGAGCCAAAACTAAAAATTATTTTGCTTTTGTCCACATTCACAATGCCAGGCTGGATTTGGGAAACAACACAGTCAGACATAGATCAAAATAATGACCATTACATCTTTCTACATTCGTTAGTTGTGTAGACTTGGGCTAATTCAGATGATGCATATTTTAACTAGGGATGTCCCGATCCCTACCAGAGAAGAATATACTGTATATAATAACATAACAAAAATACCTTTATAAGTCACCCAACTGGGAATAACATACTCTTCTCTCAAATGTGCACTTGGGAAACTCCAAAGCAACCTCCTCATGACCCAACATTTTACTTAACTGCCATATTTATGCCATTTGCCAAAATATGACCCAATAGTGACAAATAAGGGTCAATACTGATACTTTTCCGATACAGTATTCGCCGACACCGATATGACCAAAAAGGAACAAAAACTGCCGATCCCATACTTTGGTATATCACTAATTTTAACTCTTGAGAGAGTAAACATGAAACCAAACGCCAAGGGTCAAATTATTAAGATCTTGATGTCAAATTAAAAACAAAATCAGGAATTCAGTTATATCAAAAATAGCTGATCCAAAAGCTCAAAACACATCACACCTTGAGATCAACTATTTTTGATATAACTGAACATGCAATGTTACCCCTCTGGATTGAGGGTGGAAATATAGTGACATCAGGGAATACTCAGGTTATTTTAACAGACTTGTACAACAGAAAAGTACAACTATAGCAGAAAAAGAGACGACAGAAAGCCAAATAGTAGGGCATTTGAACACTGAACACTGACTCGTCAGTCACAATTGACGAACTGTGGACTGTCCCACACAAGGGGGGGCTCCTTGAACTGAAAAATACTGAAGGGGGGAACAGAGTGGGGTCCTGCCCTACACATTGAGACGACCCCGCCTGACCACATGGTCTTGCCAAGGGACGCGCCCTTGTGGTGTCTGAAAGTACTCTGTAAAGTCCCCTCTGATGCGCTTCCCTGCTGTGGACTTCCTGTTCTCCGACATCGACATCCTTGGTGTGTATCAGGTTGGTGTCTCCCTCGACCTGCCTCCTCCACTCCCCTGGCTGGATGTCTCCAGAAGCACTGGTCCCATCCACAAAATTCGGTGGGAGGTACCTTTGGGATTGAACAAATGAACATGTTGATATTGTAGCGGACTCATCTTCAAAGTGTCCCATTCCTTTCACAACAATTTGGAGCCCTTGCAGCCCCTCTCCCTGATCGCTGATGTCACTAAAGACCACGTCAACAAAGTGCATTTCTAGTTATTATTTGAGCTTGCATAGCACTTTCAATGACATTTGAGTTTAGTTGATATATGATAGTCTATACTATAGTGTATTTTAAATTTATAACTGCATCACCACATTACCTTGAAGCCTGCGTGTTGGCCGCATCGGTGCAGGTCAGATAGTTGTGCAAAGCCACACAGGCGTGCACAATGTGTCCAGCCTTATCTGGAGTACACTCGATTGGCCTGCCTAGTATCCTCCACCTTGCTGCCAAAATGCCGAATGCATTCTCAATCATCCGCCGGGCTCTGGAGTGACGGTAGTTGTAGACTAGCTTGTCCACTGTGAGATTGCGACCTGTACATAGAGGTAAAACAAAGCAAATGTCATGTGCCGTTTAACAGACAGAGTTTGGTACGAGTATCGGTGCACGTGGGAGTGTAAAATTTGAAAGCACCAATGTCAATATTACAAAGTTGATTGTGAAAGCATATATGTATATAGATCCTGACAGATGATCTTTATATTCAGCCCTGTCCAGACCCCTCCCCACAAAGCAGTAAGCCTACTAACAGCCTACTCAATTGCCCTTCTAGAGGGCACTTGAGTATGTGATCATCAAAGCTGAAGTCAAGTTACATACTGGAATAGGGGCTCAGGAGGTTGGGAAGCATTGGGAATGCTGCGTCGCCCAGAAAACGTGTGGTGTCCTGATGGTTCGTCCAGGGAGGGCTTCAGGTGGGGGCAGCTGGATCTCGCCTCTGTGGAGACGGGAACCAAAGGCACTGTCTTGAAAGACACCGCCATCACTTTCTCTGCCTGTTAGAGAATTAAAAAAAAATATATATATATATATATTAGATTGGCAACACCTGCACCTGGTCATTAATGTATGCGTCACTAGTGGATGAGTGGGACTACTAATGTGCCATTATTCAGTTTAAGAATAATATTAACTCATTGACCGCTAGGGGGACCTTCTTTGTTTCCTCTCCATTGCCGCGGCTCAAACCAGTTCGATCGGTAAAAAAGCCCTTATTTTGAAGCTCAGATCTCCTAAACAGGATGTGCTGTTTCTGTTATGCTGTGTCTGTTGTCTTGCCTAATCGATCATCTGGCGATCTGCCCAGAAACATCCGGGTCTTAAGTCAGGAAGAGCTGTGTAGCCCTGGCTGCTTAACCCATGCGCCAGCGACATTGAGGGGGCAAACCGGAGGAGAGCCGTTTGAATGCATTGGGTTGAATGCAAGTCAATGGGAGGGGAAAAAAAAAAGTTGTCGCCAATTCTGTCCCAAATGAAAGTCAGCAACGGGATGATCATCAGACGATGCGCACGGACTAATAGTTGGATTAAAGAATGAAATCTACATCTCGTCGTGATACGAGCCGTCCGCGTTACCGGCAGTGGGGTTCTAACGGGATGTCCACGAGCCCCGCGTTATCGGCGCGAAGAGAATTAAGTGTCTTAGCCATTCTGAATCCATGTAGCATGCTCCAAGGCTATCAAAGTCTATTCACTGCATTCTATTATTTTCATAATCGATTCATCAGCCATTATTTAAACAATTCATTGATTAATCAGATTATGACACTTCTTTAACTGTCACCTTGTATTTTTGTTAGTTAGAACATGTATAAAATATTTTCATTAGATGCTGATTAGGCTGCTATTCAAACAAACATTGTGACTGCATACATTTGATTGAAGAATATAGACACACATGTCAGTCTGAAGAAACAGTACTCTACTGTACTCAAATAGTTAGTTAAAAATATTTTTGATCTTACTATAATCATGCGTCATATTTCGCTTTGCGGGAACTACTGTGCAATGTGCTCATCAAATTGTAAGGGAAGAGAGATTAATCAATTACTTCATTAGTTGACATCTAATTGCATTGATTCGATTAATCATTGCAACCATAGACACACACACACCACACACACACACACACACACACACACGGGGGGGGGGGGGGGGGGGGGGGGGGGGGGGGGGGGGGGGTCCTTGCAGTAGCTTCACCAGTAGCAGGGGGAACCCCTGCAATAGTAGGGGTGCCCCAGCTACTGCTAGGACACCCCCTGCAACTGCTATACACTGTATACAAGTAGTACACTCCAAGTTCACATTGTGGGTGCCATAATTGTGTGCCTTCTCTAGACAGTACTTTCTTCCATCCCCACATTTAATGAACTATGTAATAGAAACAGATGTTTTGTAGATTATAGAGCTTTTGAACATTACAATGTAAATGGAATGAATTCATTTGGAGCATTAATATAGGGCCATGCCAATCATTATCAACATTAGATATACGTTTTGATATGACATACCAAATGCACCGATGTCCACCATCGTGAAGCGATAGCGGGCGTCGCAAACTGCCATCAAAACGATGCTGTGGTGACCTTTATAGTTGTGGAAGTCACTCCCAGCGTTTGGTGGAGCCTTCAGGTTGACGTGTTTTCCGTCTATCGCCCCCACACAGTTTGGGTAGTTCCACAGTTGCCAGAATTCGATGGCGATGTCCCTAAACTGTGCAGCTGTCGGGAATGGCACGAACTCATCTTTTAGGGCCAGCCAGATTGCATTGCTGACCTCGGAGATGATGTTGGAAACGGTCGAGACACCCATGCGGAAGTTAGTGGCAGCCTTCTGCTGGGACGTACCCTGGGCCAACACGTCCAGGGTTACTGCCAGCCGTTCGGCAGCCGATATGGGCATCTGGTGGTTGGGACCGTGGACGACATATGGCTCGATACGACGAACAAGGTCATCAAACCTAGCTGACGACATCCTGAACGTGGAAAAGTGTCTCTCCTCGTCCAGCAGCCGCATCTGTTGAATCAACAGCCCCCAGTCGCCCTCGACCGGCCGTGCAGTATTTAATGGCCTCACGTACCACCGCCGTTCACTGGCCGTTGCCTCCCGCTCCTCCTCCACCAAACACCGCAACGCCAAGTCCTCCTCCTCCGCTTTTTTAAATAAAACGTTCTCCTCCTCCTCCTCCTCCTCCATCAACTCATTTACCACCGCCAACTTCCTTGCCATCTCCGTTTTCTCCATGTTCAAATCCCGCGCGCTTGCTCCTGCTGCTCCTTCTTCCGCCATCTTTTCTCCCACAAAGCTTGATTTCAGAGTGGGCGGAGTCGTGGAAGGGAGGGGGAGGGGCAATGCGGTGGTCGCGGTGGTGACAGACTATATATAGCGCGCGGTGCGGTGGTCTGATCGGTGGTCGCGGTGGCCACCGAAATTCCAGACTCTGAATAGGCCTTAAGGGGTGTACAATATGGTGAATATGCCAGTTAACCAGTGATTAGACACAGGGGTAAGGGGTTGACACTATGGTGAATATACAGTCTAACAGTGATCAGACACAGGGGTAAGGGGTTGACACTATGGTGATATGCCAGTCTAACCAGTGATTAGACACAGGGGTAAGGGGTTGACACTATGGTGAATATACCAGTCTAACCAGTGATCAGACACAGGGGTAAGGGGTTGACACTATAGTGAATATACCAGTCTAACCAGCGATCAGACACAGGGGTAAGGGGTTGACACTATGGTGAATATGCCAGTCTAACCCGTGATCAGACACAGGGGTAAGGCGTTGACACTATGGTGAATATACCAGTCTAACCAGTGATCAGACAAAGGGGTAAGGGGTTGACACTATGGTGAATATGCCAGTCTAACCAGTGATCAGACACAGTGGTAAGGGGTTGACACTATGGTGAATATGCCAGTCTAACCAGAGATCAGACACCGTGGTAAGGGGTTGACACTATGGTGAATATGCCAGTCTAACCAGTGATCAGACAAAGGGGTAAGGGGTTGACACTATGGTGAATATGCCAGTCTAACCAGCGATCAGACACAGGGGTAAGGGGTTGACACTATGGTGAATATGCCAGTCTAACCAGTGATCAGACACAGGGGTAAGGGGTTGACACTATGGTGAATATGCCAGTCTAACCAGTGATCAGACACAGGGGTAAGGGGTTGACACTATGGTGAATATACCAGTCTAACCAGTGATCAGACACAGGGGTAAGGGGTTGACACTATGGTGAATATACCAGTCTAACCAGTCATCAGACACAGGTGTAAGGGGTTGACACTATGGCAGGTAAATAAAATGTTGAGGCATGTGGAATTGATTTGGTGTTGCCCTGTGAACATTTGATTGAGGAATCTGCTATTCCCGATTGGTGGACTTGTAAGACCTAACATAAGAAAAAATTATTATTACCGATAACGAATAGTGAATTAATAGTCGAATAGTGTTTTGCTAGTCGAATAATCGACTAGTCGATATTCAGTTAATGCCCTAACACACACACACACACACACACACACACACACACACACACACACACACACACACACACACACACACACACACACACACACACACACACACACACACCCACACACACACACACTTCAACTTCTAGTATAAAAAAGCTACACTAGAATGGCAGAATCACAACATAAAAAGTGTAAACCACAATCTGCAGGCCTTCTCCACCGTGAATATACAGCATATATATATACTGTAAGGGAATAAGAAGAAAAATAACTTCAGCCCCAAATCTATTCCCTTTTTCTGTCGACAGCTGTGTGAGAGAATGATAGTACATTTTACTCTATTCACTGGAATGAATTATTTATCATGCAGGAGATGAGAATTCATGGGAACAGCCGGATGAACTCTGAGACTACGTGGGCCCATTAAGCAGCTCGTAGAGAGTCTCATAAACTACAGGCTAGTGTCAGCCATTATCACGCTGTCACAGCACTACTATGGCCCTCTATCCCCCAGAATACACTTTAATCTGTCCCATGATGAGACTGGGAATATTCTCTCAATAGTGGGTCCCAGTGCAAACGCAGTAAGACCTAGTCTTTGTCAAAGAAGTTCAATGTAGGGCACAATGCACATATGTCAAACTCAAGGCCCGGGGGCCAAACCAGGCCCGTGAATGAATTATCTTTGGCCGCGGGATGATATTGAATTAGTATTAGAACTGGCCCTCTGGTATATTGCACACATCATGACAAGAAATGAATGCAACTAATTGTTTTACTTCCTCAACTCAGTCTCATTTACTTTCTCAATTAACTATGAAAGCAGCACTTGGTGAGGATCATAGAAGAAAAAAAATCCCCGAAAAATAGCAGGTGTTCACGTCTCATAGCGCGCCACAGAGTGGCGCGCTATGAGACGTGAACACCTGCTATTTTTCATTAAAACTTAAAACAGTTTTTTATGCAGGCAGTTTCATCTTTACAATTGTCTTGCCATTTAGAGACATTGGTTTTTGAAGGGAAATTACGTTTTTGCTGTTTGACAGGGACGTCATTGTAAACCGGTGTTGAAACACAGACCGGTGTCTCCGGCCCTCGACTTGTACCAATTTTTCTATTTTGGCCCACTCTGTATTTGGGTTTGACACCCCTGATGTAGGGTATCTATCTATACAGCACATACTGTAATATGGTATGCGACATAAGCAGCAGTGTTCTATTGCAGTGTTTTTTTTTTCTCAACCAGTGGTCCGGGGACCACCAGTGGTCCCTGAGGGTTTTCCAGGTGGTCCCAGCTGTGATGGATAGTTGGTAACCAAAATTGATCGTAAAATGTAAAATGAAAACAAATGGACCTTACGGGTCCACTTGGTATAATTTTGCGCTCTCAAGAGTTAAATTATATTTAAACACCAGAATTACTTAAATTTCAAGAATGTACATTAACAGTACAACTGTTAAAGGGGAACTCCACCCATTTTCAACATTCTAATGTCATTAGTATACCCTAGAGCTGCTGGGTGGACATGATAAAAAAAAAGTTCCCCCATTCTGTGTTCCCAAGAAATGGAGGTCTGAAGAAAACGACTAACATGGTGAAACATCTTGATGACATCATCAAGATGTATTTTCACCATGTTAACGGATTTCTTTAGACGCTTCTTTTTTTCTTTTTTTCTCAGAAAAAAATGTTGAAAATGGGTGGAATTGCCCTTTAATTGTTATTTTTAATTGTTAATTTGACCAAGGTTTTGGCAGTTTATCTCTCTCTAAATTGAAAAGTTGAAAAATCCTTAGTTTTGAGTCCAAAAGACTAAACTTAACATACATGGTAGTCCATGGCTAAAATGCAGAATAAATGGGCCCTGGTATGAAAAACATTGAAGACCCACTGTTGTATTGAGCTTGTGTCAATTATGTAAGCCTTCTTCATACCGGAAATCCCCTGCCTAAAAGGCCTATATATATGCTGGTCAATAATGATCAATGTTGTAGTGGTACTTTTAGAAGTGAGGGGACGCCTCTGAAAGGGGAATTCCCCCCTTTTTTATTTTTTTCTGAGAGTGTACAAATGTGAACCAAATGGACCCTAGCGGGTCCATTTGGTTCCATTTGTACACTCTCAGAAAAAAGGAACCTCATTATCATGGTGAAACACATCTTGATGATGTCATCAAGATGTATTTCACCATGCTAATGATTTTTTTCAGACCCAAAAATATTTTAGATGTGAGAAGTGGGGGGATGCCGCCCCCCTGCGTCCCCCCTCCACTACACCCCTGATAATGATCAATACACACCTTATTTAATCTTTGATCGCCATCCACAATATGAAAGCTAACAGGCATCTTCAAATGCAATGCCAGCCACAAAGCACTGGGACACAGCCGAAGCTGAAGATGAAGTTTTGCTGTATTTACTAACACAATTAGCGCTGTCGTGCACCTACAGCAGGGGTGGCCAACCGCGGCTCGCGAGCCACATGTGGCTCTTCAGCTGGTTATTCAGCTGGTTACATGTGGCTCTTAACACTCTCCGTCCGTGCCAGCCCTTTTTCATATTTTTGGAGTTAGCCAGTGCCAGTTTTTTTCATCAAAAACTCATATTTCATATTTCGGTCCATGTTTCTCCACGGACAAGTTAGTTGGCGACACACACTTCCGGTTCCGGTTTGGTCGGTCCTTTGTTATTGTCTATCAATGGTGGATGCGGTCGCTGCTAGCTGCTGTTAGCATGGGGATCGTATTGAACCGGCGTCGGTAAGTTACGTCACGTACAGTAGCGTTTACGTCAGCGGCATCAGTCGTTACTGTAAATCATAATGATAACGAAAGACGTAGATTCATTTCAATGGCACGAAAACTGTTAAGGGCTTTCACATGAAACCGTCAAAAAACCCTGGCGCAGTCTTCATTCCCTATACAGTGGTGCTAACTAACCACTCGACCACAGACAGATTCCTAGTCGACCGTGGAGGTGTAGGTGTATATTTTTTTTACTTTATATATACTTTTTTGGATTGTAAACCCTGTTTCTAAAATACACGTCTATATGTTTTAATAGTGTGTCTTTGCATTGCGCACTTGCACACATATGCACGTCTTATGGCAGGAGAGGGGAAATCTATTTGCGACCGTGATGGCCATCGCAGCGGTGTTATAACCGTTGTGATCGTTTGATGTGGCTCTTTGCAGTAACACAGTGAAAAACGTGGCTCTTAGTCTTTGACTGGTTGGCCACCCCTGACCTACAGTATATGCAGGGCCGGATCTAGGGGCATCAAGCGTGCATCTTGCCCACCCAATGAAAGGTAATATCAGGGGTTTTCAACAGGTGGTCCGGGGACCACTAGCGGTCCTTGAGAGAGTTCCAGGTGGTCCCAGGCTAAATGGTGGAAAGTTGGTTAACCAGATGTAACTCTTTGAGAGCGTAAAAATTTTACGCTCGTTTCTTTTGCTTTTGTCCACGATTTTTGGCTGGATTTCAGAGAAAACAAAACAGTCAACCATACAGATTAAATGACCATTAATCATCTACATTCTTTAGTTGTGGAATTCCCGCAAGGGTCCATTTGTTTCATTTTTTTACGCTCCCAAAGAGTTAAAATATTCATCAATGACTTCATCATTCTGAATTCCACAACTAAAGAATTCATCATCTGAATTCCACAACTAAAGAATGTAGACGTTTTACGCTCTCAAAGAGTTACATCTGGTTAACCAACTTTCCATCATTTAGCTGAAGACCACCTGGAACCCTCTCAGGACCACTGTTGGTCCCCGGACCACTGGTTGAAAACCACGGCAATATAGCAATGATTCAATTGGCTGTGGGATTAAAAGGCGAAGATAATGAGGACAGAAAAGTGAGGATGCCAAAAGGTGATTAAGCCAGAATCAAGTGAGGCTGGGCTTGATGTACAGTATGAGCTTGTGGTTCAGCAATTATTGTGTAATTATGTGTCCTTTAGCTGCTTAGTTGTAGTATGTTTAGTCCTAGCCGTATGGTTGGGATGTCCTGTCTAGTTCTGTTTAGCTGTCTGTTTAACTTTCACTACTTGCCACTTCATAATTATATTATACCTGGTTGTACTTTGCACCTTCACCCACTTTATACCGTTACAGTTGCACTATGTCACTTACTGTTTCTTGTATGTTTGTATTTGTCATTTTCTTATTGCACTGTCTATTGTCTTATTGCACTGGGGAACAATGGAAATGTTATTTCATCCCTGTATATGCCCTGGCATACACTGGAGTGACAAATAAAGAACTTGAACCTTGTAATGTTCTCCCAGAATAGGATGTTTGTTGGGGTTGAAATGGTTCATTTCCTCAGCTACAGTACTTACTGCCTTACCAAACTTGTCATACTCTGGACAAATGGAACTCAAGCAGATGTGGACTGACTGGGCTGTTACGGACTTACCAGTGTACTCCGGGTCCACATGAGGAGGGTAGAAGCGGAAGTTGATGAAGAACGGGATGGGCACGCCAAACTTGAACCACTCCACACGTAGGGGGCTGATGGCCGTCCAGGGGAGGGGACACGTCACACCCAGGATCACGCTCTCTCCGGCGCGAGCTGTCACAAACCGGGGCTCCTCTCTCTCTCGTGGGCACCTGCATGGAGACCACAAACAAAGAAAGAAAGAGAAGTGGATTTGTCAAACGGCAAGAGTCATTGATACAGGGGCGGTCTAGGCATGGGCATGGGGGAGGCAATGTCCTCCTAAACAAAAAACAAACATGATGGTGTGCAAAACAACCCAAGATATTTCAGTGCTTATATATAAAAGTATTTGAAACACTACTACTGCTACTAACTAACTAAAATCGTCTTAACCACTAAACCAACAGCATTTCAGTCAGACCTTTAGGTTTATGCATGCTGTGTGTCTGTTGCAACTTCATCAATAACTGATGCTAATATTGATGTTTTACTGCCTAATAAAAGTCTTTTAACCGAAAATGGTATGGGCACGACTTCATCGCCCGTGTCGCTTCGCACCACGGGCGATGAAGCCCCCATACCATTTCTCTTGCACCCCCCCCCAATTGGGAAGTGTTTTATCCGCCCCTGAAAGCATGGTGCCCACCGGCCTGCCTGCCTCGCCCCCAAAGGGGGAAAATCACTTCAGGCATCAAGAGACATGCTGACGCGTTGCTCAAGTAAGAAAACGCCAGCAGCATAACTTAACACTTTCATTAACGGCATCATTTGCATCATTTATTTTTATTTCACGGTAAAAAAGGACAACTTCAATAGACGCCAGAAGTTGTGGGTTGCGTACAGGCAGCCGTCCTCCACTATAGTAGCCTGGCTAAAGCCAGACAGGCAAACAGCAAGAAATTGCCACAAAAAAATTGGCAAAAGAATTGCCTGTCAGCAGATAGGTCTGGAATAGTTCCATTGTATGTCCATTTCCTACTCCAGAAAGTTGGGGTGGATAATCAGGACACAATATGCAGGCATAACTGATACTATGGCCTGATTGGCCAGCCATTTTTCTGGAGGTAAGAAATGAGTGTACAATTGAGCTATCTGCTGGCAGGCAATTTTTGCCAACAATGATTGACTGATCGGAGTGGCTTTAACCAGACTACCCTATAGAACCGAAGTTTTCAAAGTATTGCCCCATTACCACCCTGACTGGAGGCACCAGCACTACCAGGGGGGCAACAATCAGGGTGGAATGTGGAAAGGAGGAAAAGAATGGAAGAAATTAAAAAAAAAAAAAATAATAATATAATAATAAATAATAATAATAATAAAAAATAATAATAATAATAATAATAATAATAATAATAATAATATTAATAATAATAAGCAGTCGACTTGGCTACCTGGCCCAGATCCACTTGAAAGTACGACTTGGTTAACTTGGGGAGATAATGCAAGCAGGTATTGTGATTTTTTTGTTAATGGTATGGTGTTATGTGTGTGTGTGTGTGTGTGTGTTGGGGGGGGGAGTTCTCCTACCTCGCACATAAAGGTGAGCAGGGGAGGAGTAGCGCACGCCTCTCACATTAGAGGCCACACATCATACTTCCCCATGTCGAGTTGTCGCTGTTCTCGATCTGCAGGGCACCTGGAGAAATGACACAACCATGATAAACCATAAACAATACGCATGCAGTGTCACGCACGCACCATTGGACCAGGCCCATGAAGTTTTGCCTAACTCTGTCTTACTCTAAGGCCAAATTCCAATACCCAAAACCTCGGCCATTCGCTCACTCCCACTCGGTTCCTCGGGGTGATTTCAGCAGGTGAACCGGAACCGAATGGTCAACATTCTGATTCTTATCGAGGAGTCGAGTGGAGGCGAGTGGAGGAGTCGAGTGCGCTGTTGAGGCGCGAGGATACATCGAGTGTTCCCGATACTGCACCGCCCCCACCCCAACGCTGCAGCTGTCCACTCGCACGTTTGTTGAGACAAACATTTTCGCTGCAATAACAGACCTTCAGATTATGATAAAGTAGCCTACCCATATAAAGTGAAAGGACAACAACAAGGCAGTGGCTTCATTGCATCA
>CM076982.1:5678238-5705738 GCA_039105355.1 Benthosema pterotum
GGGGGGGGGGCTCCAGGGAAAATCTTGCCTGGGGCTTCCAAATTGCATAAAAATGCCACTGTATGGTGATAAGATATCCCCTCACTTCACACTGGTGTGACGTTTTCTTTTTTATTTATTTATTTTTTAATTCCTATTTATTTCAATGTAGCGTTTTGTTTATAATAGTGAGGATGTAATCAACTTTTGACTTCAAGTTATGACACAGATAATCCCTTTGGCATGGAAGTACCTTAGGGTGATAGGAAAAGATTCATCCAAAGAGACAAGCTGTGTCGCCCTTCATTTCAGAAATATTCACGTTTTCAAAATGGCCGCCGACAATGAACCAGTATTACACCATACCCTGTGTCTTTGCCTCTGATGGAGCAATAATAATAATAATGGTGTCGAAGTCTACATTTTAGGGTCAAGGAATCCAATAAAATACATTTCAATACTAAAAAACTCAATATTGTTTTCGTTACCATGGCGACCGGGGTAAAATAAGCAAAATTTCATTAAAAAAAAAGGTTTTAAACAGGGTAACTTTATACCCCCTCACTGCTAAAACTTCTATTTGGTTTTCTCTTTGGCATGGAACTACCTTAGGATAATAGGAAAATATTTATCCAAAGAGACAAGCTGTATCACCTTTCATTTCTGAAATATACACGTTTATCAAAATGGCTGCCAACCATTCTCAGCAATACAGCATAGCCCATATCTTTGCTTCTGTTAGAGCTATAATAATAATATTGGTGTCAAAGTAACATTTTTAAGGGTCAAGGAATCCAATAAATATACATTTCAAGACTAAAAAACTCAATATTGTTTTCGTTACCATGGCGACCGGGGTAAAATAAGCAAATTTCATAAAAAAAAGGGTTTTAAACAGGGTAACTTTATACCCCCTCACCTGCTAAAACTTCCATTTTGTTTTTCTTTGGCATGGAAGTATCTTAGATAATAGGAAAACATTTATCCAAAGAGACAAGCTGTATCACCTTTCATTTCTGAAATATACATGTTTTTCAAAATGGCCGCCACCATTCTCAGCAATACAGCATAGCCCCATATCTTTGCTTCTGTTAGAGTTATAATAATAAAATTGGTGTCAAAGTAAACATTTTTTAGGGTCAAAGAATCCAATAAAATACATTTAAAGACTAAAGAACCCAATATTGTTTTGTTACCACAACAACAGGGGCAAATATGCAAATTTCATTTGAAAAATATGTTTAACAGTGCAAATTTATACCCCTTCACCCACTAAAACTTTCATTTAATTTTGTCTTTGGCATGGAAGAGGAAAAGATTTATCCAAAGAGACAAACTGCATCACTTTTTTCTGAAATACACAGTTTTCAAAATGGCCACCATCCATTAGAGAGCTCCTATTAGAGCTATAATAATATCTGTGTCAAGTAATCCAATTCATTTTGTTGCCAAGTAATCCAATTCAATAAAAAATTGAATAAAAAGAAAACCAATACATTTGTCATTGCAATGACAACAGTGGTAAAATATACCTAGGGTTATAGGAAAAATATCCAAAGAAACAAGTTGTATCACTTTTCATTTAAAAAATACACACTTTTTAAAATGTTTGCCACAAATATAGCAATACATCAGATCCCATCATGGTCTTTGAATAAAATAATAGCATTGCTCTGAGGTGAGCAACACTGAATTAACAAACACACACAGAGCTGCACGTCCATAGTTATATGCTAAAAAAAACTGTTTTTGTGAAATAAAATATGCACACGTGTCAAATTTGGACCAATGCTGTGTCACCTTTCGTGAGTTACTGCCCAACACACAGTAATCTCACGAAACAGACACAGATCTTACTTTGGGTGTACGAGAGTGAATGACCCACAACAAAGAGCCCCCACCCCATATTCAAGAATGAATAACTATTCAGATTCATGATCAGAACAGAATGCACCTTGCTCTCTCTTGAAGAAGTTTGATTATCGTCTAGAACCTCCCTTTTAGTACTATACATTAGTGTAAACTTTGTTTGGGGGACTAAGCAATCATATCTATAAATGGCACACATCTTATGGTTTCCTTTCTTAATGAGTGGCAAAGCTAGCGAAGTCTGTCACTCTTTAGGTATTGTCCAATGTTGCATTCCATGCAATTAAAAATATCCAAATATCCATCTTCAACCACTTATATACATAGTTGGATTGCGGGGGTGACAGCTTCACTAGAGAGCTCCAGACTTCCCTCTCCAGAGCAACATTCATAACCGTGGATCTATAGGGATTCCATTGCCAATGAGTGATGTAATTCCTCAAGCCTATCCTTGTTCTGCCTTGGGGTCTCCTCCCAGTGTGACGTGCAACAAGTATTTCTCTGTAGGGAGAAGCTCAAGTGGCATCCTAACCGAATTTCTGAACCACTATAACTGTTATGGTCAGCCCATGATCATAGCAGAAATCTAAGCCTCCAGTTCAGATGAGGGCGATCATTCCTCCCAATCATGCCACTCCCATGTGTCTGTCCATGCCCACATGTGCATTACTGAATCTATGCTACGGAATCCTCTACACAGTTGCCCCATGCAGACCCCATGTAAGGTATGTTTGAACACTGCATGCAAGCCAGACATGGCTTTTTGCAGATGTCATGTGAGATATTGGATTCTAAATGTTGATCAAAGTCTAAAGCAGCTGCAAACGTGTCTCATATACATTATATAGGATTTGAAACTTCATTGTCATGATACAAAATGGACATAAAAATGTACAATTGAGGTTTACCATTATTATAGCTTTAACTGAAGTCCAAATGTCCAATACTTGACTGCTGTTGTATTATTTCAAATGGTGGTGGCCATTTTAAATGCATACATTTCCGAAATTAAGAGAAATTTGTCTTATTTTTGATAATGTCCTTATTGCCTTATGGTACTTCCAGTGTCGGAGAGTTAAGTTATTATTTTTTATGGTGCCATGCCCTGTGACTTCCATGCCAAATGAAAAATGAAAAATCAGAGTGGTTTGGAAGGGGTGGAAAGTTACCCTGCTAAAACCTGTTTCTTCTAACTTATATTATACCCTCTTAAAACACTTTTTTTTAAATGGAAAAATGCATATTTTACCCTTGTTGTTGTGGTAACAAAAACAATATTGTTTTTTGAGGCTTGAAATGTATTTAACTGGCTTGATTGACCATTAAAACGTATACTTAAACACCAATATTATTATTATACCTCTAACATGGGGCTATGGGCTATGCTGGATTGCTGAGAATGGTGTCGGCAGTTTTGGGAAGTTCTCTTTTTTTCTGAAATAGTTCAGTTAATAGTTCCTACTATTAAAAACGAACTAGTTCCGTTCATAGTTCATTGTTGAATTTTTAGAACTAAAGTTCATGGTTCCAAAAAAAGAACTATTATAGTTCTTTTTCGTTCTTTTTTCCCACCCTCTTTTTTTTCAAAATGGTTGCAGCCCATAGCCATATACAACTGAAGATGTCCCTTAGTTGATTTGTGAAGTATTTTATTATGAAGGTGCTCAGTTCAGTCCAGCCCTGTGCATCTGTGTGCTGAAAATAGAGCAGAAAATATCAGCAGAAATAGAGATCAACAAGCTCAAAGTGCGTCACTGAGTTTGTAGATCTGCTCTATTTCAGCTCATTCTAGTCTCACTCTTGAACAGGACTCAATGCTTAGCATTTTTTCCCAAGTAGGCTACTATTTTAGAATATCAATATATTCACATAGCCAGGTCGACTGAAAGCCCGACCATCATTATGCAAATGAGCCCGGGCCGTCGCGGGTATTGTTTCAGTCGGGTATCCCAACTCTATACAAAGCGCATATTGTTATATTAATAACAATGTGAAAGGGTCCCCCAAACTTAAGGCCGCTGTAGTAGGCTAATTGCAGCCTACCGGTAAATAAAAATGAAAACGATCCGACGGCAAATCAGTCAATGATGGTAAGAATATACAAGTGTTGTGCGTCCGAGCGCGCACGTGCATGGTGCGTTATTTATGATTAATCTCGGGATAGCGGCACAGGTGCGTGAGGCAAAAGGTTGCTGCGCAGACAGTATATGATTTAAATACACGCATAGCGCAGGAAGGTTATCATAACCAACATGAACAGCTTTAGTAGTAGCTCATTCAACGTGTTGGAGAGAAGCGTCCTTCCTTGGTGCTGTGTGTTAGCTGTCTGATGTTGTGCGCTACTGACAGAGCAGAGGGAGGGCGGGGCGGTGGGCAAGGAGAACAGATCTCCAAGCTAAGGATGCCTCGAGCCTCAACACGTTGATAGCTTGTATATCTGCTCTGTTTTAGCGAACAACACCGCCGTACTACAGTAATATAAATGTAGGTATAACTCATAGAATGTGCACTTGTCATGTCTCTATCACAGCTGAATGGCCAAATGCTCTACTCGCACCGGTGCTATGAACTTTTTAGTCACAAATGCGAGCCTGTCGAGCCCTGCTCTTGAGCGAAATCGAACGCAAGAAAAGTGACGTTCACTCACGCCAGAAATGAACGAGTTCACATCGCCGTTCTTCAAGCAGATATAGGGTCCGTTCGGTTCAAGTTCCTTAAAAATACGAACGGTTCAAAGAACTTTCGTTCTTTGAACGCGTTCGGGTACAACTCTCGCTGTCGGACATTTTGAAAAGCGTGTATATCACAGAAATGAAATGTGATGCAACTCGTCTCTTTGGATAAATGTTTTCCTATTATCCTAAAGGTACTTCCATGCAAAGAGAAAACAAAATGGAAGTTTTAGCAGGTGAGGGGGTATAAAGTTACCCTGTTAAAACACATTTCTTTAAATTAAATTTGCATATTTTAACCCTGTGTCGTAGTAATGAAAACAATATTGGGGTTTTTAGTCTTGAAATGTATTTTATTGAATTCATTGACCCTGAAAATGTATACTTTGACACCAATATCATTATTATAACTCTAACAGAAGCAAAAGATGGGCTATGCTGTATTGCTGAGAATGGTGGTGGCCATTTTGAAAAACGTGTATATTTCAGAAATGAAAGGTGATACAGCTTGTCTCTTTGGATAAATGTTTTCCTATTATCCTAAGATACTTCCATGCCAAAGAGAAAACAAAATAGAAGTTTTAGCAGGTGAGGGGGTACAAAGTTACCCTGTTAAAACACATTTTTTAATGAAATTTGCATATTTTACCCCTTGGTCATGGTAACGAAAACATATTGAGTTTTTTAGTCTTGAAATGTATTTATTGGATTCCTTGACCCTAAAAATGTATACTTTGACGCCAATATTATTATTATAGCTCTAACAGAAGCAAAGATGGGCTATGCTGTATTGCTGAGAATGGTGGTGGCCATTTTGAAAAACGTGTATATTTCAGAAATGAAAGGTGATACAGCTTGTCTCTTTGGATAAATGTTTTCCTATTATCCTAAGGTACTTCCATGCCAAAGAGAAAACAAAATGGAAGTTTTAGCAGGTGAGGGGGTACAAAGTTACCCTGTTAAAACACATTTTTTTAATGAAATTTGCATATTTTACCCCGGTTGTCATGGTAACAAAAACAATATTGAGTTTTTTAGTCTTGAAATGTATTTTATTGGATTCCTTGACCCTAAAAATGTATACTTTGATACCAATATTATTATAGCTCTAACAGAAGCAAAGCTATGGGCTATGCTGTATTGCTGAGAATGGTGGCGGCCATTTTGAAAAACGTGTATATTTCAGAAATGAAAGGTGATGCAGCTTGTCTCTTTGGATGAATCTTTTCCTATCACCCTAAGGTACTTCCATGCCAAAGGGATTATCTGTGTCATGACTTGAAGTTAACGGCAATTTTTTCGGGTTAAATCCTCCACTATAATGACCTCATGCAGTATGAGCTCACAGCCATAGATGGAGGGTATATTTAGGTCCCATATGCTATAAGCAGAGAGTCCTCTAGCTCTCAGCTGCAAAGCCTGCAGTTCAACATATCATTATACTGTATGATGTCACACAGTCTGTACAACCAGAACTATAACCCAGCTCTGTTAAAGGGATGTTTCAATGCTGGTACAAACAGGTTTTCAACTGATGAGATAAAAGTAGAGCTTTGAGCTCACATCACCATTTCTTCTAAGAGTGTGCAGCGTAGCTGTGGCCTCGTCAAGGACACAGCCAGATACTGAGTTTTCTATATAGTTGTGGACAGTGGCGTGCACAGAGAGTTTCAAGGGCAGCATTTCAGCATCTTTTTGCTCTTTTAAAAAGGGCATGTTGGTCCAGAGAGGGCCACTAGGGGTGCTCAACCCCCCTTAACGTCTATGTATGCACGCCTATGGTTGTGGAAAAGTACAGGCGAGTCAGAATTCTCCAGGACAGACAGAGCGCTGGACCTGTGCTTCGAGGGTTAGCGCCCCGGCTAAAGAGCTGATATAATGTGAATCTTGGTTCGCAGTACAACACAGGGGTTGACACTAAGGTCTCCGAGGCACTTGCCCATCGAGCAAGTGCAAGTCAGGTTCTACTTGCCCTCAGGTCATGGTCACTTGCCCCCAAAAAATATATTGTACATTTTGCATTTAAGTTTACTTCCTATCTGGGTGCTTTAAACCAGGGGTTTTCAACAGGTGGTCCCTGAGAGGGTTCCAGGTGGTCCCAAGCTAAGTTGGTTAACCAGATGTAAGTCTTGAGAACGTAAAAATGAAACCAAATGGACCCTTGCGGGTCCATTTGGTTTCATTTTTACTTACTTACTTACACTCTCAAGAGTTAAAATTATACAGTGCACTAAGTCGCACACTTGCCCGATCGGGCAACCAGGTAGCAGTCTTCACTTGCCCCACCATTTTTTGTACTTGCCCCAGGCAAGCGGGCAAGTGTTAGTGTCAAGCCCTGTAACAGGTGGTATCTGCTTTCAATCATATAATATTCATTTGCTGTTCATATTCCTATCATGAGAGGGATACATTCGATCCCATTGTATAGTAAATAAATATGTCTGGGTCCCACAGAAAGTTACGTCTACACTACAGCCTCTTATTGGACTTTAAAGGTGGTTGAACTTGAACTTATACAGACGCATCACAACCAGTGGTCCCCAACTAAATGATGGACAGTTGCTAACCATAGACGTGCATACTGCATACATAGACGTTAAGGGGGGTTGAGCACCCCCTAGTGGCCCTCTCTGGACCAACATGCCCTTTTTAAAAGAACAAAAAGATGCTGAAATGCTGTTTTCTATGCGTTTTTAACCCCCCAAAACTCAATTTTCCGCCGCCCGGCTTCGCCGGGTGGCTATAGTGCCCTCCTGGTTACATTTGAGCACCTGCCCTTGAAACTCTCTGTGCACGCCAGTGTTGCTATAGCTTATAGATCTGTAACTCTTGAGAGTGTGAAATGATATCATCATTTTACGTGCTCCAGAGTTCATATCCACCACAGGGGCAATGTGGCAAATGTGGACATACTACTGTAATGCACTTCACACCACTACTGTATATCAGTGGTTTTCAACCTTTTTAATACCAGGGATCACTATTCATTCAGCATTTAATGACACTTTTAGCCCCACAGACCCCAGAACTAAAGCTTCATTTTACAATTCCAGGCTGGATTTGGGGAAACCAAACAGTCCAACATACAGATCAAAATGACCATTAATCTTCTACATTCTCTAGTTGTGTAGACTTGGGATAATTCACATGATGAATATTTTAACTCTTGAGAGCGTAAACATGAAACCAAATGGACCCGCAAGGGTCCATTTGGTTTCATTTTTACGCTCTCAAATCTGGTTAAACAACTTTCCATCATTTAGCCTGGGACCTGCAATCCTCTCAGGGACCAATGGTTGAAAACCGTTGCACTACCACACACACGCACACACACACACACACACCATAACATGGATGTTGTCATTGCAGTGTCAACCACATGACAAAGGAACCCACAAGCACAGCTTCATGTTTCCAACTATAGCTCTGACTACAAAGGTCTGTCAGACACACCCTAGTGCACACGCACACACACACACACACACACACACACACACACACACACACGCACACACACACACACAACACACACACACACGGTGTCCATGGGAGGAGCACTATAGTGTCTTTCTGATCACCAGCAGACAATAGTTTACGTGGTGGAGAGGAGACTAGGGTGAGTGGAAACAAACCAGAGGAGGAGAAGTTCTTTTGACTTCATAACGGAAACCCCCAATTACACCTCCCAGCCTGGTGGACTGAAGCTAATTAAACAGTGTGTCAGCGGAGGGCTGCATGGGACACACCCACACACGTGTGCTTCATATTAGTGTCTCTCTCTCTCTCTCTCCCTCTGTCTCTCTCCCTCTCCGTTTCTCTCGCTCTCTCAAAACAATGCAAGCAAGTGGCCGCTTAGCTCTGGTCCAGAGCTCCACTGCTTCTGAGTCCTGACTTGCATTGGAGCTCTGTTGGTCTCCGTGCATTCGGCCATTACTCCACCCGACCAGCCTCTCTTCTCTAGTGGATATATAAAGAACGTTTTACCTACTCACCAAAATAAACACGTTTTGTGTCATTAGAAAGCCTACTTACCTTAGTGGTCGCACTCTTAAGGCCTATTCAGAGTCTGGAATTTCGGTGGCCACCGCGACCACCGATCAGACCACCGCACCGCGCGCTATATATAGTCTGTCACCACCCGCGACCACCGCATTGCCCCTCCCCCTCCCTTCCACGACTCCGCCCACTCTGAAATCAAGCTTTGTGGGAGAAAAGATGGCGGAAGAAGAGCAGCAGGAGCAAGCGCGCGGGATTTGAACATGGAGAAAACGGAGATGGCAAGGAAGTTGGCGGTGGTAAATGAGTTGATGGAGGAGGAGGAGGAGGAGGAGAACGTTTTATTTAAAAAAGCGGAGGAGGACTTGGCGTTGCGGTGTTTGGAGGAGGAGCGGGAGGCAACCGCCAGTGAACGGCGGTGGTACGTGAGGCCATTAAATACTGCACGGCCGGTCGAGGGCGACTGGGGGCTGTTGATTCAACAGATGCGGCTGCTAGACGAGGAGAGACACTTTTCCACGTTCAGGATGTCGTCAGCTAGGTTTGATGACCTTGTTCGTCGTATCGAGCCATATGTCGTCCACGGTCCCAACCACCAGATGCCCATATCGGCTGCCGAACGGCTGGCAGTAACCCTGGACGTGTTGGCCCAGGGTACGTCCCAGCAGAAGGCTGCCACTAACTTCCGCATGGGTGTCTCGACCGTTTCCAACATCATCTCCGAGGTCAGCAATGCAATCTGGCTGGCCCTAAAAGATGAGTTCGTGCCATTCCCGACAGCTGCACAGTTTAGGGACATCGCCATCGAATTCTGGCAACTGTGGAACTACCCAAACTGTGTGGGGGCGATAGACGGAAAACACGTCAACCTGAAGGCTCCACCAAACGCTGGGAGTGACTTCCACAACTATAAAGGTCACCACAGCATCGTTTTGATGGCAGTTTGCGACGCCCACTATCGCTTCACGATGGTGGACATCGGTGCATTTGGTATGTCATATCAAAACGTATATCTAATGTTGATAATGATTGGCATGGCCCTATATTAATGCTCCAAATGAATTCATTCCATTTACATTGTAATGTTCAAAAGCTCTATAATCTACAAAACATCTGTTTCTATTACATAGTTCATTAAATGTGGAAGAAAGTACTGTCTAGAGAAGGCACACAATTATGGCACCCACAATGTGAACTTGGAGTGTACTACTTGTATACAGTGTATAGCAGTTGCAGGGGTGTCCTAGCAGTAGCTGGGGCACCCCTACTATTGCAGGGGTTCCCCCTGCTACTGGTGAAGCTACTGCAAGGACCCCCCCCCCCCCCCGTGTGTGTGTGTGTGTGTGTGTGTGTCTATGTGTTGCAATGATTAATCGAATCAATGCAATTAGATGTCAACTAATGAAGTAATTGATTAATCTCTCTTCCCTTACAATTTGATGAGCACATGCACAGTAGTTCCCGCAAAGCGAAATATGACGCATGATTATAGTAAGATCAAAAAATATTTTAACTAACTATTTGAGTACAGTAGAGTACTGTTTCTTCAGACTGACATGTGTGTCTATATTCTTCAATCAAATGTATGCAGTCACAATGTTTGTTTGAATAGCAGCCTAATCAGCATCTAATGAAAATATTTTATACATGTTCTAACTAACAAAAATACAAGGTTGACAGTTAAAGAAGTGTCATAATCTGATTAATCAATGAATTGTTTAAATAATGGCTGATGAATCGATTATGAAAATAATAGAATGCAGTGAATAGACTTTGATAGCCTTGGAGCATGCTACATGGATTCAGAATGGCTAAGACACTTAATATTATTCTTAAACTGAATAATGGCACATTAGTAGTCCCACTCATCCACTAGTGACGCATACATTAATGACCAGGTGCAGGTGTTGCCAATCTAATATATATATAATATTTAAATTCTCTAACAGGCAGAGAAAGTGATGGCGGTGTCTTTCAAGACAGTGCCTTTGGTTCCCGTCTCCACAGAGGCGAGATCCAGCTGCCCCCACCTGAAGCCCTCCCTGGACGAACCATCAGGACACCACACACGTTTTTCTGGGCGACGCAGCATTCCCAATGCTTCCCAACCTCCTGAGCCCCTATTCCAGTATGTAACTTGACTTCAGCTTTGATGATCACATACTCAAGTGCCCTCTAGAAGGGCAATTGAGTAGGCTGTTAGTAGGCCTGTGTATGCTTTGTGGGGAGGGGTCTGGACAGGGCTGAATATAAAGATCATCTGTCAGATCTATATACATATATGCTTTCACAATCAACTTTGTAATATTGACATTGGTGCTTTCAAATTTTACACTCCCACGTGCACCGATACTCGTACCAAACTCTGTCTGTTAAACGGCACATGACATTTGCTTTGTTTTACCTCTATGTACAGGTCGCAATCTCACAGTGGACAAGCTAGTCTACAACTACCGTCACTCCAGAGCCCGGCGGATGATTGAGAATGCATTCGGCATTTTGGCAGCAAGGTGGAGGATACTAGGCAGGCCAATCGAGTGTACTCCAGATAAGGCTGGACACATTGTGCACGCCTGTGTGGCTTTGCACAACTATCTGACCTGCACCGATGCGGCCAACACGCAGGCTTCAAGGTAATGTGGTGATGCAGTTATAAATTTAAAATACACTATAGTATAGACTATCATATATCAACTAAACTCAAATGTCATTGAAAGTGCTATGCAAGCTCAAATAATAACTAGAAATGCACTTTGTTGACGTGGTCTTTAGTGACATCAGCGATCAGGGAGAGGGGCTGCAAGGGCTCCAAATTGTTGTGAAAGGAATGGGACACTTTGAAGATGAGTCCGCTACAATATCAACATGTTCATTTGTTCAATCCCAAAGGTACCTCCCACCGAATTTTGTGGATGGGACCAGTGCTTCTGGAGACATCCAGCCAGGGGAGTGGAGGAGGCAGGTCGAGGGAGACACCAACCTGATACACCCGGCAAGGATGTCGGAGAACAGGAAGTCCACAGCAGGGAAGCGCGTCAGAGGGGACTTTACAGAGTACTTTCAGACACCACAAGGGCGCGTCCCTTGGCAAGACCATGTGGTCAGGCGGGGTCGTCTCAATGTGTAGGGCAGGACCCCACTCTGTTCCCCCCTTCAGTATTTTTCAGTTCAAGGAGCCCCCCCTTGTGTGGGACAGTCCACAGTTCGTCAATTGTGACTGACGAGTCAGTGTTCAGTGTTCAAATGCCCTACTATTTGGCTTTCTGTCGTCTCTTTTTCTGCTATAGTTGTACTTTTCTGTTGTACAAGTCTGTTAAAATAACCTGAGTATTCCCTGATGTCACTATATTTCCACCCTCAATCCAGAGGGGTAACATTGCATGTTCAGTTATATCAAAAATAGTTGATCTACAAGCTCAAGGTGTGATGTGTTTTGAGCTTTGGATCACTATTTTGATATAACTGAATTCCTGATTTTTTTTTTAATTTCAGATCCAAATTTGATCTGTACAGTATGTACAGTACCAACTTGACTTTTTTGATGCTTTTTATTTGTTTAGACCTTGGTCAGTAAATGGTTAATTTGACATCAAGATCTTAATAATTGACCCTTGGCGTTTGGTTTCATGTTTACTCTCTCAAGAGTTAAAATTAGTGATATACCAAAGTATGGGATCGGCAGTTTTTGTTCCTTTTTGGTCATATCGGTGTCGGCGAATACTGTATCGGAAAAGTATCAGTATTGACCCTTATTTGTCACTATTGGGTCATATTTTGGCAAATTGGCATAAATATGGCAGTTAAGTAAAATGTTGGGTCATGAGGAGGTTGCTTTGGAGTTTCCCAAGTGCACATTTGAGAGAAGAGTATGTTATTCCCAGTTGGTGACTTATAAAGGTATTTTTGTTATGTTATTATATACAGTATATTCTTCTCTGGTAGGGATCGGGACATCCCTAGTTAAAATATGCATCATCTGAATTAGCCCAAGTCTACACAACTAACGAATGTAGAAGATGTAATGGTCATTATTTTGATCTATGTCTGACTGTGTTGTTTCCCAAATCCAGCCTGGCATTGTGAATGTGGACAAAAGCAAAAGAAATTTTTAGTTTTGGCTCTGTGAGCATAAAAATGTCCTCCACCAAATGGACCACCATTTGAGGACATTTGTATCCCCACAGACCCAATAAATCGCGGCCTCTGTTATCAAAATGATTGGAAGCCACTGATAGGTGGCTGCGTGCACAACACGTTAACGTAATGCTTGGAACACCAAAACGCACTCGATACAGAAAGGCTTAAGGGCGGGCAAGAAGTGTGCTATTTCTACTTTGTTTTGTTGTTGATTCTTTGGTGTTCACTACAGTTTTATGTTATGCAATATGTAAATATGTAAATAAACACTCCTATTTCGAACATGTCCAGTTGTCATTTTAAGTTGTTTATGTTAATGCTATTACTAGGAATTAATACTAATTACTGTACAATGTCATACCATTTCATACTTTAAGACAAATTTTAATTAACTAGGAACAACTGCATATAATATGAAATATCAGGTAAATTTTCATTAACTATGAACTGCATATATAATGAAATAAATACATTTTAATATAAGCATTGCAAATACATTTATATAAACATACTGTACAAATACTGTGGAAAAATTCTAACTGTTAATATATTTACAATTTGTAACGACCTGGGAACTGCATAACATAAAATCTCAGTAAATGCATTCTAATTAATGAACTGTATATAAGTGCATAATATAATAAACACTGCAAATACATACTATATATAAATACACAAGAACATACTGAAAAATACTTGTATAAAATCAAACTGCATATATTTACGTAGTATCTCAAATGTATGAATATATTAAATAATTGCATATAATAAAATAAATTAGGAATGTTGAATAAATAAATGAATAAATAAATCATAATTCTTCAGTCATGACTTCATTCGGTGCCAAGTTCACAGTGAAAAATGGAAGATGCGAGGAGAGTTGGTGAAAATGAACTGCACACAGTTCACAGTTCATTTTCACCAACTCTCCTTGCAACTTCACTCTCCACTGCTTGCTGAGTTTTCTCCATGAGCCTGTTGAGTGTGACTTTAAAATTAGCCAGATGGGCTGGTGGCAGAGAGCGCATGAAACTTGCCACACGGAGACCATGTCTGCCACAGTCATCGTGTAGGCCCATCAACTGTTCGATGACCTCCATGCGCCTCTGCCTGGATGCCTCCAGTAGACCTTCCCTCTCTTTTGCCCTTTGGTCAAGGGTTGCTACCATGCTGTCAAAGTCTAAAGGCCTCCTCCGCTTTCTGGACCCAGAGGCAGCAGATGGGGTAGGTGAGGGAACAGGAATTACTGCAGGAGTAGTTGCGTGTTGAGTGCCGATGGACAGGGCTGGGGTAGCATGACGTGGGACGTTGATAGTAGCTGGACGGGGTGCAGGATTGCGGATGGAAGGGGCTGGGCCAGCAGGACGGGGAACTGTATTTGGACGGGTTGCAGTGGCGCGGATGGATGGGGCTGGTCCAGCTGGACATGGGACTTTATTTGTGGTGACAGTGGGATGTAGGGCTGGAGATGGGGCCGGAGTTGGTGTTTGCAGTACCTGGCTTCCAAATTCATCCCAGTCCAGGGTTGACAGTCATCATCGCTGGAAGGGTACACAGTAGGGTAGGGGAGATGGTGACCAGTTTGGCCACTGCTGGTGGAAGCCAGACAGTCCTGACTACTGGCAGTAGATAGCACACTACCAGAGGCCTGACTACAAGAGGCCAGACAGCCTTGGCTGGCTACCGCCCCACTGGTGGACAGCTCACTGGACACCTGCTCTTGTTCCTAGAAAATAAGACAATGTTGTAAAAAGTGTTGCAAATCCATGAACTAAAAACATTGATGATACCAAATGACAGTAGACACTTCAGCCAGAACACAATCATATCTATCTATCTATCTATCTACAGCATATCTATCTATCCATTTATGTATTTATTTATTTATTTAGCGTATTCATGCATTCATTCAATCATTCAATGCAAACTACTTTGCCAAATGTCTCAATTTGCAACGTAATCATGTCATTTGTAATTATATAGAATCATGCCATGCCAATGGGCGCCTTGTATTTGACCACAAGGTGGCGTCGTTGTTCCAAAACAATTTACAAGCTCACGTTGCGTGGACTAGATTTATTTTTATTTGCGCTATTGTATTTAACATTTTGTACAGAGGTATGTTGATTTGGGAGGTATGATTTCTTGGGTTTGTGTTCAGCTACAGACCTAGCCTAATGCATTCATGCGGTGTATGGTTATAACAACATTTGACTATATACTGTATTGCAGTGGTTTTCAACCTTTTGATACCAGGGCCCACTATTTAGGCTATTCAGCATTCGAGCCACGGACCGCCATCTGAGGACATTTTAGCCCCACAGACCCCAAAACTAAAGATTTATTTTCTTTAATTGCCCACAATTCCAGGCTGGATTTCGCAAATAAAACGGACCATATGCTATTGATCAAAATTCTACATTCTCTAGTTGTGTAGACTTGGGCTAATTCAGATGATGAATATTTTAACTCTTGAGAGTGTAAACATGAAACCAAGTGGACCCGCAAGGGGACCATTTGGTCCCCATCATTTAGCTGGGGACCACCTGGAACTCTCTCAAGTCAAGGACCGCTGGTGGTCCCTGGACCACTGGTTGAAAACCACTGCTGTATTGTAATAACAAACACGGCAGTGCTTACCAAGGTTTGATTAGGTGGCATGTTTGTTGTTGTTGGCCGGTGCTTGATGTGGGGTAGCAACCATTGAAGAGCAAGATAGAGCTGAGGTGTCGTCTCACCTCCACCTGCATCGCCACTTTTTTTCTTTTTTAGCCTATTTTTGGCCTTGGTGAATCTGTCTCTGAGTTTCTGCCAAGAGTCTCTGCATATCTCTCCTGTAGTGCTTAAAGTTTCTCCAATTTCGTTCCAGGAGTTGTAGGCTTGTTGCGCGTCTCTATGCGACTTCATTGTCGGTTGTATAGGTGCTCGTACCTCCTGACCTCCATAGCCAGGTTCTCTTCAAAAGCGTCCATTTCTTTTTGGACGGTCCAGCTGCTCGCTGCTGACAGCTGTCAAAAACAAACCGCCGCTCGAGGCAGAGCTAAACGAATGTGATTGGTTGGTGGGCGTTCCCGCTGCGGTGCGGTGCGGTGGTCAGTAAAATCCGAGAGGAGGGCTGGGAGGTGCGGTGGTAGCGGTGGTATGACGTCATATTGTAGGAAACGGTGGTCGCGGTGGTCCGGTGGCCACCGAAAAGCCAACTCTGAATAGGCCTTTAGCCCCCCACCACACGGATAAATTGGACTTTTTGGCCAGAACGCGATCGTTTTTCACTGAAGGAAAAATATTTCCTATGGAACTTTTCTATTGGCAATATCGGTAGAGGGCGCAAACCCTGGTTGTTTTTTTCCGGTGAAAAGCGATCGCGTTGGTAGACCATAAAATGACCAAAAGTTCTTTTCTTGAAAGTGGAATATCCCTTTAAGATCAGGGAGGGAGGATGAGACATAACCCAAGGTCTAAGAGGAAAACCACCATGCAGACTGGGGAGGGATGGATGGATGGATGGATGGATGGATGGATGGATGGAGGGATGGATGGATGGATGGATGGATGGATGGATGGATGGATGGATGGATGGATGGATGGATGGATGGATGGATGGATGGATGGATGGATGGATGGATGGATGGATGGATGGATGGATGGAGGGATAGAGAGATATTTCAAATTAAAGTGCTTCTATTTAAAATGATGTGAAACACTACTACTGCTACTAACTAACTACAGCTGTGTCACCACTAAACCAACAGCATTTCATCATTGAAAACAGAAAACTCTCTGAGTCAGACCTTTAGCTTTATGCATGCTGCGTGTCTGTTGCAACTTCAACAACAACTGATGTTATTATTGATGCTTTACTTGACTAATCCTGGAACTGAAAATGCCCTTGATGATACCACATAGGTTCTGTCCCATTTGATGTCCACGGTTTCTCATTTTGAGTCCTCTGGCCCACGGCACACTAACCCAGACTCCACACCCACACAGCCATCATCCACATCAGACTACAGCTGTATATATGAGGCTACGCTGGTGTTTAGCTCTGATGTAGCCTGGTCTAGCCCTCAATGATTTTGGCCTTGGGGGGCGGGGTGTCGTGGGATACCCACGGCGGAAGTGCTGCGCTGTGATTTGATCTCACTAACGTGTTGTCATCTCCGGCCCCTCCCACGCCCGTCCACTGCTGTTCTACGTCACATCATTTAGAGCCGGAAGGTTGACACGCCCCTCAAGGCCACTTTCCAACGCGCGTTAGTCCAGGCTTTCCATTTTCGCGCAAGGCGGACGAAAATGAAAGCCTGGTGTCGAGGCTAGCTCTGATGTGACTCAGAGAAATAAAGAAACCTCAAACAATGGCTCTGTTCTGTCATAAAACACAACAAAGGGAACCAGATTGATTCAGTGGCTGTTAGTGGTAGTGGTAGTGGTGGTTACCACCCTGGTGTCCGTCTGCATTGGACTATTATGGAATACTGTGGTATCGTTTATGATTGTTTATGATCACGCCTCCATATATGGTCACAGCTTGTGACACGTCACACACGGCCGCATCCACGTTATGAAGATCACGACACTGAGACGCATCAAACCATCCATGCTGGTCTGGTTTGGTCACACAACCTCTCAGGACAAGACCAAGCTGGAAAGAGTAGTGCGACGGGCATCTAAAATCATAGGATGTAACCTCTCTACACTTTCCTCACTCTTCAACACTAGAATCATCAGGAAAGCTAACAAAATAATAACTGATAATTCTCACCCCGCAAATCACCTCTTCAATCTCCTACCATCAGGCAGGAGGTACAGAAGTATTAATTGCTCAACATCTCGCTTCAGAGATAGCACTTACCCTGTAGCTATTAGACAGTTAAACTTGTCTTGTTAGTTTACAGTTGAAACGATGCATGTATCTAATAGGGATGTGAATCTCAGCACTGAGGGCGATTCGATACGCATCTCGATGCACTGCCAGCGATTCGATACTTTAGCGATTATTTGGAATTACCTGGCGATACGATGCGATACGATTCACCCCGACACGATACGATACACCCCCTTATACCGATACTTAACCGATACTTTAACAATACCATTGAATTTTATTCTGAACAATGCGATATGATGCGATCTGGTGGCAATTTAACATAATAAAAAATATTTATATTCAAGGTTTATTAATTTTCCAAAAAAAATGCCAAAATGCAATACATTTAAATTCAAAACATTGTATTGTTTTACTGTAGGTTAGTAGGCCTACTGTATCTCTAACTTCCCAACTTAAAAAAACAACAAATAAAGGGCCTGCTGTGCTCTGCTCTCTGCTGGTTATTGTGTTATTGTTGGATTAGCGTATACTAAGCATGTACTCATCATCATGTATGTATGTACATACAAATAGAAAATAAACCAATATAAAACATGCATTTACAGATCACTGCAGACAGAGTACTGTCAAACAAGTCTATGTGTATCTTAATCAACACATAGATAATACTATACTGTATATATGGGGGTCCCTGGTTCTCACTGACTTACTCTCAGCTAAGCCTAAGGGGTCCTTGGCTTAACCTGAAAGACCCTATTATTACAATTATAAAAATATAATCAATCATTATGCAATTATTGGTGTAAAATGAAACCAAAATTACCCTTGTGGGTCCATTTGGTTTCATGTTTACACTCTCAAGAGTAATTCACATGTGAATTAGCCTAAAGTCTACACAACTAGAAAATGTAAAAGATTAATGGTCATTTTGATCTGTATGTTGGACTGTTTCTGAAATCCAGTCTGGTATTGTGGACAAAAACAAAAGAAAACTTTAGTTTTGGGTCTGCGGGCTAAAATATCATCAAATGGTGGTCCGAGGCTCAAATGCTGAATAAATAGTGGGTCCTGAAATGAAAAAGGTTGAAAACCACTCTTCTACAAGATCACAACACGTTGCATCCACACCACGCTGAGACTGAGTCACTGAGAGCTTGTGGATGTGCACTTTTACTGTCGCTGACTCGGTGTGCAACACCATCGTGTTGCAGAATATACAGTAAATGAGGCTCCAAGGAAAAGCTGCACGGTGAAAAGTTGTAAAACGAAGGGGTTGAAAACCACTTTTAAAAACGTGTGCAGAAGATTTATTTAACAACACACAATGATCGCGCAGATTTGCAACTGCGTTCGAGAATCAGACGAGAAGAACACTGTGTGGATCATTACCTGTCGGTGCTACAGTGAACAACGGACTGAGCGACACAGCTCAACCACGGACACAACAGAGATTTTATGAAGCTAAATATGGTGCTTCGTTCACTAGTTCTCTTGTTTAATCCGTGGGGTTTATAGTCGCGGGTATTAGTCTCCACGTCGGTAGCATGTATTGATCCCAGACTACTACAGCTGACTGGCTGCTGCCCCGCTGTTGCAGAGCGTAGGAGGGGAGGGGGGGGGACTATAGACAGAGCTGCGACATTGACGGGCCTCGTCACGTTGTCCCTATTCAATAGATGTCTATGTAGAAGAGTCTCGATTGGACTGTACAGGAAGTAAGCCGAGTTGTCGTAACTGTCGGTGCCGAATGGCAGAGCCTTTTTCCTTCCCAATAATGGTGCGTTCAACACAGATTAGAAAACATAGAATAGGCCGAAATAAATCGAGAAAACCCCGCTCAACATCGATTTTTACCGATTCAAGCAAATGCATCGCGACGCATCTAGATTTCACCCGTCAATTGCATCGATACAGAGTGACGGAACCGATGCACTCGCATCTCGCACGTGGGTACCGATGTATCGATTTATATCGATTAATCTCCACACCCCTAGTATGTAACAACATGTAATGCATATAGCTCTTTAAAAATGAGTGTAATTTCTATGCTGCTGGTCTTTGCACTGTACTGTCTTCTTGTTGTCTTCTGTATGTATGTTGTCTGTATATGTTGAGCATGAACCGAGACAAATTCCTATCAACTTCTGTTGACATGGCAATAAAGTTCTTGAATCTTGGATGAACTGTACATGGTGAAGAGTGCATCTGCAGCCCTACAGTACATCTGACCTCAAACACTTAGGTCAACTCCATATATGGAGCTGACCTTGTGTGACGTTCCATATGTTGATGTGAGCTCCCCCACACCATGCCTAAACACCAGCTGAGTAGTACAGGCATTATATGGAACAGTAGGGCTCAACCTGGGACTAATTGCAAAAAAACCCTCAAACTCAGCTGATTTTGTATCTTCAATATATCATGAAAAACAGATAAAAATATTGCCTGGAATTGTCTGAGGGGAAAGCTTTGAAAATGGCATTTACAGCAAATATGTTCTAAAGTTCATTGTGCTTTAAGTAGCACAGTGACATATCAAACTAGAGAGTTTTCATGATGCTGAATCCATTCATTCTTAGCATTAGTTTTGCCACAAATATCTTCCTTGGGTTGGAAACAGCCATAAGCGTGTTGACAAATATGATGAGCTCAGCACATTTGGGCAAGTTGTTATGGCCATATTTCACCCTATAAGTGATTTTTGTGGCAAAACTAATGCTAAGAATGGATTCAGCACCATGAAAACTCCCTAGTTTGATATATCACTGTGCTACTTAAAGCACAATAAAATATTTGCCTTCAATAGAAGTCAATGGTCAACATACTGTAAATGCCATTTCCAAAGCTTTCCCCTCAGACAATTCCAGGCAACTTTTTATCTGTTATTCAGGATATATTGAAGATACAAAATCAACTGAGTTGTATTTTTTTTTTTAATTAGTTCAAGGTCAAATTACATTACTGGAATAGAGGTTGAGGTCACCAAGTTATCCACCATACCTGGGTGTTAAGAACAGTAACAAATAAAAGTACTTCCTTACTTTACATATATACATACCAGGCGGATCTAGGCATAAGCATGGGGGAGCAATGCCCCCCTAAATACCCAGTCTGCCCCCCCAAACACGATGGCATGCAAAACAACCCAAAGATATTTCAAATTAAAGTGCTTCTATTTAAAATGATGTGAAACACTACTACTGCTACTAACTAACTACAGCTGTGTCACCACTAAACCAACAGCATTTCAAAAAAGAAGCCTTAGTTTGCATTGAATCATCAGGTGACGCCAAGGAGGGCTGTGATTGGAGGATCCCGAAATGTTGACCAGTAGAGGGCGCTAAAGATCTGACTTTTCTGAACAAGTTGATTATTTTCTATAGAAAGGTGAAAAGTCAAAGTTGATAGTTGACGTTGCTTGTTGATCAAAACCAAGGAACCTTTTGAGGCTGCGTTCCCACAGTAGAAATCCTTGAAATCCTAGAAACCAGTGGTAGCATGGGTTTCATGGGTCCGTGCAACCATTTCCCACAATGCTTTGGCATGTTGTGGGCAAGGCAGGAAATGAGGAAACAGACCCACATGTTTGCCTTGTAGTTCTCTTTGTCCACTTGTGTTGTAAAGAAGAAGGAACATATTTTTAAGAAATTATCCTAGAGGGAGAGGGGGTGGGGTGTGGTGGGGGGGGGGGGGGGGGGGGGGGAATTTTGCCCCAGGTCCATACAATAGTGAATGAATAAATGAAATATGAACTCCCTACAGTAGCCTACATGTCAAGTTGGACTGCTACAACAAAAGTGATAAAAGCTTGGAGAATTACAGTACAATTCAAGTACAACTACAACAAATTGAAAAAAATGTGACTGGACACATTAGTTAGCAACAGTTGTTTACCGGCAACTTTGTTCAAAAAGTTAATTCCTTAGAGAGGAATCGAACCCAGGCCGCCATGTTGCAAGACCAATGTCTTAACCACTAGACTATCACTGATTGTTGTGTGAGGTGATCAAGGCTTGTACAATGCGAGCGTTTCATTGGGTAGGTTACTACTGGAAATTTAGAATGTCAAAAGTTAATATTTTTGTATATGCACCTTGAATTCTAAAGTTTTATTTTTGTGTTGTGCCAGGGTTTTATTATTATCCTGTTGACATACTTAATGGACAGGGCCTGAATATGGCATACTTTAAATGAAAATCATTTCTGTTTAAAAGATGCCAATAAGCTGTTCTTTGACAGCAGTCAATAAAGAGTGACTAGAGTCTAAAAAGACTACAACATAAACCCTGCCTAATGACATCAAAGATGCGACTTTTCTACTACTGGTTGGCTGTTTGCCCAACCCTTTTTGGGTTGTCATGGACTCTGTAGTCCGACTTGCCTACAACTGGTTTCATGTAGTTTGGTTTCATGCAGGCCCTTGAAGAAACAGGAAATGACGTCATCCCCATAGGGAATGACTGGAATGGTTTCAAGATGGCCGCCTCCATTAGACTTTCGATTTCTTAGATGTGAACGCAGCCTAAGAAGGAAGGGAAGCCACGTCTGCCGCGGCTGCGCCATGACACCTCGGGTGGCAAACGCTAGGACAAATACATGGCAGTGGATGGCAGGATGCCGGATTTCTTGCAAACAAACATGATTTATGAACGACTGCGACCAATGTCATATAATCGGTTCAGGAATATAAAAGAAAACAGGTCACAGTTGTCTGAGTGGGTGTTTTTCAAATTGCAAACTATTTCACTTTATTAAGCTATCTAAACAGCACAAAATGCGTCTGCCTGGACTGCCTACCCTCTCATCGCGAGAACTGCCCCTCTTTGCAATAGCACCCAGCTGCAGTCTCAGACAGTGACGTCACGTTCACAACGATCAGACCCAAACTTTCTGTTCTTTGGATAGCTATATAACATTACACAGTGTACACATTGAAAAGCGCACACACACACACACACACACACACACACACACACACACACACACACACACACACACACACACACACACACACACACACACACACACACACACACACACACACACACACACCATCCATGCATCAGAATGCTCACAGCTTTGACCAATCAAAGGACTGATTGTACACACCTGTCCCACATCAAGACTCTCCTTCAACATCAAACCTTTACATCTCTGTGTGAGGATCTCTGTTTTTAGTCCTCTGTGGTTCTACTAGTACTCTACAGCAGGGGTTTTCAACCTTTTGGACTCCAGGGACCACCATTTGTTCAGCATTTGAGCCACGGACCACCATTTGTTGACATCACACCAAAGACACAAAATTAAAGAATTCTTTTGGGTTTTGTCCACAATTCCAGGCTGTATTTTGCAAACAAAACAGTTTAAACCTCTTAATTAAGTGCTGCTAATTCAGATGATGAATATTTTAACTCCAACAACCAACCAACTTGAGAGTGTAAAAATGAAACCAAATGGACCCTTGCGGGTCCATTTGGTTTCATTTTTACGCTCTCAAGAGTTACATCTGGTTAACCAACTTTCCATCATTGATCCTGGGGACCACCTTCAACCCTCTCAGGGACCACCTGGTCTGAATCCCTCCTCCACAGTGACAGTGCAGTGTGTTAGTGACCGCTTGCTGGACTTACCCTGTTTCAGTCGGTTTCAGTTCCCTGAAGAGGTCAATAGTTCCCACAGAGAATCATTACACTTTCTGATGCTTAGTGTTATCCTCTGTCACACAAAGACCCTGTCTGTCTGTCTGTCTGTCTGTCTGTCTGTCTGTCTGTCTGTCTGTCTGTCTGTCTGTCTCTCGCTCTCTCTACTAAGACTGTCCTCAGAACTCCTCTCTCTCTCTTTCTTTCTCCTTACTCCCACTTTTATTTCTGTCAGCCGCCCCTTCTCTCTCTCTCTCTCTCCCAGACAGAGTACAGCTCCAGTTTCAGTGACTGGCCTTTAGTAGCTTTTTTTCTTTCTTTCTTTCTTCAGAGAGAGAGAGAGAGAGAGAGAGAGAGAGAGAGAGAGAGAGAGAGAGAGAGAGAGAGAGAGAGAGGGGAGAGGGAGGAGAGAGAGAGAGAGAGAGAGAGAGAGAGAGAGAGAGAGAGAGAGAGAGAGAGAGAGAGAGAGAGAGAGAGAGAGAGGAGGGTTGGTGGAGAAAAAAGAAAACACAACCACATCCCACTAACTGTCAGTCAAGTCAAACTGTGAGGCATAGTTCCAGCCTGGGCTCTGGGCTCTGGGCCGGCCCTGGACCAGGTTCTGGGCTCTGGGCTCTGGGCTCTGGGCCGGCCCTGGACCAGGTTCTGGGCTCTGGGCTCTGGGCCGGCCCTGGACCAGGTTCTGGGCTCTGGGCCGGCCCTGGACCAGGTTCTGGGCCCTGGGCTCTGGCCTAGGGCCCTGGGCCAGTTCTGGGCCCTAGGCCCTAGGCTCCGAGCCGGGCCTGGGCCCTAGTTCCTGGGCCCTGGGCAGGGTTCTAGGTCCTAGGCTCTGAGCCGGGCCTGGGCCCAGAACCTGGGCGGGGCCTGAGCCAGGTCTGGGCCGGCCCTGGGCTCTGGGCTCTGGGCCGCCGTCCAATCCGACATGAAACTATTCTATTTCTGTCTGCCATATGAGCAGAGTGACGATGGAACGGTTTACTTTTTTTCTTCTTATCGTGCTGAGTGAGTTAAGAAGGGGTTTGGGGCAGGGGTAGGGGTGGGGGGCAGGGGCGGATCTAGGCATGGGCATGGGGGGCAGTGCCCCCCCTAAATACGCAGTCTGCCCCCACCAAACACGATGGCATGCACAAAAAATAAAACCCAAAATATTTCAAATTAAAGTGCTTCTATTTAAAATGATGTGAACCACTACTACTGCTACTAACTAACTACAGCTGTGTCACCACTAAACCAACAGCATTTCATCATTGAAAACAGAAAACTCTCTGAGTCAGACCTTTAGCTTTATGCATGCTGCGTGTCTGTTGCAACTTCAACAACAACTGATGTTATTATTGATGCTTTACTTGACTAATAAAAGTCCTGTAACCGAAAATGGTATGGGTGCTGCTTCCCATACCATTTTCTCTTGCCCCTCCAACATGTTCTCTTGCCCCCCTAATGGGACATGTTACATCCGCCCCTGGTGGGGGTTAGGGTAGAAGTAGGGGTAGCGGTGAGGGTCTCTGTGTTCCACTATGTAATTTCCAGCAGTTTGCAGCAGAGCAGCACAGAGGTAATTGTATACTCTGGTCAGAGCGGAGCGTCGGTTGGTCGGTCGACTCCCAAACACAGACTCAGACACACATGCTACTAGAAGGAACTTTAAACACAGACTCAGAGACACATGCTACTAGAAGGAACTTTAAAAACACAGACTCAGAGACACATGCTACTAGAAGGAACTTTAAACACAGACTCAGAGACACATGCTACTAGAAGGAACTTTAAACACAGACTCAGAGACACACGCTACTAGAAGGAACTTTAAACACAGACTCAGAGACACATGCTACTAGAAGGAACTTTAAACATAGACTCAGACACACATGCTACTAGAAGGAACTTTAAAAACAGACTCAGAGACACATGCTACTAGAAGGAACTTTAAACACAGACTCAGAGACACACGCTACTAGAAGGAACTTTAAACACAGACTCAGAGACACATGCTACTAGAAGGAACTTTAAACACAGACTCAGAGACACGCTACTAGAAGGAACTTTAAACACAGACTCAGAGACACGCTACTAGAAGGAACTTTAGAGACTCAGAGACACATGCTACTAGAAGGAACTTTAAAAACACAGACTCAGAGACACATGCTACTAGAAGGAACTTTAAAAAGAATAAAGTGGTAGATGTAGGATAGAGGAGAGGAGGAGGAGGGGGAGAGGGAGGAAAATAAAACACACGTACGTCACATGGCAGCTCCTCCAGCCACAGAAACACAGCCGAGCTGGGATCCAGATGTGGATCTGATGGAGGAGGAACAGAGGGAAGAAAGAAACGAAAGAAAGAAAGACATTAAGAAGTTAAGAAGTTAAGAAAGAAAGAAAGAAAGAAAGAAAGAAAGAAAGAAAGAAAGAAAGAAAGAAAGAAAGAAAGAAAGAAAGAAAGAAAGAAAGAAAGAAAGAAAAGCTGCAACGATGAACCAACGAATCGTAATCAAATCGATAATTCTATTAATCAGATCATCAACTAATCACTTGTTTTTGTAATTCACCATGGGAGTTTTCTCAGTTAACCATAGTTTTAACAGTGTTGAATCGCTCAGTGAGAATCGCTCAGTGAGAAAAAAAAGCTCACTAGTAGGGATGTGAAAAAAAGTCGGAAATCGACACGATTGTCGACACGTGTTCACGGCGACACAAAAAAGTACGAGTCGACAAATCGCCTCTTTTTTCTTTTTTTATATTAATGATTTTTATTTTGTGTTCTTTGTAATATCTTGTTCAAAACGTTATAACGTTACTGTTTTCAAGGGAAGAAAACGGGTATGAGGCTACTATCACTGTACCGAGGACATGTCTGTGCTGCGTCCTCCTCCTCCTCCTCCTCCTTCCCCCCGCAGTCTGTCTCAAAGAAACGGCTATGATCGCTGATTTGCTTATTTTTTGGAACCACGGCACAAACACCTAAAGTTCACCACCGACGTTGTGAACATGTCACTGCTTTCTTGTCAAATCGCAAGCTCCAAAGCTTTAGTCTTTGGAGCGGGGCGTGCGTGTCTTTTTTTCTCCCTCCCTCTCTCTGTTGGCCGGCTTTTGTCAGGCCCGGATATAAAGTTTCACAATTCGGGGGGGCAGGCGAGAACCTTATGCGTTAACTGCGTTATATTTAGGGCGTTTAGGGGGGCATTCCCCCCCTGTGCACAGCCTTTTATCCGGCTCTGCAAATGCGACGTAAAAAAAGAAAAAAAGGAAAGCAAGAAAGAAGGCGATCGCGGACGCTCTTTCCCCTCCGCGTTATGGATTATATCTTTGATAAAATACTGCAAAAGGTACACAGTGACAGTAGCCTAATTTAACATCGATTCTCTCAGAACACATGCACACGGCTGCGTTGTGGGCCGTAGGGCAACATTTTGCGCTGGGTCCCGCGGGCGCTGCGGGCTAAATAAAAATAAATAAAAAATAAAAAAACGCTGCAGGGTAAAAAAAAATAATAAAAAATCGACAACATTTCGACATTGGGCCGCGATTCGTCAACATTCCAAATATGTGTCGATTAACATCCCTACTCACTAGATTGAGCTTTGAAAAACATGCATGTGTGTGGGTAAAATGAGCCCCCGCGCCATAAACAACACGGGACGCTGTGCAATAACGCCCAGCGTCACACGCTCTTTTTATTGCACCTTGTTTTCTGAGCACGGTCCGGTTCCATCTCTCTACCTTACAATCTGGTGAGAGTTACACATGCACAGTAGTGACTGCATGCAAAATATGACACATCATAGACCTGCGCAGTGACGTCACCGCCCCCGGTTCCTGAAGGGTTTTCCCCATTCATTTTTCTCATCGACTTTTTGAAAATAATTTCTATAAACAGCCTGGGTGCACTCTGGTGCTCACGAGTGTTCAAAATCCTACAATGATTTGCCAATCCAGGGGTGGAAATTAAGCTCCTTTGAGCAGCACACAGCAGGAGCTCATAATGACTGCTGGCTGGGACAGGGGGGGGGAAAAGGCCTTGAAAATGAAATAATTCTAACTAAAGCCTAAAATACTACTAGCATTTTAATGGATAAAGAATACATGTAGTACTACTACTAGCCACTACTGCAACGCCCAAACTATCACTCTGTACTGTAATACTGTACATTGCAGTATTGATGAGTACTGGACCAAAATAGTTATATGTACACTCCTGTCTATAAAGACGATTTCGCCACAAACAAAGCCAACTCGGGTCGTGATGAATCATGATGACACACATAATATCATCATCATAATATCTAATTAGCAAGAAGTCAAAAACGGCAGGATACTTTTTGTTTAGTTTTTCACCTTAGAAATCTTAGAAAAGGTTGTGTGTGTCATCACACAGCCACACCC
>CM076982.1:5708238-5725738 GCA_039105355.1 Benthosema pterotum
GTTTTACAGACCATAGTAAATGATGCATTCATTCATTCATGGTCTGGTAAAGGACAGTTGTTTTACAGACCATAGTAAATGATGCATTCATTCATTCATGGTCTAGTAAAGGACAGTTGTTTTACAGACCATAATAAATGATGCATTCATTCATTCATGGTCTGGTAAAGGACAGTTGTTTTACAGACCATAGTAAATGATGCATTCATTCATTCATGGTCTGGTAAAGGACAGTTGTTTTACAGACCATAGTAAATGATGCATTCATTCATTCATGGTCTGGTAAAGGACAGTTGTTTTACAGACCATAGTAAATGATGCATTCATGTTTGTGGAAATGCCTTTCTAACTGTACTTGAATATTATTATCGACTGTATCAATTTGTATACCTGAATCATTTTTAATAAAATCTCATTTTAAAAGGATCCCTGGCTAATAAAACAAATATGCCTTAAAACACTATACTTGCCTTCTATAACTAAAACATGCAGATAAAAACACCTTCAATACTTTATTTCTTTCATAAATAGAGAATCTTTCACTCAATAGGAGGTGCTCCTGTCGCAGGATGATGATGTCACATGAGCATTGCTCATCCATGTATTCCATAGAGCCAGATCACACGTGACATCATCATCCTGTGCCAGGAGCAGTTCCTGTTGAGTGAAATATTCTTCTATTTACAGAAGAAATAAGATGCCATTGGTGTTTTTATTTGTTTATTTTAGTTATAGGGAAAGTATAATGTTTTAAGCGATGTTTATCTTATTAGACAGGGATCCTTTTAAAAAGCGAAAGGGCAGCTGATTTAGGGGAAAAGGTAGGGGCCACAGCCCCCGTTTGATGTCTATGTGTGCACGTCCCTGTATCCACAGAATCCGAGGGCAGCAGCTTCCAGGGGCCTCTGGGTTTTTTGGGGGGTTTGCGGTGTACTCTTGTGGGAAGTGGAATGGGGGGCTGTCCTCCACTCTGGATATCTGGGAAGGGGACGACGGTTTTGGACTTCTTTCATACAAACCATCTAATTTCCAACTGGAAGCAGTGCAGGGGTGGATGTAACATGTCCCATTTGGGGGGGGGGACATGTTGGAGGGGCACGAGAAAATTGTATGGGGGCGGCTTCATCGTATGGCGATGAAGTCGCACCCATACCATTTTCAGTTAACAGGACTTTTATTAGTCAAGTAAAGCATCAATAATAACATCAGTTGTTGTTGAAGTTGCAACAGACACACAGCATGCATAAAGCTAAAGGTCTGACTCAGAGAGTTTTCTGTTTTCAATGATGAAATGCTGTTGGTTTAGTGGTGACACAGCTGTAGTTAGTTAGTAGCAGTAGTAGTGTTTCAAATCATTTTAAATAGAAGCACTTTAATTTGAAATATCTTGGGTTGTTTTGCATGCCATCATGTTTGGAGGGGGCAGTCTGGGCATTTAGGGGGGCATTGCCCCCCCATGCCCATGCCTAGATCCGCCCCTATAGCAGCGCCTCCACAAAAAAAGCAGCTGTGTGCCATTAGGAGTGTTTTTCTCCTAGCAGGGACTGTGAGATTGTGCTGAGAAAGAGAAAGGACGACTGACTGCCTCTGATCCTTGAACTACAGCCCTTAATAACCTTCCCTTATCCCCCATAATTATCATAATATCATGGAAAAGGTTTCTCAGTCATGCAAGAAATGTGTTTGAATGTAGACTCCAGCCTGTCTTTTACAGCAGACACTACGCTGCTGATACTGTCCAGTTCTTCTCTTACCATCAGGGGCGGATCTAGGCATGGGCATGGGGGGGCAATGCCCCCCCTAAATACCAAATGGACCCGCAAGGGTCCATTTGGTTTCATGTTTACGTTCTCAAGAGTTACATCTGGTTAACCAACTTTCCATCATTCACCTGGGGACCACCTGGAATCCTCCCAGGGACCACTGGTGGTCCCCGGACCACCTGTTGAAAATCCTGGCTTAAAACATTATACGTTCCCTATATAACTAAAATAAAGAAATAAAAACACCAATGGCATCTTATTTCTTTCATAAATAGAGAATATTTCACTCAACAGGAACTGCTCCTGTCGCAGGATGATGATGTCACATGTCCATGTGTGATCTAGCTCTATGGAATATATGGATGAACATGCTCATGTGACATCATCATCCTGCGACAGGTGCACCTCCTATTGAGTGAAAGATTCTCTATTTATGAAAGAAATAAAGTATTGAAGGTGTTTTTATCTGCATGTTTTAGTTATAGAAGGCAAGTATAGTGTTTTAAGGCATATTTGTCGTATTAGCCAGAGATCCTTTTAAGGTTAGGTTTAGGCCTAGGTTTTACTGAGGTTATGTCACCTCCCACAACACCAGAGGGAGTGCTACTAACCATGTCCAACCCAGATTTGGCACAAACAAGGGTCTTAATTCCTTTCCGCTCATTATGCCACCAAAATGTGGAATGCCCTACCAACAGTCATTAAGACTTGTGAATCCCTTGACTCCTTCAAAACCGCTCTCACGGGGCACCTACAGATGGCTGCAATTCGAAACTGGCTTCTGTAAAACAAAAATGTATATAAAATCCCCCACCCACCCCGCCTCTCCTCATTGTACATTTCTCTTTTCCCTTTTTACCTCCACTATGATTTTACCTCCATGATTTGCTGCTTCTGATTTTACTGAAGTAGTTGTTTTGTATGTATTTGAATGCCTTAATGAAATAAACAAGTTGGACACTATTGTAAACAAGTGTATGCTTAACTAGTGTGTCCAATCAGCTCTGTCAGATTTGATGCAGTTGTACTTGAATTGTACTGTAATTCTCCAAGCTGTTATCAGTTTTGTAGCAGTGTGTACTTGACTTGTACTGTAACTCTCATCTGTCAATAAAAACTTCATTCATTCATTCATTCACGTTTAGGGATAGGGTTTAGTAGTAGGGAAACCGGTCCATTGTTATGCAAAACAGTCACTATCGTTATGCAAAATGGTTGCGACAGTTATAAAACCGTTGCGACGGGCGTCGTGGTCGAGGATTGCTTTACTGTACAGGTCCTTTCCAAAAAATTAGAATATCAACGAAAAGTTGGTTTATTTCCACAATTCCATTCAAAATCCCGAACTTTCATTAATTATAGATCCAGTGCTCATATTGTAAATGATTTCAAGTATTTATTTGTTTATTTTTACACAATTTTGGCTTCCAGCTCATAAAACCCACCAAATCAGGATTTCAAAAAATTAGAATATTTTATGAACCAACTAAAAAAAATGTGTTTTAAACAAGAAATGTTGACTATCTGAAAAGTATATGAATGTATGCAGTTAATACTTGGTCTGGGCTACTTTAGAACAAATTATTTCATTAATGGGGCGGGGCATGGAGGTGATCAACCTGTGGCACTGTTGAGGTGTTATGGAAGCCCAGTTTTGCTTCAATAACAGCCATAAATGAATTTGTATTTTTCAGTCTTATGTCTCACACCTTCCTCTTGACAATACAACCCAAATTCTCTGTTGGTTTAAGGTCAGGACAGTTGGCAGGTCAGTTAAGCGCAGTAATGCCATGGTCAGCGCAGCAGCTACTAGTAGTTTTAGCTCTGTGAGCAGGTGCCAAATCGAGCTGGAAAGGAAAATTAGCATCCCCATCAAGCTTGTCAACATACCGAAGCACAAAGTACTCTAAAAAGATGGCTGTGTTGAAGTTTTCAGCCGATAACATGGCCTAAATCATGTGTTTTGCCATGTCCAGTCTCCAAGCCATGTTATTGGCTGGTGTTAATCCACTGACAGTGAAAACTCACGAGTGGTTGCAACACAGCCATCTTTTAGAGTACTCTATGCTTCGGTATGCTGACGAGCTTCATGGAGATGCTAATTTTCCTTTCCAGCTCGATTTGGCACCTGCCCACAGAGCTAAAACTACTAGTAGCTGCTGTACCGACCATGGTATTACTGCACTTAACTGACCTGCAAACTGTCCTGACTTTAACCCAACAGAGAATCTGGGTTGTATTGTCAAGAGGAAGGTGTGAGACATAAGACTGAAAAATACAAATTCATTTATGGCTGTTATTGAAGCAAAACTGGGCTTGCATAACACCTCAACAGTGCCACAGGTTGATCACCACCATGCCCCGCCCCATTAATGAAATAATTTGTTCTAAAGTAGCCCAGACCAAGTATTAACTGCATAAATTAATATACTTTTCAGATAGTCAACATTTCTTGTTTAAAACACATTTTTTTAGTTGTCTCATAAAATATTCTAATTTTTTGAAATCCTGATTTGGTGGGTTTTATGAGCTGGAAGCCAAAATTGTGTAAAAATAAACAAATAAATACTTGAAATCATTTACAATATGAGCACTGGATCTATAATTAATGAAAGTTCGGGATTTTGAATGGAATTGTGGAAATAAACCAACTTTTCGTTGATATTCTAATTTTTTGGAAAGGACCTGTAAGTGTCCAAGCTATTCTGATGTGGAATAACTAATGCTGTCATTCTCAAATCATGGAAAAAAAAAAAAAAAAACATTATATGCGTGTGCAGCGCGGGCGCAATAAGGCGCAATGCTGAGCAACAACAAAATTATGAGATTGACTCTTATGTATTACGAATTATGAGATGTAGCAATGCAAATGAAGACTAATGGACTATACAGACCATAGATCAGACACTACAGATCACAACCAGTCTGTGATCATGATCACTAATCTAATGTCAGAGTTGCGACATTGAGGGGTCAGAAACTGAGCACTCATTTTGCTGTTCATGCAGCCAGAATAGGGACACACTGGAGTTGTAAATACATTGTTCTCTACGAGGGTGCAGGGCGGAAATGATACCCACTTTAAGCATAATGTGCAACATGCCAACTGTCTCTATCAGTGGTTTTCAACCAGTGGTTCGGGGACCAACAGTGGTCCTTGAGAGAGTTTGAAGTGGTCCCCAGGCTAAATGATGGACAGTTGGTGAACCAGATGTAAAGCATTTGGTTCCCCTTTTACCTCTCAAGAGTTAAAATATTCACCATGTGAATTGTCCCAAGTCTACACAACTAGAGAATGTAGAAGATTAATGGTCATTTTGATCTGTATGTTGGACTGTTTGGTTTCTCAAATCCAGCCGGGAATTGTGGTCAAAAGCAAAAGAAATCTTTAGTTTTGGGGTCTGTGGGGCTAAAATGTCATCAAATGGTGGTCCTCTGTGGCTCAAATTCTGAATAAATAGTGGTCCCTGGTATGAAAAAGGTTGAAAACCAGTGGTCTTAATTCATAATACTCTAGAGTCTAAGGTCTAAGCAGGGCTTGACACTAACACTTGCCCGGGGCAAGTAAAAAAAAAATGGTGGGGCAAGTGAAGACTGCTACCTGGTTGCCCGAACGGACAAAGTGCACTATAACACAACACAAGATATATTTGTCTTGAAGGCAGTCATTGCACTCTGCCTCTGTGTCTTTCCCTGCTTTCTAGATATCCACAATTCCAGGCTGGATTTGGGTTCAAAACAGGCAAATTAACATACAGATCAAAATTACCTAATCTTCTACAGTGTAGACCTGGGCTAATTAAGATGATGAATTTTAACTCTTGAGAGTGTAAAAATGAAACCAAATGGACCCGCAAGGATCCATTTGGTTTCATTTTTACACTCTCAAGAGTTACATCTGGTTAACCAACTTAACCTGGGACCGGGGGGGCAAGTGACCATAACCTGAGGGCAAGTAGAACCTGACTTGCACTTGCCCGATGGGCAAGTGGCTCGGAGAGCTTAGTGTCAACCCCTGCTAAGCTCTGGGCATGAAGAGCAAGCTGGTATACCTGCCACTAAAACATGTTGTACAACAACTACAACTACAACTACAACAACAACAACTACAACTACAACTACAACAACAACAACAACTACAACAGCAACAACAACAACAACAACAACTACAACAGCAACAGCAAAAACTATGACAGCAACAGCAACAACTACTACAATGTTCAACTAGACAGCAACAGCAAAAACTACGACAGCAACTACAACAACAGCAACACGACCAGCAACCTGATTATTTTCACACTGCAGTCATAAATGTGAACATATTCATAAAGTTACCTGATGCTGCTGTTCATCCTGACGTCATGCTGCTGCTTCCTCCGTCCTTTATACGTTCTTTTCATCTTGTTGTTGTTGTTGTTGTTGTTGTTGTTGTTGTTGTTGTTGTTGTTCTTGTTGTTGTTGTTGTTGTTGTTGTTGTTGTTGTAGTACAGTAGTACATCCATGAAGAAACAACCGAAACGAAACTGATGTTTCCAAACGCGCGGGTCTCTGTGTCTCTGTGTGGCGGGAAGGTTTTAACTGACGCTGTTTACGGAAGAAGATACTAGAGACCAAGAGAGACTAATGACAAGAGAGGACAGTCTGCTGTACTTCCTGACTCTAGAAGATACTAGAGACCAAGAGAGGACAGCCTGCTGTACTTCCCTTTGACGGTCTACAAGCTGCCGTCAAAGATACTCTATTTATAAAGATGGCCATACTCCCATTGGCGCCACTATATAAAATGACGTGGACTACAAAGCCTACAAATGGTCTCCTAAGTAGTGATGGTTTCTCTCAGAGCCCCCTATCTGTAGTATGTCAAACTGCAGATTACAAAGAGACTCTTCCTGACTCCTAACAAATCTCGCGAGAGTTGGGCGGTGGGATACAGAATAATTTATAACAAAGTGAAATTTCTTCTGTTCTGTTTAGCTAATAGAAGCCATTTCACTATGAATATGCTTTAAATATTATATATTATTTTGATGATCAGGTCCAGTATTTAGTTCAGTATCCATGGAGTTAAGGAATGGATCATAAGTTGTGTTCACATTCATTCTACCATTGGAAATGAATAGACTCCAACATACTTCCGGTCTCCTAATATTGTACCCGCCCCTTCTTCTAGAGCCAGGAAGCAACGTAATTATGACCCTCTTGGTCATTGGCCTCTTGGAAGATACTAGAGACCAAGAGAGGACAGCCTGCTGTACTTCCTGACTCTAGAAGATACTAGAGACCAAGAGAGACTAATGACAAGAGAGGACAGCCTGCTGTACTTCCTGACTCTAGAAGATACTAGAGACCAAGAGAGGACAGCCTGCTGTACTTCCTGACTCTAGAAGATACTAGAGACCAAGAGAGACTAATGACAAGAGAGGACAGCCTGCTGTACTTCCTGACTCTAGAAGATACTAGAGACCAAGAGAGGACAGCCTGCTGTACTTCCTGACTCTAGAAGATACTAGAGACCAAGAGAGGACAGCCTGCTGTACTTCCTGACTCTAGAAGATACTAGAGACCAAGAGAGGCTAATGACAAGAGAGGACAGCCTGCTGTACTTCCTGACTCTAGAAGATACTAGAGACCAAGAGAGACTAATGACAAGAGAGGACAGCCTGCTGTACTTCCTGACTCTAGAAGATACTAGAGACCAAGAGAGGACAGCCTGCTGTACTTCCTGACTCTAGAAGATACTAGAGACCAAGAGAGACTAATGACAAGAGAGGACAGCCTGCTGTACTTCCTGACTCTAGAAGATACTAGAGACCAAGAGAGGACAGCCTGCTGTACTTCCTGACTCTGGATGGAGGGGGCGGAGTCAATATGCCAAGAGGCCAATGGCAGGAGAGGACAGCCTGCTGTACTTCCTGACCAGTGTTGCCAACTGCCAAAATCCAAAATGCACTAAGTAGTGGCACTTCCAAAATGCACTAGAATGCGCTAGATGCTCGCCCGGAACATATACAGATCAAATTAATCTTCTACATTCTCTAATTGTGTAGACCAAGTTGGGCTAATTCACATGTTGAATATTTTAACTCTTGAGAGCGTAAAAATGAAACCAAATGGACCCGCAAGGGTCCATTTGGTTTCATGTTTACGCTCTCAGGGAGTTACATCTGGTTGACCAGCTGTCCATCATTTAGCCTGAGGACCACTGATTGAAAACCAATATCATAGGAGGAAAAATGGTGAAAATTGAGGGTTTTACCTCTGGCGCCTGTCAATCAATTTCGCCCCAACTCACCAGTAAAAAAGCACTAGATTTTCTGCCAGGAGTTTTTCACTAATTTTGGCGCTAGGGGGGGGTCTGAAAAACAGCTAAATAGCCTATAGTGACAAATGCGCCAAGTTGGCAACACTGTTCCTGACTCTAGGTGAAGGGGGCGGGGCCAATATGCCAAGAGGCCAATGGCAGGAGAGGACAGCCTGCTGTACTTCCTGACTCTGGGTGGAGGGGGCGGAGTCAATATGAGGAGACCGGAAAATTGTTAAGGTCTATTCATTTCCAATGAACACAACTTATGATCCATTCCTTAACTCAGTGGTTTTCAACCTTTTTCATCCCAGGGACCACTATTTATTCAGCATTTGAGCCACAGACCACCATTTGAAGACATTTTATCCCCACAGACCACAAACTCAAAACATTTGAACTGTTGTGCTGTGTTTTTTTTTTTTTTTTTTTTTTTTTGTTTGGCAATGTAAACGTGTTCATGTTTTATCCATGCCAATTAATGCCATTTTGTTTTTTTCCCCCAAAAGAACTTTATATGTGAAGTCTTGAAAGTGGCACCTTTCATACAAGCCACTTTAAAAAAAGAAATATCTGTTTTGTATGTCATATAATATTCTTATAAATTAAAAATTAAATATATATGTTTCACTGTACAAAAAATACTATGGATCTTATATGTTTAAAAAAATGTCATATATAATTCTTATGAATGACAAAATTATATACCGTATGTATTATTTATGTTCCACTTTTAATGTTATGTATAATTGTTATAAATGACAAAATATATAGCCTACCTATATGTTTCATATATGTTTCACTTTGCAAGAACATACTATGGATCCTACATTATTTTTATTCTCTTATGAAAGGTGCCACTTTCAAGAGTCTTCATAGCCTATATATAATTTTTTCCCCATATGGGTTGACATCAGGAGCGGATGTAACATTTCACAATTGAGGGGGGGAGGGGCGAAGAAAATGTTAAGGGGGCGTCTTCCTCGCCCGTGTCGCTTCGCACCACGGGCGATGAAGCCGCACCCATACCATTTTCAAGCAGTGTTTCAAATACTTTTACTGTAAATATAAGCACTGAAATATCTTGGGTTGTTTTGCCTGCCATTGCCTATGCCCCCCATGCCTATGCCTAGATCCGCCCCTGGTTGACATGGAGTAATAGTACCAGAGGTTGGAGAGTCACAACATCCACCAGAGCAGCTTTCAGAACAACGTTTCAGAGATTGTGAGTGACATCATTTTGTATTTGTACTGCATCCTTCTCACATCACATTACGAGTAACATGGGTGAAACTCTTGTTTGTGTAGGCTCCTCAATGCAGTAGAAAAGACAGAAACAGACACCTACTGTATCTATATGTATACTGTCATCATCATATGATAATAAATAAGAAATAAATAAAGTAAATAAATATGTTTGTGATGTAGTCTATGTCAGTCTGTAGGTTAAAAAGAATTCTAAAGACACAAGTCGGTTCCGTCTATGTAATGTCATAGACCTATAGTTCCTATTCCTGACCAGCTGTCTAGTGGTGTTCTCATCAAGAGTTTAGAGCTGGGAGTGTACGGGTGGAACCAAATGGAGGTAGAGCAGGTCGGCCAAGTGATCCAATGGTCGGCGGTTCGAATCCCGGCTCCTCCTGTCTACATGTGGAAGTGTCCTTGGGTAAGACACTGAACCCCACCTTACCTCCACTGGTGTGTGAATGTGTGAAGTTTGAATTGAATTGAATTGAATTGAATTGAATTGAATTGAATTGAATTGAATTGAATTGAATTGAATTGAATTGAATTGAATTGAATTGGGTTGAATGTGTGAAGTTTAGGACGCTGAGCGTTGACTGTTCACCACTTCACCTGCCTATGAATGGACCGTTGTAAAGCTCTTTGAGTAAACATGTAGTGCATAGAAAAGTGCTATAAAAATGGAATCCATTATTATTATTATTATTATTATTGGTTCATAGTGAAACAACTTGATGATGTCATCAAGTTGTGTTTCACCATGTTAATGTTTTTTTTTCAGACCTCCATTTCTAGGAAACACAGAATGTCTGCACAACATCTCTAAGGTGTATTCATTATTGACAGTAAAATGTTGGAAATGGGTGGAATTTGCACTTAACACTAGAAAAAACTGTGGGTAAACGGGAAATGGTAGTTTACGAACCGATTACCGGTAATAAATTAATAAAATTTGAAAGAAACTAATTGAATATTTGATTTGATTATGATTAATTGGTTATTTGTTGCATTCCTATACAATTAGACAACGTAATAGAATTGTTATTTTGATCAACATGTTTCGACTTCATCAGGGCTAGTAATGAAAACATGTTGGCTGCTTTATTTATTTAATAAATTATGATACTTTATTCATGCTCTCCTCATCTCTTTTTTAAAGTTTTAACTTTTTGAGTGCTCAGATCGTCGTTTTACTTTTGCATTTTGGCTCCCTTTTCGATCTTAGTAGCACCTTTTCTAAACTTTTTAGCCTACTTCTCCAACGAGCACCTGGTTGTCCTTCTCTCTCTTGTTATTTTGATCATTTGTATAATTATATCTCCTAAACGGTGCCAAACATCAATACAGCAACTGTGGACAAAAATCCTCCGAATGCAAATCAAACCCAGTGACCAAATATTTTGGTTTCTGAGAGGCTGAATCTGAATCAGAATAATGTTGGTTCTGTTGCTCACATGCCAAAGAAATGAATACTGGCAGCTTGAAACATGAAAACTGTTGAACTTTTGACCGTTTCTCTCTCGCGTGCAGCAGGGTATACTGGACACACACACACACACACACACACACACACACACACACACACACACACACACACACACACACACACACACACACACACACACACACACACTGACCATTCATCCATGCTACCAAATAGGATCAACAGCATCCTGTTTTTTCTCCTCCCAGTTTTCATTGGTTTAATTGGACAGGATCATTACGCCTCTCCACCTCTCTGGCCAATCGGCTGCAAGGACTGATGATCTGAAAGTATATGTCTGCAGTGGCTGCCGGTTCTAATCCTCCACGCTGCTGGATGGAACATTTCCCAATTGGAGGGTCAGGAGAAAATGGTATGGGTGCGGCTTCATCGCCTGTGTCGCTGTCACGGGGCGATGAAGCCACACCCATGCCATTGTTGAAGTTGCAACAGACACGCAGCATGCATAAAGCTAAAGGTCTGACTCAGAGAGTTTTCTGTTTTCAATGATGAAATGCTGTTGGTTTAGTGGTGACACATCTGTAGTTAGTTAGTAGCAGTAGTAGTGTTTCACATCATTTTAAATAGAAGCACTTTAATGTGAAATATCTTGGGTTGTTTTGCATGGCATCATGTTTGGTGGGGCAGACTGGGTATTTAGGGGCATTGCATCAAAAATAGACTATGTCTATCTTATATTAGAGGTTGATTATGTCTAATCTAAGATTAGATCCCTAAAAACCTTTTTAGACATGTTTTAGATCTATGCTTAGTGGGTGTTCTCTATTGATTATGTTCTTTGTCGATCTCTCTTATTATTTGCTCGTAGTGGATCCACAAGTTAACAACCCTTATATAATCCCTTCTGTTCAAAGAAGATCAACTTCTTCCTCTTTCTCTCTTTCTCTCTCTCTCTGTCTCTCTCTCTCTCTCTCTCTCTCTCTCTCTCTCTCTCTCTCTCTCTCTCTCTCTCTCTCTCTCTCTCTCTCTCTCTCTCTCTCTCTGTCTCTCTCTCTCTTAGATCCATTTAGGATGAAATGTCAGGACCCTGAATCTGGACTCCCAGCTCCACCTTTTACAGCAGTTATATGTTATATCGCCACCTGTTGGAGCAAAGCAGTAAAACAAGAGAACCCCAAAACAGTGTAGTTCAGCAGAATGTTGTAGAGCAGAGCAGCAGTGCAGTGGTGCACTGTGGGACATGTTGTTTTAAAGCAGGGGGTTTCAACCTTTTTTTAATACCAGGGACCACTATTTATTCAGCATTCGAGCCACAGAGGAGGACCACCATTTGATGACATTTTAGCCCCACAGACCCCAAAACTAAAGATGTATTTTATTTTGCTTTTGTCCACAATTTGGGGAAACCAAACAGTCCAACATACAGATCAAAATGACCATTAATCTTCTACATTCTCCAGTTGTGTAGACTTGGGATAATTCACATGATGAATATTTTAACTCTTGAGAGTGTAAACATGAAACCAAATGGACCCGCAAGGGTCCTTTCACATTAGCAGCGCCTTCCTTGTGCCTGACGAATGTTTTTGTTTTCATGATTTGTTGACAACCACAAAGTTCCTTGCAGGACGAAGCAAGTGTGTGTGTGTGTGTGTGTGTGTGTGTGTGTGTGTGTGTGTGTGTGTGTGTGTGTGTGTGTGTGTGTGTGTGTGTGTGTGTGTGTGTGTGTGTGCGTGCGTGCGTGCATGGTGTGTGCGTGCGTGTGTGCGTGCTTGCGTGTGTGCAGCCCCCCTGAGTATTATAAAAAGATTCCGCCTCTGCATGACAGCAATGACAGGGAAAACAAAGATGCACATGAGTATAATATCAACCACATTCTGCTCTTTGGTTTCCAATCTAAACATTTCCTATATACAGTACATATAGGCTTTATTCTTCGGTTCTCTGTCAGACCATAATTCCCCATTCCGCTACATCTCTAGTTTGTTCCACATCAGCGGTTCTCCTTCTCTAACTACTTCGTGTCAAGGACCGCCAGTGATGATCTGTAATTGGCCGTCTGAAAATATGTACTTCCAAATATGTGTTGTTGTTGTCAGTGAGTCATAAATAATGCTGCTGCTGCTGCTGCGTGATGAGTCCGACTCCGACCAGCCGTGTGAACCGCTGTCTCAGAGCATGTTCCACATGTCAGTCTAATGATCAGCAGCACGAAAACACACGCTATAACACTGGGCAGGGCGGATGGAACATATCCCAATTGGGGGGCAGGAAAAATGGTATGGGTGCGACTTCATCGCCCGTGTCGCTTCGCGCCACGGGCGATGAAGTCGCCCCCATACCATTTTCAGTTCTGGGAATTTTATTAGTCAAGTAAAGCATCAATAATAACCGTCAAGTAAAGCATCAACCGTCAAGTAAAGCATCAATAATCAGTTGTTGTTGAAGTTGCAACAGACACGCAGCATGCATAAAGCTAAAGGTCTGACTCAGAGAGTTTTCTGTTTTCAATGATGAAATGCTGTTGGTTTAGTGGTGACACAGCTGTAGTTAGTTAGTAGCAGTAGTAGTGTTTCACATCATTTTAAATAGAAGCACTTTAATTTGAAATATCTTGGGTTGTTTTGCATGCCATCATGTTTGGTGGGGCAGACTGGGCATTTGCCCATGCCTAGATCCACCCCTGGGAGAGAGAGAGGGGGCCATGGGCTGACATACTGCAAAGAGCCACTTTTGGTCAAACATGGAGAAAATAGTGAAGCTACAAGCTCCCAACTCATTGCACTGCGACATTTCTGCTGCTGCAGCCAAATAGCCCTCTGAGAAAATATGAAAGATAATTATCTGACTGGCTGTTTAGGATTAAAAAGGTACCTTTTGCCTAATTTTTATATCACGATTTCTTTTCATGGAAGATACTCTTTAAAAAAAAAAAACTCTTTGACTATCTTGAAGAACAACACAAGAATCTCAAACAAACACAGAATGTATCTAAAATACATTTTTAATCTTGCTGAAATTCTTTGTATATATATATTCTTTCTTCACATTGTTTTTTTTTTCATCTTTTTTCAGTATCTTTACAGCAGTAGAGGCGTGGCCCTGGGGTGGGGTTCTGTGGGCGTGGCCCTGCATCCCTCCTGTGGTGCTGGGGTGGGGTTCTGTGGGCGTGGCCCCTGGTGGGTGTGGCCCTCAGTGGGCGTGGCCCTCTGTGGGTGTGGCCCTCAGTGGGCGTGGCCCCCTGTGGGTGTGGCCCTCAGTGGGCGTGGCCCTATGTGGGCGTGGCCCTCAGTGGGCGTGGCCCCATGTGGACGTGGCCCTCAGTGGGCGTGGCCCATGGTGGGTGCGGCCCTCCGTGGGCGTGGCCCTCAGTGGGTGTGGCCCCTGTGGGTGTGGCCCTCAGTGGGCGTGGCCCTTCGTGGGCGTGGCCCTCCATTCGTCCTGGCTTCACCTTCATGGCGGTTTTGCAGAAGGATAAACTGTACAATCATGTCATGTAAAAGTGGTTCTGCTCAGGGACGTGCACACACTGCTGGAGGGGCAGGGGCTGGAATCACACAAGGAAGGGCAAATGTAGCAGCAGATCTACAAGCTCTCAACGCATCGAGGACTTGTAGATCTGCGATTTCCTATTCTATTCTATTGAGAACGGGACAGACCTGGATGAAAACAACGTATTTCCAACTCCAGTTTGTCCCTATTCAGGCTGCATTGAACAGTAGCTTGAGCGCTCAGTTTCTGACCCCTCAATGTCACAACTCATATACTATATGAGGGGAAAACAAAAACGAATGGTTCGGGTGGCAAATTTAGCAGCAGATCTACAAGCTCTCAATGCATCGAGGACTTGTAGATCTGCTATTTTCTGGTGGCCTGACCCCCAGCCTTCTTTAACTAGTGGAGATGTGATGTGAAAACATGGATTTCAACGCTAAATGCTGTGTTGGAGTTGGGGAGACTTCAGCAGAAAAACAAAGAGCAGTTCAATGTTGTATTATGGAAAGTAAAGCAGACATTTCACATGTCTTCCACCATGTAGTGAATGATGCATTCAGTCTGATTAGTGCTGTGCACTACTAGGATGGTTTTGGGGTTCCAGCTTCACCAGAAACAAACGAACAAGCTTCATGAACGTTCGCTTTTAATTATTAAAAATAAATAAACGCTAACTTCATGCTATAAGGTAATATCCATAATCCATCCACCAAGTCTCCTCACTTTCCACTGGCAACAACTCATCATCAGTTACACAAACTCTGTTCACTTCATAGAGCCAGTCGAATGGCGACTCTCCTACATAGACTTCTAATGAGAATGGGACTCCCTGGTTGAAAACAATGTATTTCCAACTCCAGCTTGTCCCTATTTAGACTGCATTGAACAGCTCAGTTTCTGACCCCACAATGTCGCAACTGTTCTACTAGATGAGGGGGAAAAGACAACAAAAATGGATCAGCTCATTAATAATCGCTCACACGCCAACAAGCGGATGGTTCGAATCCCGAGCTCCAGTGTACAGCACTAATCTGGATAGGGCCGTTGTTTTTACAGATGGGGTAAAAAAAGGGGGCAGCTAGGGGCAGAATGAAGCCTCCATTTGATGTCTATGTGTGCACGTCCCTGATTCTACATCATCAAAGGCACAAGACAACGGCGCAGGGTGACGACAGCCTTATATGGGCATAGAGCACTGTAGGCTGTAGTATGATGATGGTGACCCACTGGGGCAACAGCAGGGGGGGTAACGGGGTAACAGGTTAATGGGGGGCACTTAAGAGAGGCACAGGCCTGAGGAGACTAGAGAGGGGTGCCATGTTTGTAGTTTTTATCTGTTGAAGGTTTGGTTGCATTGTAGAACTACAAATGTGTCTAACGAGATCAACTAACAAAATAAACAAAAACAAAGAGACAAATCCAACAAACAAATAAATAAACTAATAAATAAATACATGAATAAATACATAAATAAATAACATCCATGTAAAAAATGAGGAGTTGTAGGAATGGTTTAGTCGGAAGGTTTTCTTCATGTAACCAAAGTGTGATTATTTTTCACTTCTCTGTCTCTCTCTCTTTTTCTCCCCCTCTCTCTCTCTCTCTCTCTCTCTCTCTCTCTCTCTCTCTCTTTTTCTCCCCCAAATATTTTGATAAAAGCAGAACAGTTCATGACAGAAAGAAGAGTCTGAAGTTGGTTTGTCGTTTTCCTGTGGATTTGGGTGTTTTTCCGGTGAAACAGAGTGGAGTTAGGTGGTTTTAGGTGGATTTAAAGGGCCAGCTCAGTTTTATGTTGTTGTTGTTTTTTTGTTTGCTTGTTGTTTCCTCCAGATGATGTCGTCATGATGTCATCATGATGATGTCATCATTTCGCCTTTCAGCTCTGTCACACAAGAACAGCAGAGACAAAAGAGGAAAGAAATATAATCAATAATATGTTAGCAAAACACATTGCAGTACAACCACACACACACACACACACACACACACACACACACACACACACACACACACACACACACACACAACACACACACACACACACACACACACACACACACACACACACATTTTGGTAATGCTAATAAAACTGTGATAGGTGGTACCAGGACAGAGCTGTGGTACCACAGAGGAACCACAGAGGCACTGGGGTGGTATCACTGTCCTCCACTGTATCTACTCACCGTTCTGGTCCTCAAGGTGCTGCTCGGTGGTTCCTGACACCAGATTATAGTTTTTGCTGCAAGATTTTATCTTTTGGTGCTAGATTCTAGTTTCTAATACTAGAATCTATAATGACACTAGATCAAGTTTTTGACACTCGATTCTAGTTTCTGACACTAGATTCTATAGTTTCCGCCACTAGATTCTAGTTTCCGATGCTAAAATCTAGTTTTTGACACTCGATTCTAGTTTCTGACACTAGATTCTAGTTGGACTAATTTGACTAATCTTTCCTTCCGAAATAATGTATTCAAGGGTTGGCGCCACATCTCCACGATTTTTCAGAAATAGCAGAACGCGCCACTCGGTAGCGTAAAATGAAAAAAAAAAAAAAAAAAAAAAAAAAAGGACCCATAAGGGTCCATTTGGTTTCATTTTCACACTCCCAAGAGTTACACCTAGTTAACCAACTTTCCATCATTTAGTCTGGGGACCACCTGGAACCTTCTCAGGGACCACTGGTGGTCCCTGTTTAAAACCCCGGATCTACAGTACTCACCGTTGTGTTTGTGAAGGTGGTGGTTGGTTGGTGGGTGGAGTCCTCCTCTAATCATCTACTCACCGTTGTGTTTGTGAAGGTGGTTGGTTGGTGGGTGGAGTCCTCCTCTCATCATCTACTCACCGTTGTGTTTGTGAAGGTGGTGGTTGGTTGGTGGGTGGAGTCCTCCTCTAATCATCTACTCACCGTTGTGTTTGTGAAGGTGGTGGTTGGTGGGTGGAGTCCTCCTCTTATCATCTACTCACCGTTGTGTTTGTGAAGGTGGTGGTTGGTGGGTGGAGTCCCTCCTCTATTATCTACTCACCGTTGTGTTTGTGAAGGTGGTGGTTGGTTGGTGGAGTCATCCTCTAGTTATCTACTCACCGTTGTGTTTGTGAAGGTGGTGGTTGGTTGGTGGAGTCATCCTCTAATCATCTACTCACCATTGTGTTTGTGAAGGTGGTGGTTGGTGGGTGGAGTCATCTCACATCATCTGGGCGTTTCTCCTCCGCCGGCCGAAGGCCTTGGATCCTACGTTGGTGGGAACGAAG
>CM076982.1:5730738-5733041 GCA_039105355.1 Benthosema pterotum
AAAAGGGGGCATCTATGACAAGAATCAAGAGCATTATTATGCATGTCACAGGAATCAAGGTAGATTGCTCCTAATATGTTTTGGTGTGGAATTCTCCTTTAACCACTGTGGAAAGTCCCCACTAATTAGTGCACCTGCTGCACGAAGACATATAGTATTTTTGGCTGACTGATGAGTGACGCCTCATCTTATCTTAATATCTTTAATTGGGGGGGTCAGGTGATTTCTGGACTTTTTGAATTGCAGGTTTTAATTATTAAGGGTAATTATTTGGTAAGCCCTTACAGGCCCAGATCTGGTGATACAGGCTTTTGGCCTAGACACCAGGCCCCAACCTGATTGGGTTTAGTTTAAACACTGTCCTGTACTGTTTAGTAATTTAAGTTTTAAGTTTCAGTTTAAAACATGCCTGTACCTGTTAGGTTTAAGTTTTAAGTTCAGTTTAAACATGCCTGTACCTGTTAGGGTTTAAGTTTTAAGTTGAGTTTAAACATGTCTGTACCTGTTAGGGTTGGGTTTAAGTTGAGTTTAAACATGTCTGTAGCTGTTAGGGTTCAGTTTAAGTTGAGTTTAAACCTTACCTGTTCCCCTCGTGGTTCTGCTGTTCCATCTCCTCTGCCGTCATCTGAACAAACTCCTTGACGATGGCGTTGAGTAGCCGCCGCGCCTCATAGTCAGTGAGTAGCCGCCGCGCCTCGTAGTCGGTGAGCGTTACCCGGTCTGTCAGGGACTCCATACCCGGTCTGGGGGGTAAAGGGGGGGGGGGGTCAAATTAAAGTGCCTATATTTAAAATGATGTGAACCACTACTACTGCTACTAACTAACTACAGCTGTGTCACCACTAAACCAACAGCATTTCATCATTGAAAACAGAAAACTCTCTGATCAGACCTTTAGCTTTATGCATGCTGCGTGTCTGTTGCAAATTCAACAACAACTGATGTTATTATTGATGCTTTACTTGACTAATAAAAGTCCTGGAACTGAAAATGGTATGGGTGCGGCTTCATGCATAAGCACGCATAACCAATTGGGAAATGTTACATCTGCCCCTGCCCATGTGTGTATTCTATCCCCACAAGTGACCAAATTTGAACAATCAGGTTGAAATTCGAGGGAGATTTAATATAAATTGCTCTCAGGAACAGCTGGTTTGATTTTGTCCTCATAACAATGTCATCAATGCATCCTGCTACAGTGTATGTATAATTCTCATCTCCTTCAGTCTTCAGTTCCTAATTTGTATTTCCACTTTGTTTTATAATGTCCACCATGGTTGATTTAACAAGCTGACATGGACTGGAATCAACTATACATGGACTGCCTCCGTGTCCGTTTCACCTGAGTAGTTTAGGTAGGAACCAAAATTTTGTATAAAGGCGAAACACTTGTGCCCAGACATATTTGCGATTCGCACGCACATCCCATTGGCTGTGAGGTTGTTGCTGGAGACGAGGCAGCCAATCAGCGATCAGAACTGCTGGCCAGTACGACGAGCATGTTGATCTGTTGTGAAGGTTTTTTTTCTAACCAGACTTTATGCAAGCAGCTGTGGCGAAAAAAAAGCTGTTCTTTGTTTCGTCTTTCTAAATTATATGTTTGGCCCCAAAAACTGTTGATTATGGTCATGATTTGTGGCAGCGTTGGCTGTGTCTGAGGCTTAAAGGGGAACTCCACCCATTTTCAACATTCTAATATGTCATTAGTATACCCTAGAGGTGCTGGGTGGACATGATAAAAAAAGTTCCCCCATTCTGTGTTCCCAAGAAATGGAGGTCTGAAGAAAACCATTAACGTCGTGAAAATACATCTTGATGACATCATCAAGATGTATATTCACCATGTTAATGGATTTCTTTAGACGCTTCTTTTTTCTGAGAGCGTACAAATGGAACCAAATGAAACCCAAACGGGTTCAGTGATGGGCAATAGCTTGTTACAAGTAGCTAAGCTACATAGCTTAACTACATTTTCCCGTAGCTTAATAGTGTAGCTTACTACATTTGTTCTGGGAATAGCTTTTAGCGAAGCTTCAAGCTACACTACTTGTTTCGAGTAACAAGAAAGTAGCCTTTTACATTTTCCTACACACATTTTCATTTTCACTTCAAATGGGTAGAAAACCTCTAATATACATCCCAAAACTTAGACATGCCACCATCGATGTTCAAATCCGCCTCTAGATTTTTTTTTATATATAGATATTATTTTAGAAACTTGTACATTAAGTTGAGATGTATATTTAATATACAGTATATGTAGTGTTGACGTAGCAAGCTACTTTTGTCGTGTAACTTGTAGT
>CM076982.1:5733541-5736041 GCA_039105355.1 Benthosema pterotum
AGCCATGTCTTAATTGAAGACCAAGACTAGTCAAATCTGTGACATGCCTATGTTGAGGATGATGGAGGGGACAGGAACTGGTTGGAATAACGTGTTGCTGCTTCTACAATGCGGTGAAAAGAAGGCAGCTTGGACTCCTCATGCAAACAGGCTCTTGCATACAACAGCGCTGGTCCTTCACCGAAATGTTGGCTAATAATAATAATTGAGCAATTTCAGTCCAAAACATTGTGTGGAATGTCCCTTGATTTCCCCGTAGCAGTATGTTTTGCCAAAGATTCGCTCTTGTGAATGACTTCTTCTCCATATCCCATTGCGGCGGCGGTATGAACGACGCCTGAAACACTCCAGTCCAGTGAGAATGGTTCTGTGGTGTAAAAATCTATGTACGATTAAAAGTTAAAAGTTAAAATGTTTTTAAATTGCGTTATTATTTCTAAAATTAATTAACGTGGTCTGGGAACTCAGTATAATTGCATTTTCCAAAGCTTTCATTTTATGTTTTATTGTTTCCTGTATGGAAAAATAAAATTCTAATATACTCCACGTTTTCAACTGTGGTTATTGTATTTTGTCACTTGGCTTTGGCAAGTATGTAAACATATGTTTTCTCATGCCAATATAACTGAGATTACTGATCAATCAAATGCTTTTGAATCAGTAATAACCTCTCTATGAGGGGTGGTGGTGGGTGGTGGGGGGCCCCTAAACATTTTAAGACACACAGCTAGAAATAGAATGATGTGTCAACAGCGTATCATTCATTCACCAACAAACTGCGTTCATCATCGTCGTCACGACAAAAACAAGAAGAAAAACAAGTCGCGGTCGGTTTCCATTGTGGTCCGTCATAAAACACTCAACACCCAACAAAACAACAAAACATCAGGATCACAGAAAGAGGTTTTTTTTTTTCACCCCCTTTTAGTCGTTCCGTTTAGTCGCTGGTCACACATTCTTCCCTGTAGCGCTGCTGGCAGCCAATCAGAGCATGAGATGATTAAGATATGGAGAATTGATCTGGCTTCAATCAGGTCCTCTGACTCATCTCTCTGTGTAGTAGAGAGTTCAAGACCACACACACACCACACACACACCACACACCCACACACACACACACACACACACACACACACACACACAACACACACACACACACACACACACCCACAACACAGCCGCGGTGGAAAGCAGAATGGTATAATAGTGGAGTAAAAAAATGCTATGTTGGACTCGACATCTATCGCTGTGGTTTTCAACCTTTTTCATACCAGAGGCCACTGTTTATTCAGAATTTGAGCCACGGACCATCATTTGATAAAAAATTTAGCCACACAGACCCCGAAACTGAAGGTTACCGTATTTTCTGGACTATAAGGTGCACTTAAAAGCCTTTCATTTTCTCAAAAAATGACAGTGCGTCTTGTAATCCAGAGCGCCTTATATATGTATTGTTTGAATGCAGTAGCTTCTATTCCATACACCTTATAATCCAGTGCGATTTATATATGAAAGTTCAGTTCTAAAATAGGCCATTCATTGAAGTTGTGCCTTGTAATCCGGTGCGCCTTATAGTGCGGAAAATACGGTACTTTTGATTTTGTCCACAATTCCATCCTAGATTTGGGGAAAAAAACAGTCGAACATACAGATCAAAATGACCATTAATCTTCTACATTCTCTAGTTGTGTAGACTTGGGGCTAATTCACATGATGAATATTTTAACTCTTGAGAGCGTAAACATGAAACCAAATGGAGCCGCAAGGGTCCATTTGGTTGCTGGAGTGAGTGGGGGGAGCAATCAAACACAAGCGTTTGGTCAAACCAGAACCCGCCTAGAGCACATACAGTATGTCAAACCCTCCCAAAAACATGCAGTAATCCTGGTCTCTAGACTGCCTCCCCCTGGCCAGCCGGGGCGCCTGATGGAGGGGACAGGAACTGGTTGGAATAACGTGTTCCTTCCACGATGCGCTACGTCCAACCAGGGAAACTCCCCCCCTGTCAGGTGAAAAGAAGGCAGCTTGGACTCCTAATGTAAACAGGCTCTTGCATACAAGAGTACTGCTCCTTCACAGAAATGTTGGCTAATAATAATAATTGAGCAATTTCATTCCAAACATTGTGTGGAACGTCCTTGATTCCCATAGCAGCTCTTGTAAAGATTGGCTCTTGTGAATGACTTCTTATTTCACCATAAAGTTCCATGTTTCATATTCACGCTCTCAAGAGTTAAAATATTCATCATGTGAATTAGCCCCAAGTCTACACAACTAGAGGATGTAGAAGATTAATGGTCATTTTGATCTGTATGTTTGACTGTTTGGTTTTTTCCAAAATCCAGCCTGGAATTGTGGACAAAAGCAAAATAAATCTTTAGTTTTGGCGTCTGTGGGGCTGAAATGTCATCAAATGGTGGTCTGGCTGAAATTTTGAACAAATAGTGGGCCCTGGTATGAAAAAGGTTGAAAACCCCTGCTCTAGGTGAAGCCACGGGAC
>CM076982.1:5741041-5751041 GCA_039105355.1 Benthosema pterotum
ATTGTCTGCCAGCACATTTCTCTGTCGGCTCCGTTTGTTGTGCTGCATGTTTCACGCAGGCCGCAAGCTGCTTTTACTGAGGCTTTTTCTACTTTTTTTTTTTAAACATGGAGGTGTGGAGGTTTTCTCCTCTTTCCTTTCTTCCTTGGATGAGGAGGTGGTTAACCACTTAACCTCCAGACATCCATATTGCTCTACAAAGCAGCAGCAGCAGTAACTACAGCGTACAGGCAGGGCAGGGAGACATGTGCCATGATGGGGACGGCTTTATGAAAGGGTTTCAGCCAACCGTTCTCTAGCCTCCATCTCCAGGCTTACATCTGCACTGCCAAATGAAACCCTGGACCCAGGGTACCCATAGAGTAATAAAATATAGAGCCCGGGACTGGAGCGATAGCCCCGCCCCCTTGTTATTCAATTCAATACAAGTTGCTCAGTGGCGTTTTGAAGCACCCGGAAGACCGCCGGAAGTGCGCCTATTTCCGCATTTGACCACCAAAATTTGGTGGTCAAATGCGGAAGTATTTCCTCCATGAACACGCCTGAAGCAAGGAATTATGGCAACGGAAAGGATTCATGAACGAGCGCCGTCGAGAACGAGCAAAGGAAAAAAAAAAAACGGCATAAAAAAAACAAGCTTGTGGGTTTGCTGTGAGCTTATTATCTGTCATATAATACATCTGTGGCGCGCTAGGAGCTTGTAGATCTGATGTTTTTGAAAATGGTATTTTCAGTTTAGAATGGGTTAAAGTCTTGCCCCGTTGGGCTTGTTTTTCGTACACCTGCTTGTAGAATCTGGCAACTGTGGCTGATGAAGAGCCGGTTGGTTGAATCCACACCTGATTCCATTAAAGCACATTCCCCCTCCGCTCCTCACACCTGGACTCGTTACAGCCGTGAATTAAACAACAACTCCACACTGTGTGCGATGTGTTGTGTTGTGTTGTGTCGGAGGTGGGCCGCACGGCCGCACGTGCTGCATGGGCTCACACTGGGCTCTTTAATGGACCCTTTCTGGGACCAATTATCTTCTATTTTTGGTTTATTTTTTAGTCTGGATTCAAACATGTTTTTTTTTCTCTCTCCACTGATCAAGTGGAAACGTTCATTCTTTTGAAACATGTTTGTGTGAAGCAGTCTTATAGTGCAGGGGTTTTCAACAGGTGGTCCGGGGACCACCAGTGGTCCCCGAGAGGGTTCCAGGTGGTTCCCAGTTAAGTTGTTTAACCAGATGTAACTCTTGAGAACGTAAAAATGAAACCAAATGGACCCTTGCGGGTCCATTTGGTTTCATTTTTACACTCTCAAGAGTTAAAGTATTCATCATCTGAATTAGCCATTTTGGAATGTACTGTGTTTTGCTTGTTTTGTTTCGAAATCCAGCCTGGAATTGTGGACAAAAGCAAAATAAATCTTTAGATTCGGGGTCTGTGGGGCTAAAATATCCTCAAATGGTGGTCCGTGGCTCAAATCCTGAATAAATGGTGGTCCCTGGGATGAAAAAGGTTGAAAACCACTGTTATAGTGGATTAAATTCTGGGCCCAACCATGGGCCCCTGGGCTGCCGCCAGCCGCTACACCGTAGCATTTTTCTTCCTGGCACGGCGCACTGGTATTTCAGCGGGATTTACAGCATGTGATTGCTTGAAAATAATAAACACCAAAAATAACTATGCCAAATAAATGCGAAATGTTTAATAAACACTTGCAGTAATTTGCCGTATCATGATGGTTTGAGACTGTTGGAGTTATTTTATGGACCAAATGAATAAACCCATTGTAAATAACTGTGAAAAGGACCGTGTGTGCCACTTTTATAGCCCGTTACACCTTTTTTTGCGGGGCCCTGAGGGCCTGAGCCCAACGTGTCGTTGGATAATCCTTCCCTGGACCCAACACGCAGTTTTTGTAAATAACTCTTCCTGCTTACTTCTCGGACTCTTCCAAATTCACAGGTGTTGCCGAAAATACCAATTAAAGTCACAGTGAATTGAAAAATATATGTTTTAATCACTTTTAGACCACATCTGTGGTCATTATATGGCCTTTCGCAGCAATGCATGCCAAAAAAGGGAGAGCTCCATAAAAATCGGTTTCTTTCTTTAAAAGATGTTATCCCACGATGTTTGCAACCCATTTTTTTCACCCAGTGCCAATTCCTAATGTGATCCTGGGGCGCTACACACCCTCCACCAACCTGGGGAGGATTCCTAATGTGATCCTGGGCTCTACACAGCCTCCACCAACCTGGGGAGGCAGCGGACTGGCCTCATGCTTCCTTCAATGCATGAGGAGTCCAAGGTGCCTTCCTTCCACCTGACAGAGGGGAGTTTCCCTGGTTGGACGTAGCGTGTGGAAGGAACACGTTATTGCAACCAGTTCCAGTCCCCTCCATCAGGCGGCCCGGCTGGCCAGGGGGAGGCAGTTTAGAGTCCAGGATTACTGCCACCATTTTAGTATGTCGTTAATATACCTTGTGTTGTACAGGCAGAAGGGTATTTCATGATGGTGACAGCAGTGTGTTGGGGTCAGTTGGCAAGTCAAACCCAGAGTTGCCAACTTGATGCGTTTGTCACTATATTTAGCTTTTTTCCAGACCCCCCTAGGGCACAAATGAGTGAAAAACTCCTTGCAGAAAATCTAGTGCTTTTTTGCTGGTGAGTTGGGGTGAAATTGGTTGACAGGCACCAGAGATAAAACCCTCGTTTTTCACCATTTTCCTCCTATGATAGTCCTCCTTCCTTCATTGGAAGGACCATTGGTAACCAAATGGACCCTTATAGATCTGTAACTCTTGAGATCGTAAAATTAAACCAAACGGACGCTTACGGGTTTTACCAGTTATTTCACCTATAAATTAGTCCAAGAGACCAAACTCAACATGAAATGGAGGGCCTACGTGGCTAAATTGCAGAATAAATAGTGGGGCCTGATATGAAAATGGTTGAAAACCCACTGCTCTAGTGCATTCTAGTGCATTTTGTAAGTGCCACTAGTGCATTTTGGATTTTGGCAGTTGGCAACACTGGTCAGAACATAGGCACAAAAATCCTTGTTCCTTCATTATGTTTTACTGAAGTTTTTTTTTCTTTCTTTACAGTGGGGGCAGGTCAGGTCAGGGTCAGTGAGGATGAATAATGCGATGTCACCCTGTGTGTGTGTGTGTGTGTGTGTGTGTGTGTGTGTGTGTGTGTGTGTGTGTGTGTGTGTTGTGTGTGTGTGTGTGTTTGTGTGTGTGTGTGTGGTGTGTGTGTGTGTGTGTGTGTGTGTGTGCACGTGTCAGAAAGTGTGAAGCTGTAAATCTCAGGCAGTTCATTTTCACGGCTCCACACGTCAACCACAGACTGCTGGGAATGGAGCCATTCTCACACACGCATGCCATGGGAGTGAGTGTGAGTGTGTGTGTGGGGGGGGAGGGGTTGATGAGACATAATTCCCATGCTCTCCACCAGGGGCGGATGTAACATTTCCCAATTGGGGGTGCAGGAAAAAATGGTATGGGTGCGGCTTCATTTGCGCCACGGGCGATGAAGCCGCACCCATACATTTTCATTTAAAAAGCTCCATATTTGGATATATACCTGACAAACAGCTCCCATACCATTTTCAGTTACAGGACTTTTATTAGTCAAGTAAAGCATCAATAATAACATCAGTTGTTGTTGAAGTTGCAACAGACACGCAGCATGCATAAAGCTAAAGGTCTGACTCAGAGAGTTTTCTGTTTTCAATGATGAAATGCTGTTGGTTTAGTGGTGACACAGCTGTAGTTAGTTAGTAGCAGTAGTAGTGTTTCACATCATTTTAAAGCACTTTGATTTGAAATATCTTGGGTTGTTTTGCATGCCAACGTGTTTGGTGGGGCAGTCTGGGCATTTAGGGGGGCATTGCCCCCCCAGGCCCATGCCTAGATCTGCCCCTCCTCTCCACAGAGTCCTGTCCATAGAGTCCAATGAGATAAAACCTCCAGGCTAAACAGTGTGTCCTTCCCTTATCAGGGCTTTCAATTAGCCTGGCTGTCACACCACCACGTTCACAGACACGCACGCACACACATACACGTACGCACGTGCACACGCATAAGCATTCACACATGCATTGCATATCGTCTTGTGTGCAGGCAGACATTATGTTGGATCTCCATATTATTCCAAACTCCATTTCTTTGGTCAAAAGTACAGCCAGGAGCTTGTGATGAAAATAATAAGTGAATTTGTTGAGTTAAAGTTGAGTTAAAAGGAAGTTCCAGGGCGTTTTTTTTTCCCCATTAGGCGGACTATGCAGTTGCCTGGGGCGCCATGAGGGGGAGCTTTAAAAGGATCCCAGGCTAATAAGCCTCATATGCATAAATACATTATACTTGTCCTCTATAACTAGAATTGAACATTTAAAACAGACAATACTGTATGTTATTAAGTTAAAAAAATAGTTCATATTTTTATCCCTTGGGAAGCCATTTTACTATGCCTGTGATAGTAAAATGCCAATTGGTAAGGGGAAAATCTTGCCTAGGGCTCCACATTGCTTAGAAACGCCACTGGTGCAAACTCCGTTTCTTTCTTCAAAAGTATTGTCGGGAGCTCATGATAAAAATTATAATTGAATTTGTTGAGTTAAAGGTAGGGAAGTGATTTGAAATTCATGGTGTAGTACCAGCCTGGTGCACTAGGGGCCCCCAAAAGTAGCTACACTTGTGAACCTGATGCACGATCCTGATTGGAGGAAATTCAGCCACCACCTGGGGAACTTTTATTAGCTCCTCTGCTAACGTGGGGAGGGGGAAACTCCATATATGGTTTCCACACCTTAGAATAGAGCATTTTAACAGAAAAAAATATTTTTTGGTGAATATCTGACAAAAGTGAAATCACTTCCCCTACCTTTAAAGGAAAACTTGAGTTAAATAAAAGTTGAAATGGTTAAAAACATTCAAAAACAAGAATGTCACTATTTGCAGATAGAGTCATTATTATTCTTGTTCTGAATACTTGAAAGTATTAGTACTGGATTTAATATTCCTTATTTGATATGAAAGAAAATATGTTTTTGCATGCTCTTATTGTGGAGGAGTAAACAGGAAACAGAATTCATGTTGACACAGTGTGATCCTACTAGCTTGAAGGAAGGAAGTGTCAGATTGTTTACAATGACACTGGTAGGTCAGTCTTCATGCACACAGACTGAATCTGTGTTAGAATTGAAACCTTTGTCACCTTTTTGCACATTTTTGTACATTGTTTTTTGTACTTTTTCTCCAGCAGAATAAGTCGGTAAACTTTTGATTCTTCATACTTTGATTGTTTTTTAAGGAATTCCATTATAACATGTTAATTTGGTGGTCCATGGCCCCCAAATTGGGAACCATACTACTCAGTCTAGATGAGGGCCGGGGACCACCAGTGGTCCATGAGAGAGTTTCAGCTGGTCCCCAGGCTAAATGATGGAAAGTTGGTTAACCAGGCTCTTGAGAGCTCTCAAGAGTTAAAATATTCATCATGTGAATTATCCCAAGTCTACACAACTAGAGAATGTAGAAAATTAATGGTCATTTTGATCTGTATGTTTGACTGTTTTGTTTCCCAAATCCAGCCTGGAATTGTGGACAAAACCAAAATAAATCTTTAATTTGGGGTCTGTGGGGCTAAAATGTCATCAAATCGTGGTCCTTGGCTCAAATGCTGAATAAATAGTGGACGCTGGTATGGGGGCTGAAAACTAAAGGGCTGAAAACCACTGCTCTATAAGGCAATATAAACAGGATGGATAGGAACACCCGCATTGTGCCACTTCAAGAACATTTTGAAATGCAATGAAAATGTGAACATGCTCTGTTAATGAATGGAATGCTTTCTCTCGCTCTCTCCAGCTCTCCACCATAAAGAGTGAGTCTCGTCTCAAACATCTCCTCCAGAGGCTGCCCAGCTACTGCCCTCCAGAGTCTATGGTGAGTGTGAGGCAGATTTTTGGACACAGAACAACACCTTAAAGCTCTTTACATACTGCGTTCATTACATTCACCCATTCACACAGGGGCGGATTGGCCATCTGGAGTACAGGGAGTTTTCCCGGTGGCCTGCGCCACCTAGTGGCCTGGACAGTTTTGTTTTTTTTTAGTCCAGGGCAGGCCAGGTTGCCAGGCGCAGGCCAAGCAAACTACTGTAGTGTGCTCGCGCTGTTGGAGGCAGTGTTGCCAACTGCCAAGATCCAAAATGCACTAGTGGCACTTCCAAAATGCACTAGAATGTGCTAGATGCTCGCCTGGAACATACAGATCAAAATGACCATTAATCTTCTACATTCTCTAGTTGTGTAGACTAAGTTGGGCTAATTCACATGATGAATATTTTAACTCTTGAGGGTGTAAAAATGAAACCAAATGGACCCGCAAGGGTCCATTTGGTTTCATTTTTACGCTCTCAGAGAGTTACATCTGGTTAACCAGCTGCCCCCTCCAGGGTGGCCTGGCAAAGGCAAAATTGTCGCGGTGGGAAAATATGTGCCAATCCGCCCCTGCATTCACACACCAACAGCGGATGAAAACATGCAAACAGGCGTTCGGCTCTAATTCTGTGGGAACCCAGCAAAAAAAACAAACAAACATCAAATAGTAGTATATGCCAATATATCACAATTCTTAATGCTGTGATATCGATATCAAATCGCCAGGTTCAAAATCGTTTTTTTTTAATATTTATGTAGGACCTATTCATTATTTTTGTTCAAGTCAGAAAGACTGACTGACTGTTATCAGGCTGCACTGATGTGTAGGATTGAACCTTTTAAAATTGCTTTAAGATGTTCTGGTTGATTGAACTTGTGGTGAAACATCTTGCTGACATTTTGTTAATGTATTTTGTTAATGTTTTTTCTTTTAGGACCTTTCTTTCTGAGGGTGTACAAATGGACCCTGACGGGTCCATTTGGTTCTATTTGTATGTTCTCAGAAAAAAATCCTGCAAACGGGTGGAATCCCCTTTTAAAATGTTATAGTATAATAAAACCGTCATCATTTGTGGGGGGAAAAATGTGAGATATTGCTATATCAGATCGAATTGCGGCATAATTGAGAATGGCATATAAATCAGAACCATAAATATCTATATTGTATCGCAGGGGTTTTCAACAGGTGGTCCGAGGACCACCAGTGGTCCTTGAGAGGGTTCCAGGTGGTCCCCAGGCTAAATAATGGGAAGTTGGTTAACCAGGTGTAACTCTTGAGAATGTAAAAATGAAACCAAATGGACCCGCAAGGGTCCATTTGGTAAAATATTCATCATCTGAATTAGCACCACTTAATTAAGAAGTCTATACTGTTTTGTTTGCAAAAATCCAGCCAGGAAGGAATTGTGGACAAAAGAATTCTTTAGTTTTAGGTCTTTGGGGTGAAAATGTAATCAAATGGTGGTCCGTGGCTCAAATGCTGAATAAACGGTGGTCCCTGGTGTCAAAAAGGTTGAAAACCCCTGTTGTATCGCATCGTGAGCAGGGGTTGACACTAAGGTCTCCGAGGCACTTGCCCATCGGGCAAGGGCAAGTCAGGTTCTACTTGCCCTCAGGTCATGGTCACTTGCCCCCCAAAATATATATTGTGAATTTTGCATTTAAGTTTACTTCCTACTTGGGTGCTTTAAACCAGGGGTTTTCAACAGGTGGTCCGGGGACCACCAGTGGTCCTTGAGAGGGTTCCAGGTGGTCCCCAGTTAAGTTGGTTAACCAGATGTAACTCTTGAGAACGTAAAAATGAAACCAAATGGACCCTTGCGGGTCCATTTGGTTTCATTTTTACACTCTCAAGAGTTAAAATTCATCATCTTAATTAGCCCAGGTCTACACTGTAGCAGATTAATGGTCATTTTGATGTGTATGTTAATTTGCCTGTTTTGTTTCCCAAATCCAGCCTGCAATTGTGGATATCTAGAAAGCAGGGAAAGACACAGAGGCAGAGTGCAATGACTGCCTTCAAGACAAATATATCTTGTGTTGTGTTATAGTGCACTAAGTTGCACACTTGCCCGATTGGGCAACCAGGTAGCAGTATTTACTTGCCCCACCATTTTATTTACTTGCCCCGGGCAAGCGGGCAAGTGTTAGTGTCAAGCCCTGGTGAGGTAAGTGAATCGTCCCACCGCTAGTTATAGTTATAGAATTGGAAACCTGAATAATCATTGTGACAGGCTCATATTAGAGCTTCACAATTTTGCTTGAAAATAAAACCTTGTTTTTACAAAAAAGACAATTATTTATTTTAAATATGTTTTTATCTGATTCTCCTCCCTCCAACAGAGAATAGGGTGGTTCTTATTGAACAAAGATGATGGATAAAGTGTAAACCTCACTTTTCTTTATCTTAATGAACATTCTAGTAAAAAAAATCTCTTTCTTCTTCTTTCTTCTTCATTTCTCTTTCTTATTGGAGACTTGGACTACCTTTTTTTTAAGTAAACAGCAGAGCACATTGCATTTTTCTTTAATTTAACATAACACTTTAAGTTAGGCAGTGAGCCAGTGGGACACAGTTCTACCGGAAATGTGTGAGGAAAGAGGAAACCACGATTTTTGATTTTTCTTTTTTTTTTTTTTTTTTTTTTTTACGTTGTCCAAATTTTGAAACCCCGATTTCAATTCAATTTTGGTTAATTTTGAAGCTCTAGCCCAGGGGTTTTCAACAGGTGGTCCGGGAGGATTCCAGGTGGTCCCCAGGCTGAATGATGAAAAGTTGGTGAACCAGATGTAACTCTTTGGGAGTGTAAAAATGAAACCAAATGGACCCTTGCGGGTCCATTTGGTTTCATGTTTACACTCTCAAGAGTTAAAATTCATCATGTGAATTAGCCTAGAGTCTACACAACTAGAGAATGTAGAAGATTAATGGTCATCATGTTTGACTGTTTTGTTTCCAAAATCCAGCCTGGAATTGTGGACAAAAGCAAAATAAATGTTTAGTTTTGGGGTCTGTGGGGCTAAAATGTCATCAAATGGTGGTCTGTGGCTCATAGTGGGCCCTGGTATCAAAAAGGTTGAAAGCCCCTGCCCTAGCCATATTCTGATAGCACTGTGCCACGTGGCAGCAGACACTAGCAAGTGTTTGGAGAACAAACCAAACCATTTAAAGACAATGTCACTAAAGTTTCAATCTATTTTTGGTGGACTGAAATTCATCACTGTGGCATAGTGTATACTAGCACCTAGACTGACCACAACACACGCACGCACGCCGCACGCACACACACACACACACACACACACACACACACACACACACACACGCATGGTATCAGCCTGTCTAATTAGAATGCAGCCAGGCTATAGTGTTGTTAGTCATTTCGGTTGTCTCTAAGCAGCCATTACAGCCGACACACTCACTAATTTAGATAAGATTTAAACACATGGACACACACACACACACACACACACACACACACACACACACACACACACACACACACACACACCCACACCACACACACACAGACACACACCCCGCACGCACGCACACACACACACACACACACAGCGCTATATTTATGAGGAAAACGGATCTCACACACACACACACGCAAAACACGCGCACACACCCGAACACTTGACGGAACTGCTCTGCGTGCACACACACACCCACACATACACTTGCACACGCATGCATGTGCGCACGCATTTGAAATCACACATACATATAGTACATGCATGCCAAGGGGGTAAAAACAGCTGCATTTGCAGGTGCAACACACATACATGCACGCACCCCCACACACACACACACACACACACACACACACACACACACACACACACACACACACACACCACACACACACACACACAACACAGCAACACACACGCATGCATACTGGTTCAATTCCTCAATCATATAATCATATTATCATTAACATATGATCAAACTTGAAAGTTGGTTAACCAGATGTAACTCTTTGAGAGCGTAAACGTGAAACCAAATGGACCCTTGCGGGTCCATTTGGTTTCACGTTTACGCTCTCAAGAG